>VXBZ01002761.1:523677-928998 GCA_013399135.1 Heliornis fulica
AAACTCATAGAATGTCTCTCAGTCTCAGGCTGCTGCCCCCAGCCTGGTCCCCCACAGAGTCACAAGCACCCCCAGAAAACTTGCTCTAGTGTGGGCCTCTGTCTCTCTGTGTCTGTCTCTCTCTCTCTGTGTCTGTCTCTCTCTCTCTGTGTCTGTCTCTCTCTCTCTGTGTCTCCGCCTCTTATCTCTCTCCACAGACTGCAGGTGCTGCCAGGGGCTTGCTCCAATGTAGCTCACACACTCTTCCATATTCCTCCACCTGCTCCATGGTGGGCTCCTGCCTGGCCCAGGTGCCTCTCCACGGGATACAAGTGGGGTCTCTTCATTTTCCATGGGCTGCGCGGGGACACCCGCTTCACCATGGTATTCTCCACAGTCCACAGGAAATCTTCTTGCAGCACCTCCTCCTCCTCCCCCCACTTCACTGCCCTTGGTGTCTGCAAAGTTTCTTACATCTTCTTACTCCCTTCTCTGGTGGCAAAATGTGGCTGTTTGCACTTCTCCCTCTAAAATGTGACTCCCAGATGTGCTGTGACCTGGGTTGATTGGCCTGACCAGCCTGGTCAGTAACAGGATTTGGGAGTTTGGAATTGGGAGCCCAGCTGGGATTTACTTGGTTGGACCCTTAAGAAGCTTCTAGCTGCTTCTTAAAAAAGCCACATTGCAAACCCACCCCAGTCTTGCCTCTAAAATAATTGCATTTTGACATGAGCTTTTTTTATAGGAAAAAAAAAAAGGGGGTTGACAGTTACAAAGGTTCAAATCAAAGTGCTCAGAAAATGGGTTCCAATGTTACCCCAAATTGTTACCCTACACCGCTCACTGACTTAGCTTCAAGGAGACATCCAAATCTATGGTTTAGTCTAAAATACTCTTTAGATAAAACAGTTTAATAAAACAGTTTAATACACTTGTTTTTGCTTTAGCAGGTATAGCAATTTATGCCAACTATTTAGAAAGCCACAGTATATATGAAATACTACATTTTTAGAAAAGATGATGAAGAAGAAAGATCTGGAAATGTAGAAATAAGATGGCTGGAAAAGGCCTTCATTTTGGTTGTGGTTTTTTTTTTGTTTTATGCTTTCAAACATATTAACTTGTTTGAAGCTACTAATCATTTTTGAACTCTCTTCTTCCCCCTCCCCCTTCATATTCTAGTTGAATTTTTATCTTTCTGTCTCATTGCTTTTCATAGTGATTAGTTGGTTCAGTGTGATTTTTATCATATTCATCCCGTTTGAATTACCCTTCAGTATGCAATTATCCTATCACAGAATGTCCTATTTTTGTGCTGTCAGATACATAAAATAAATGGAAAACCGAAAGTGCTAAACCAATTATATAACCTTTTGTCATCTACTTACTGATGGAAACCCTTGCAAGCAACTTTTTTTTTCCCTTTCCTCCCCCTCCCCAGTGTTCACTGTTCACCTTAGATTTATGTCAGTTTGGGATATTCCTGTTAACCCTTTCCTTCCTTATCCTGCCCCACTACTTGATCAAATTTGAGACAACTTCTGATTTTATTTTAAAATGTTTTTGACATGATTGAAGTTAAAACCACTAAAGAGGGATTTTGATTCAGTGTCGCTGATGCTTTGTTTCTATCCATGACAAGTGTAGGTCTGTCCGTTTACCGTTAAGACTAGAATATTCCATTTGGGGTGACCCTTCCTGCCTGTAAGATGGAATGAGTGGAAATAGTTCCTGCGTTGTTCAGCAGTGAGTTCAATTTAACAGCCAAACCCAAATAGTCCCTTTGAGAGCCTTGAATAGTCTGCTGTCACTTGTGGTATTGCTTCAGTTGCTTTTCTTGGACTTTTAGTGATTTCACTCATAAGAAATCTGCTTGATCAGTCTCCATTTGAAGTTAGCTGTGAATTTTGATTTTTTTTTAGTGGGTTTTATTATACTTTAGTGACTTCACTTGTGTGAATCTGAAGTGAATAGAGCATGATAGTACAATGCTCAGTAACCAATGACTACTGCAAGAAATGTGATAGTGAAAAAGAGGAATTACCACTATTCATTTATTGCTTTTACTTTTCCTGGTTAATGGTGTAATAGGGAAAAAAAAAGAAGAGGGGAGAATCTTTAAAAAGCTATTATTAAAACTTTAACTATGAAGTTAGATTTCTGTTTTAGTGTTGCAAGTAAAGAGAATCATGTAAAAATGATTATTTACTTGTATGATGGCAAATCAAGTGTTAAGGATTATTTTTCTTTAAGGCAACTACCATCGCTGCAGTGGAAAATGCAAATAAAAGAGATTTCTTTTTATTAACTTTTCCTACTGCAGCTACCTGGTGTTCATTGTGAAGCTGATTCTCATTATAACTACTGTGAAAAGTAATTGCTGTTGTACAGTAATTCAATTTCAGTGCCTTCATGCATCAGTAAGCCAGAGGAGTTTATCTAGAGAAACCTGGGACTTTAAAGCTTTTTATCATGAAATTCCACATGCAGACAAACATTCTTCCATGGAGTAGAATATCAGCATTTACATTTAACAAACATTTGCAATGAGAAGAAATGGATTTTTTTTCCACCAATGATTTTTACACCAGTCTTCAAACTGTTTTCAGATACTATTAGGATGATAATGTTTATGCATGGTTTAAAAAGTGTAATGTATGTTTTTCAAAGGTTTGTGCTTATTCCTACACATGGATGTGCTTGCATCCATGGGTATGGGTACATATCTTCACACACTTGCAGGTTGAGGCTTCTTCTAAGTATCAAGATGCAGTTTACTACTGATTTTTGTCATATATTTGTGCATACGTGTATGTGTGTATTAAGCTGCGTGTACTGAATCAACATAATTCCAGGCAAAAACTAGTATATTGGTGTCCTGATGAATAAATTAATTTTTATTTAAAAATCAATAAATGAATATGTTGATGCATACAAAACGAACTTGGCTGGATGAACACAAAGATCATGGCAAGTAGTCCAAAGCTGAGAGTGAAAGGGCCTACACAAAGGAAGCATGCTCTAACTAGACTAATTTCTGGCAGCTTACTCAGGAATTCATACTAAATATTGTAGTCAATAAGTTTAGCTTTTATTTACAACTAAGTTGAGGGATGGCACTGAACTGGATATTGAAGGTGGGTGATGGATTACTGGAACAGACTGCCCAGAGAGGTTGTGGAGTCTCCTTCTTTAGAGACATTCAAGACCAATCTGGACATGCTCCTATGTGATCTACTCTAGATGATCCTGTTTGGGCAGGGGGGTTGGACTGAGTGATCTTTCGAGGTCTCTTCCAGCTCCTAATATTCTGTGATTCTGAAAAAAAGTAGATGCTTAAGTAGACAGATTTCTTAGCCACTGTCAAACAGCTTTCCATTTCAGGATTTCACTTTCAGTCATTCATTTTGCTGCTCCTAGTTGATGTCACTGAGCTCATACACATATTTAGTCACAACAAACAAACTAAATAAAACTCAAGTTTTAGAAAGGTGTCATTTCCCATGTTCTCAATGATAAACTTCTATGTAATCTTTTGGGGGCCTCTCTTAGAGTGGACAATTTTTGTCATGTTCTTCAGCTGAAGTCATTGACTGCTTTCCTTCCTCCCAATTGAACTTATTGTTTCTTTTGCCAGTGGTTAAATGCCTGCATGTGTCATCAGAACCAGGGAATGGTTACAGGGAAGAATGTATCCTCGCTAAAGGAAAGCAGGGAAAACTCAGCCTTGACAAAGGAATGAGAGCAGAATGCAATATAAGGGCATTTTATTCTGAATACATTATGGGAGGTTTATTTAATGGATGAGGGGTAAAGATGCCATATGGAAAACAGGAACCTGGCAAAGGATTAAACCTGAGACAATCAGAAAACCAAAGAAAACACACCTTTCTGTTCCATGGTCTTAGATCTATGCACTTAGTACCACTGAGCTGTGTTTGGTTTTGTGTGTGCATGTCCATGACCAAAGCAGGTATGGTTCTGAATATAGGAGGAGTATATTTCTTGAAATAGATAAAGGCAGTGTGGTTTGAATGAATATGCTATATTGAAAGTACATTTAACATACATAGTAACTCTAGGTACTAACCTGCAGGGTTATCCAAATAGGTTATTAGACCTTCACATGCAAAGCTTTGTATCTTTTGTGCATCTTACAGCTCAGAATGCTTCCCAGTGTCTATGTGTATAATTTTTTACCATTCTATCAAAGATCAAATACATCAAAATGTAGCATACTACAAGGCATTGCCAGTGTCCATTGTGCATTCTGATTTCTTACAGCCAGGTGTCTCTGGCATCATTATGTATAAAGTAATCTGATATTCCTTCTACTACAGTTTTAAATGTAATTTTAAAATAACAGTGATCTCAAAGGTTTTCTACCTTTTATTCATATATAGTATAAGAGTTATGAGATGTTGAAATGCAATCTCAAGTTGATATTCCTACAGACTGGAGAATTTTTCTGAAATATGTTAAATCAGGAAAGCTGAGGTAGTTAGTGTTATGCCATTATGCCAAATAAAAGCATTTACTGAGAACACTTTTTCAGGATAGCATTAAGACTGTTAAATTGGGGGTTGAAAAATAGTGACTTCCCACAGTGCCTAAAGAAACACATTGAGGCAACAGAGGAAAATATTACAGGTGAATTTTGAACTGATTTTTTTTTTTGATTGTTTGGAATGTTCCACATCCACCCTGTGTTGTATTACACTGTATTTATATTATGATTTTCTATCACTTTGATCAAGGCTACATTGGGAATGGCATTCTTGAGAAGAGCAGCAAATAAACATTCACATTTCATATTCAAATTACAGAAAATAGAAAGGTCTTAAATGTCAAAGCTTATTACTTTGCTGGGCTCACTATTTCTAAGTGTATAATAAAAACATTTTCAGTGTCCAGACAGTTCCCTCAATGAGCTAATTTGCATCTGCAGAATTAGAAGGAAGGAAAATAAATACCAACATGCACTCTGAAGTTGTGCAGCTCAATGGGTTCTCTTCTGATTCTGAATTTAATTTTATATATATATGTATTAAGGCAGGCTGGTTTTTATCAGCAGATGGAAATGAAAAAGAAAAAAGTTTATAACATTACTGGAGGAAAAAAATTCTAAATGTTTGTGGGTTGAAGGAAATTATGGTGAATCAACCCAGTGTTGCTATAAGTAGTTGTAAATGAAAAAAAGGCGTCATGAATAAGAGAGATGGCTACAATTGTGTTAATTTACTGAAAAAAAAAAAAGGTTTTCAGCAATATTTTTGTATTCACATTTAGTATTGGTTGTTAGTTACTTTTGGTAATATTTGAATTTTGCTTATAGTTCTGCTCTCCTTCATATGCACATGATGAGTGTCTGTTCTGAAAGCATTAAGAGCTTTATTTACTTTTGGGGAAATTATACTACACTGGAAAATGAAAAAGATGGTTAGTAATCCACTGACAGTCAGTGGAGTATTCAGTAGCATAATACATAATCTTGATAGCCATAGCTTGAAGAATATTTAAAGGCATGGCAAATATTTTGCTTGTTTATTGCCACAGGAATGAAGGGTTGCTTTTGCCAGGTGTCTAGAAATTAGGATCTTCAATAAATGAAGCATTAGCAACCCTATTCTAGTGCAGATCAGCTAGATTGCTTATTGCTTCTTTGCCGTTTGAGTTTCCTAAGAAGTGTGTGTATTAGTAAACGGATACTTCTATGGATTTGGAAACGGGAGAAAAAAAAAAGCTTTTTCATTGGCATGTAGGTGGGCTTCTCTTGACCTTAGCTGTCGCTTCCATGACTGTGCTGCAATATGAGCACTGAGACTGTCCTCAGACATGATACTGGTGGACAAAAGAAGCAAAGGAAAAAGGTTCAATCAGTTCATCTTATAGCTATACTACCTGTGCAGTGGAATTGATGGGTTTAATGGAAGTGAGGGATTTTGTCTGTAGACCTCTGAATTGTAGCAGGAAAATCCAAGTGCGTTGATTAAATCTTTATGTGAGTCTTATGTTCTAAACCCCAGGTTAGCTGAGTCTACAAAAAGCAGTTCTTTAAATAGGTGGGGTGAGGAAGGTGAAACCTGAGAAACTGAGTTGCTTTCTCTCGTGAATTGAGTTTCTCAGTGTTTAACTTTCACAGAATGAAAAGAACTAGAAAAACACCAGAAAGATCTTTCACCTGCCATTTAATAATATATTTAACAGTTCAGAATTGCCTGCCTTGTAAAGACAGTAATTACATTAACTTTTTTTTCTCTGCATAGAATGAATTTCCTCTTCTCACTGTCTAACTACTAATATGTATTAAAGAAAACTTTAATACAGAAAATGAACTTGCTAGGTAATTTTTTTGAGGAAGGAGTGGTAGTTCATGTTGATCATAGTTAGGAGACTCAGAGATGTTAAGATTTTCAGTGATTTCATATACAGAACCTGGTACATGCTGTATCTTGGAACAACTACTTTCTAAGTGGATGTTTTTATGGCTCTGCAGATTTGGAGCTTCTATTTCTTGATACAGCTTGAAATAAATCTATGAAAAATGTAGCAACTTGAGCTATGAATTTTGGCTGTCTTTAAAACTCTGGCTTGTTTGTATGTTTAAAAAAAAAAGTAGTTCACACGGCCAGTCTTAGGAAATTTAATGAATTTCTTTTGGCAGTTAACATTTAGAAAAGAAAAAAACACTCTTTAAGAAGAAAGGGGGGAACAAAGACTTGTAGAGAAAACCTAAAAGAATTTGCTGCTGGAGATAGTTATGATGGTTTCATCCTTGGTGCAGAGAAAAGAAGTGAAAAATATTTAAAGATAGCGTGTTCAAATATGGAACACTTATCTGAAAATACAGGCGGAGAAAAAAATCAAACCAGCCACTTCACAGAATAATTCTTCTATTAGATGTCATTGCAGAAGTATGTAACATTCAGTCTTTGCCATCAACAAAAAAAGTATCTTTCCATTCAGGAAGAAAACAATAAAGTACTTTTGGAAGAACGAAGTAGGATAAGTTAGGTTCATGTATCCTTCTTTCTTATCACTGTTTTGGTATATTAGCACATTTTAATATTTTTCATTAATGTTAATTATCTTAACAAAACCAGTCATTGTCTGACTTGTCACTCAGTGTTTGATTTAAACTAGTAACTTCAAATAGTGATGTATTATAATTAAAATTTAATTCCACTTACACTGTCACCTGTTCAATTTTCAATTATAATTCTTATATTGCATACGCATATAATTAAATCTCTTTTTGAATGATACAAATCTCAAGTTTTATAAATATGGAAACTTTAAATTCATTTTAAAAATAGCAACAAATGTTCAGACTCTGCTCACCTTTAGTGTGTTTACTGGTACTTGTTATTAATTGACTATTATGCACTTACAGCTTGCTTGCTGTTTCTGTAAATCCAGCCCATTTTCCCAGACCTTACATACATTTGATGCAATGCTTACATCTTGAAAAAGTTATCTACTTAAAGGGTTTTCAGGCTGCTGTTGCCCGATTTTCTCCTAAATGGCCAAGCTCCTCTATTCAGTATGTGGAGCAGAAGGAATGATAGGAGCAGTGGTAAGGAGAAAACCTATTAGTTGCTTCTTGGAGGGATCTAATGAATGGTCATTTATTAGTACTTTGAGTAGGAGAAGAGACTATTGTCTCCAAGTAATGCTTCATTTGAAATGAACAGAATGTACCTGGGCTTGTTGTGGTGTGCCTGGGTGCCTACCACTTTCTATACACCCTTGATGTCATCTGTCTCTTGCCTCCCGAACATGCCTCTCTAGACAGTTGTCCTGCCTTGGCCCACAGGTGGGCCGGCAGTTATGTCAGGTCCCAAGTGCTGAATTTCAAACTATTTGCACAAGTTTTTCCCTTCTTTGAAGTTTGTCTTGCATCTACCTAAAATTGCTGCAAGTCTTCTTCCCCAGTAGTTCTTACCTCTTCACTCTAGTTTTGTGATAGAACATCCATTGGGTATCGTGTTAGGTCAGGTCTGTTAGCTGAGCCTAAACTGCCACTGGAGATCTGCCATGACAGAACAACCCCTACATAGGTAACTGAGGGCATTTACCTCTTTTACACTCTTCTCTCCCACCTGTCTTGAATTTAATTGACTTCATTGTATTTATATAGGAAGATACCTGCTTAATCTAAAGTACTTTAACATTAGTTTGCTTCCTGTATCATCTCTAACAGCTGATTAAGTATTCAAAACATTCGCAGTGCTGGTCAGCGTGAGTACTTTCTCACATTCGGGATTTTTAACACTTTTGTTATTCTGTCTCACCACATTTCCCCTAGACACTATGGCAGCTTTTCTTATTTGAATAGATTTCACAGAATTACAGAATGTTAAGAGTTGGAAGGGACCTCAAAAGATCATCTTGTCCATGCCCTCTGCCTGAGCAGGATCACTAGTTTAGATCACGCAGGAACGCGTCCAGATTGGTCTTGAATGTCTCCAGAGAAGGAGACTCCACAACCTCTCTGGGCAGCCTGTTCCAGTGCTCTGTCACCCTCACAGTGAAAAAGTTCTTCCTTGTATTCAGATGGAATTTCCTATGTTCCAGCTTGGACCCATTGCCCCTTGTCCTGTTTACTCCATATAGACTTACACAATAAACACATCATCCTCCTTCTCTCAGTTGAACGGTTTCTTTAAGACTGGACAACCAAATAGGTGGATTCTATCAGTGTGTTTTTAAGAGAACAGGATCTCTTGTCTTTTCCAGACAGCACCCAGTGAGGTTGGGGGTTAAGAAACTCCTCACAACAGCTCTGGATTTGAGGTGGTCACAATTTCTGCCGGAGTAAATCAGAAGTGTGCAGGCTTCTCTTGAAGCTGGTATCATGGCTGGTCTAGTGCTATTTAAAATTATTTTGGGAGACAAAAGCAGGTTCAAGGGGAGGTGAAATGCTGCTCTCCCCCCCTGGAAAATCAGGGCTTTTTGAGAGTGAGCTATCAAGCATTTAGTTCTCATTACTGTTTTGAGCGGTGTGTGAAATGCAGCTAAATTAAACCATCGGATTTGGTGCTACAAATGGAACTTAAAATGTTTAAAACTAATCTTAATTTTGATGAATACAAAGTAAAAAGGCCCATGTTATAATCACTAGCCTGTATTTCAGTGTGCTTGCAAGTTGACACTGGCTCTTCAAAGCAGTCTCGCCGTCAGCTTGCCCGGGTGCTTGCTCCTTTCTCCTTCCTCTGTTACCTTTCTGTTCTCTCCACCATGCCATGGCAGATGTTTGTGTGCCTGTGCAGAGTAAAGTCTGAGTATTGAGACTGAAGAATTATCAAGGCCAGAAACCCCTAGCTAAAAACCTGAGAGGCTTTCTTTCCCTTAGACTAATTAAGATTCTGTTCATTGCATGAGATGTAAAATAGTGTAACAGTAATGCCCTGGAAGGAGATAGGGGATAGGAGACAGGAATGAGTTGGCTTGTATAATGGACATTGATTTTTTTTCTTTTTCTTACTGGGTAGCAGTGTTGGCTTTACATCTGTGTTGAACAACGTTCCTATTTGTTTGAATGTGTGTTAAACTCTGATGTGACTGTGCAACTGTTTAGAGACATTGTCTAACCACTTGTGTGTAAAGGAGATGCTTTTGCGTTCCAGACTGTGTGGTGAGCACATTCTCCTCTGACCCCCTTGGAGATAATCGGTTTCTTACATGTGATAGCTGCAGGAAGCTAGGATCTATAGCTCAAGCTATAGGGGCCTCATAAAAAAATGTTTCAGATGATGAACCTGAATCTCTATAGCCTCAGGAAAAAAGAAACAAGATTTGGAACTTCTGAGGGAGTAAAGCTCACATGCTGTACATATACGTTCTTAATCTGAGGCTCTTGCTAGGCAGAAGGGCAGCAGCCAATGAATAGGATAAACTCACTAGTGACTGAATCCCACAACCCTCAAATTCTGATGGTACCTCAGTCTTTTCCAAAGGAGATCAACCACTTTTAGGGGTGGAAAGAACCCTACTAAAACCATAGCCTTTGGTTGATTTTTATATTTTACTGATTGATGAAAACATCCTTCAGAATAACATGTTAATGGATTTCAAATCACTTCCAAAGATAGGCTCTGAATGTGATGTTCCATGGAAATGTCTGGGAAATTCTTTCTATGTACGCAGACATAGATCCAAAAACTTTTATGTTGTAGCATTAGGATTTGTGGAAGGAACAGCCAAGGGTCACAGCTCTGTGAAGCCCTATTGTCATACACTTGTGTGACAGCAGGCACGGAGACAGACAGGTGGGCTGGAGATGGCTTTTCTGTTTTGAGGTGATGCAAACCTAGAAGTCCCTGAAGGAGGATGTGTGGGCAGCAGAAGTGTGGGTTTAAAATTTATAATTTTATTATTATTTTTGTGGTGTTTTAAGTTTAGAAGGAAAGATACTGTGTAGTTTATGTTCAAACTTTGAAGTGTCTTGTGTTGTATCAGCTGGTGCCTTGCATTTGTTGCAGGAGCAATGGCAAGAACAACAGCGTAGTCTTTTATTTCAGGGAGCATCCTGATTTCAAGACCATGTAATTATGACACATTACCTTTGGTAGATGTTTTAAAAGTAGTTACACTGAAGGGAACAAACAAACAGAATTCTTTATAACTTATTTTACTGTCCTTATAAATAGATACAGCTCTGTATTCTTGGATCAAACACATTTCTTTGTCATTTAAGCAGGCACAGCATATCTTGGATGATTGCTTCTGGCAGTGCTGTGTCAAGGACAAACTGTTTGAGTAAATCATAACAAAGGTTTTTCAAGGAAGAAATAAACAGTTCCAAACTAATACTATAAATTGAAGTTTTATTGATGAATCTATTTTTTATTACCAAGGTTAAATCACAGTAATCATGGTGGCACAAAGCACTACAAAAATACTACATTATAGAGAAATCTTGTGCACTGTGCTTCTGATGGGTTGCAGTGTGATGAAAAAACACAGCAAAAACAGTATATGCAAGAAAAAGGGAGACAACTGCTTTTGTACCTGTGAGCCTTTGTTTTAAAAGCAAGCTGGAGTTGGAGAAGCCAGCCATACTGCAGAAAAACTCACAGTGCGGTCTGCGTACACATCACCCTTCCCCAAATTTATCACAGCATGAGATTTACACTGCAACCACCCCAGAAGCGTTACAGGGAAAACGTTTTATACTTGTAAAAAAAAAGGGGGAATATAAGGTTAATTGGTTAATTTGTATGTCTAAGATGGTAGCTAAACCCACTTTAACCTGTAAATACTTGATGCAGTCAGGAGACACTTCAGGGGAGTGCACTGGTGGGCATCTGTTTGCTAGTTTATGCCTCGTTTGTTTCAACAGTGGACTTCTTTTGGTTTTGATTATCCTTTGGGGCTACCACAATGGTGGTGTTTTGTCCTTAACATGCTGAGCAGATTAGAATGAAATATGTAATTTAAAAAATCTTGGGTTATATTTCAATTTTTTATTGAAAAAAGAGATTTTTGTCAAGGAAATATTTTTATCACTCCTTTCCTGTATCTTGTGGTGAGATGGTGATTTAGCACTTTGTAAATGTGCAAGTAGATTAGTAATTCTGGAGTTGTTAAATTTGCATTTATCTTAATTGTGTTACATTTATGGATATTTATGGAGTTGTGATGCTTCTGCACTTGAAAAATATTACTAGAGTGTTATTTTTGAGATTGGTCTGAGATGACTAAATTATTTTAATGCAAATATTTTTGACAAAAATGGAAATACTGCCTTGATTTGGGAACTAAGTAATTTTCATTTAAATGTCACCATGAATCATTATAGAAATGGGAATGGTTATTTTCCTTTTGCTTTTAGATAATTCCCTGCTCATGATCTCAAAATTAAATCAATAACCTCTTGATCTTTATTTTTGACTGAAGTTCAATAAGGGAATGGATAGATTCATAAAATATGAGTCCATTGGTGGCTAATTAATATACTGATGGACAACCTTTAACTCGAGAAGCCCATAAAATGCTGATTGCCATAACCTGGAATGGCTTACTGGGGAAAAAAAAAAAGTGACCTCTTTCTCTTAAGTTCTTTGTTCAGCATGTGCTGCTGATGGCTGCTGGAGAGAAATTTGGAGCTGGCTGTCTTATATCTCTTCTGTGGTGACTTTCTGGTGTGATAATATAGGCACATTGCTCTTATTCTGTGAACATTGTGAAGAGCTGAATTTGGGAGTTGCTGGATGAATGCTATGCTTTTGAAAGACTAAGTAGTTTGCTGAGATTATGATACAGTCCTTTGGGGGTTGGTGTGATCTTTAACTGAAAGATTATATTTATTTTACAAAATACTGTGCGTTTCTACCTTGTGCCCTCTTCTTATTCTTCATCTGGTTTTCTGAGCTCAGATCAGTGTGTTATGGTGTCAGACACAACTGAATGCTGAATCCAGCTTTTACTCTGTGGCCTGAAAGAGATGTGAACCCATGCTGCTGACACTGGCTCAGCTTCTTTGTGCCAACCCAAAGCAATATGCATGAGAACCTCAAAATTATTGCGTTATAAGAGTAAAGCAAGAGTTCCTCAGAACTAGATAAACACAGAGGTAGAGTATATAAAAACATCAAACCAGACAGCTACCTTGAGTTTAAATAATGTCAAGTCTTTGGGATGTTTTTTAGTCTTCTCTTTGGATGTTGAAACCTGTCTTTGTCACATACCATAAATGTTGATGGACATGAGTAGATGAAAAAAGTATTTTTTTACTGTAATAACAAAATATTGTTCACATGTTTCAACCAGATGGATATCTGTGTAAGAATATGGGCAGTATCTTACATTCTGTTCCTGGCTGCAGGTGACAGTTTTGAACTTTCCCCACTACCCTGCTCTCCATTGAGAGCATTTTATCACTCTGTTTCTCTCCTGATTACACTAATGAAGTATATCACATACACATGCCACAGAATTGCTTGCTGTTGTTTTTATGACTGAGGAGATGGTGTGTGTAGCTGGGAAGGAGTAGTAATGGAGATTAGTTAATTATTTTATGCTATTCCAAGTGACAGTCTGAACCAAAGGAATGATCAGTTCTCTGACAGACTTCCCTAAGCCAGCAGCTATCATAAATCTTGGTTTTGGAGTTTCATAGAAATTATTTAATTACCTGGGTTCTTTCCCCTCTTTTTTAAAGTGTATATTCTCATTAAAAAAGAAAAGAAAGAAAAAAAAATCCTCTTTACTGTTTTGTGGCTTTTGTACTGAACTCTGGAAGCAATTAATTCGCTTGTTCCACTCTCTGTGTGCCCACTTTCTTCCCAGATCCTTGGTGGTCTGCCTGCTTCCAAGCCCACGTGCTTGCTTCTTTTTAAAGAACTTCTTCAATCCTCTGTAAACTATTTTTTCTGACCCATGCTTAAATCTACCTTGCACTGCTGGGTTACTCATGTGCTGCTTCACCTTTCATTGTAATCTCTTTACCCGTTGGCTTCCTCCTTTGATAGTTTTAAACTATGAAGGTGTGCTTTTCTCTTTTTCCACATAATTAAAGCAGTTAGTTGTCTTTGCTATTGTAAACCTAATGAAATCAGCATCACCTTTCTAATTTCATCTTTCAGAAGTACGTTACATTTGTGAATATAAGATGTCTTCCTAGAGTTATGTGTTCATTGTGAAAAGATAAGGAAAACACAAAACGATAATTTCATTATTACCTTGTGGTGAAATTCCAGGACTAATTTTAATTTCTCTTTTTATGCTTCTTGCCTGCATGTGCTGTTTGCTGAAGTAGCAATGTCTGCAAGCCCTTATGGTACACACTGCTTTCAGTGCATGAGCTTGCAGGTGAGGTACTCTTCTTATGAAGAAACAAAGTCAACTGTGACATTACAGCTGTCAATCAAAATGAGAGGAAAAAGTCACAGGATACATTTTGTCTTTAAATTAAATAGGTTTTTCTGACTTGGACTTGACTAAGGACTTGAAAAGTATTTTTCTGGTCTTAGTATAATTAGCTTTTATAACTAGTTTATCCCCTAAGAAAGCCATCATGAATTTAGGAATGGTTCCAGCCACTCCCTGTGTTTAGAACTGGGTTGTCTGAATTTGCTTTTGCACTCTGAGTATACTGATAGACATTTTTAAACATCAATTACTTAACAGTTGTGGTGCCATAACTGTGCCAGTTAAAGGTAAAATGAACCCTTTTCATTGATTGCAATCCTGCAAGGATTTTGCAGGACAACTCAGGATTTGCAACCGACAACTCAGGATTTTGACCAGTTTGCATTCATAACTTGGAATTACTTCTAATGGGACTGCATCTTAGTGTTTTGGAGGAGAAAAGATTTCATTATCTATTATAAAATGTTATTTTTTTCCCTTACTTGTGTTGCAATGCACTAATGCTTTAAAAATTGAAATGAGAAAGTGATATGGTGATTGTTACTCCAGAAATTAATTGCACTAGAATCTAAAGTGTTCTGAAAATCTAATTTCAGGGTAAACTGAAAGAACATAAAATTTTATCCAGGATGAAATTTCAGTCGGATTTCACTATTGGTTGCTTATAATGCTCCTTGGGAGACAAGCAAGAATAACCTACTGGTGTGAAAACAGCCTATAAAATCTAATAAAAACTCAAAGCTGTTAATCTACCAACTTTGTGAGCTTTCTTGTTGTTTTATTTATTTCTATTTTCGCTTAAAATATATCAAACTCAGTATTTCTTCCCACTCAATTCTGCTTCTCTTGAAAATCCAGCCTTCCTTCTCTACTAGTTAATTATGTCCCATGCTATTTATTTATTTAAAGTGTTAAGAATAGAAAAATTATGCATTAATTTTATTCCTTTCTCTAGAAGCTATTGTATTAGCTACCTGTTTTTACTTTTTTGATATGACATTGTATATGAATTAGATGATGCAAATAATTCTAAGGTATTATTTTGGTGCAGTAATAATAATCACATTAAAATAACTAGGAAATTGAATCATTATTGTGCTATAGAATCTAAACAAACACTATTAATTTACAATGTTGTATATGACTTTCCTGCTCTCACTTTTAATATTGCTCCCAATATCTTTTAAAATGTTTTACATGTTAACACATTTGTGGTTAAAAGCTGTTAAATTGTTCCCCTTTGCCTTTCTTTCATTGGGGAATTCATGTACTCTGAACGTTCAGGTCATTACAAAGACACTGCTGATATTGTATTTCATACATAATGAATCTTTATTGGCATATGGGTCTAACCTTGACTCTGCTTAGTGAATCATAACTTGTCAGTCTCTGAGTAGGTGCTCAGGCGTTCTATCAAATTCCAGAGTAAACAAACTTGTTTTTTCCCAGGTATTGGCAATTTCATAATAAAATGTGGTTTTCTGGTTCTTAAAGAAAACAAAACACAAAAAACAAAAAAAAAGTCAAAAAAAGAAACCCAAACCCATGATCTGTGTTCCACTAAGACCCTATAGCACAGGCAGTGACAGTGTTTATTGTTTGAGGAGAAGCTCTATAGATGTCACGTAAGTTACATTATGTTTACACTTTGTGAACTTAATCTCATCGTTAATAAAGGTTATGTTCTCACCTTTCAGAATGTCCTCAGTCATTCTACTAAAATCATGCTTCTCTATTTCTTAATCCCTGAAGATCTCAACTCTTGCTTTGAACCTCATTTTAATCTAATCCTTTTTTAGGAGAAGAGAATAGAGAAATGATTTTTATAAACTGTAAATGGGAATAAGTTTAAATGTCCTGTATTAGATAGCCAAAATAAAAACTGAAAGGTGCTAATTTCCATGTCTTTCAGTATCTCAGTGCAGAGCTGGAGAGCTCCTCATCCCTTTTATTGGGCATGGGAGGCCCTTCAGTGGTCTTAAACCATGCCCAGTGCACCTTCACTGCACATTAATGCTAAATGGGACTTTCAGTAATTCTGTTCATTCTCATTCCTTTTGTTATCCAGACACAGAGGAGGGAAAACAAATATGTTAGATGTTAGATAATGGAAAGCTAACTATGTCTTTAAAATGGGAAGAATACTGAGAAAAATCTAACCTTCAATGTAACAAGTAACTCATTTTGCCTTAGAGCTGGTTAAGCTTGACATTTGGGGGATGGGTGGGTGTAAAGTAAAAGAATTATTATTATACAGTATTTATTTTTAAAATTCAATTTTACAAGAGTGATATAAAAGAAAGGATCACAAGGTTTAACTTGGTGTGGTAACTGTCTTATAGTCCTGGCAAGAGATATAGCACGGGTAGCCAGCTGGCTCAAGTGTTCAACCTTCAGGCTGCTTCATCAGATCTCTCTATGTGATTGTGTTTTACACCTCAAGGCCTCAGTCGTGGCTTGGCAGCTATGTTCTAGTTTGTGGCTTTGGGTGTGATAAAGGTCTCTCTAAACTCCTTAACTTCTGTGTAAGCCATCTGCCAGGGATGACCATTCCCTGCAGCCCAGCTGCACCTTAAGGCCTTTCTGTCTTGGGAAGGCAATAGCAATTTAAAAAAGGTTCAGAAAAGGAAAGCAAGATGATGGTGGGTTTGAATGACTTTGTTGTAAGTGGAATAATTGTGTGTGGATTCCCTGCTTTGGAAAACTGACAACTGAGGGGTGAGGGATATGATAGGAGTCAGTAACATCATAAATGGCAGGAAGAATTGGAGCCCAAGCAGCTGCTGTCTTCCATTGGTAGATGTAGGGGGCAGCTCAGGTTCTCATGAAGTCCCAGAGCTGTGGGGCTGGAAGGTTGGCAGGGTACTTTGGAGAATTATCTTATATAGTTGCATTGTTCTTTTATGCTTCCTTGGATTTCTTCCTTTGGCCACTTTTAAGACCAAGGGCTCTAGAAGGACTCCATGGTCAGAGTGCATGCGCTCCTGTTGAAGTACAGCTGTGTAGTCTAGTTCTGGAGCAGTTACAGCCTGAACACTCTGCAGCTTGCTAGCAAGGACATAGCTTTCTATGCAGAAAGCTAATTAAGGTATGAAAAGTTCAGATCTCATCCATTTCTGTTGTAAGGAGGGTCTTTTTCAGATGAGCTCCAATCTAGAATCCATGATGCCCAAATGCAAGTATAGAAATGCAGCTTCCTGGATCTTTGGACGAGATGCCCTGCTGGCTGGCATGTATTTACAAGTCATTCTCATTTTTACTAGAAATTCCATTCTTTTGTACACACACAAAACTGTCAAGTTTTTAATCGAGTTTAATTTTTGACAAAGTCAGCTTTGGGCTTTCTTTGTGTTTTAATTTTAAATCGAGCTCTATTTTTAAACCTGCGAGCTATTTGCTTTCTGTAGTTTTGATGTATGTGCAGCTCTTGTACTGGTAGCTTCTAGGGTTTTTAAAGGGTTTTTTTTTCCCCCCTCCAGAAACCTACCTTTGGCAATTGCAAGAGATACTGTTGCAAAATGGTCCCAAGGCAGTGTTTTGGATCTTTTTTCCTCATTTTAGCAATTAATCTGACTTTTTGAGTAGGGCATACCTAGTATTTCTGCTCTGTGGGTGTTCCTTACAATTCAGAATGTGTCATGATAGGTAATGTGGTATAGGAGGGAAATGTTGACAGCAAAGGATTTTGTGGGACTTAGGTGAAATGTGGAATACTGCAATCAAGAGAGAATTTTTAAATGTCTCACTTAAACTGTCAGGCAAAGTAGATATGCCCGTGATGTATATGTTTGGAGGATATCAAATGTGCTGCATGTGCTACCTTCAAAGAGATACTTTGAAATGGGAATTGCAGCTGAAATTAATTCCATATAGCACTTTCCCCATCTTCTGGAATCGGCATTAAATTTGCCTCAGAACAAGACAAAAACTAAGCAGAATTGAAGAGAAATGGTAAAATTCCCACTGGAGTTGCCGAATAGCAAAACTAGTAATAAGATTTGGTTTATCCTTTCATATTAATACTCCGATCTACTCTATCTGGAAATCACTTAATTAAAAAAGAAAGCAAGCCATACCACCAAGGCATTTATTAATTTTGGGGTAAGCTGTGTGAAATCTGTCAGTCCAAGTTCACAGTATCCCTGAGCTTCATTTTCTTTGGATTTGAAAATAAACCTTAAACCTCAAGGATGAAATGCCACCCTGGCTCATTTCATTACTTCAAGCCGATAATAAACCAGGCCAGAATTAGCATTCTCTCTGTAGCTGTGCCACTATCCTTGGGTAGCTGCTTTCTGTGAAGCGAGGCTTGTGAGCAGCCGTCTCTTCCATCTCTGTGACTGCTCGGGCTGGCTTTAGTCTTACACCGAGGAAGGATCTACAGATCTTTGTGCTGGCTCTCTAGCTGGTTGCAGATAATTCCATGAATGCAGCTGCAGAAGATGTGCTTGGGATATTAATCCTCTTATGTTTTCATGAGCCAGGTTGACTATGCCTAAACCTTACACACACACCCCGCCCAGTGCACCTTCCCTGCTACCTGAAAGAGTAGCTTGTTTGAGTTTGGTTGGTTTTCCTCTCTCCATGGTCAGGATGTAGAGACAGGAGGCTTTGCGATTCTGTGATTTTTTTTTTTTAATATTTTTTTTATTTTTTCCTCTTGGACCAAATGACAGAATTAATCGGCTTTGAAGTTCTGAAAGCTGTATTCAGAGTAAGAGATTTGCAATGAATGACTGTGAAAAGGAGCATCCATGTAAGGCAAATCACACTGAAAACAGAGAAGTGCTGGCTGGGTCACAGGTGCCTGCTCTGAAGTGGTCCACTAGCAGGGATGTGAAGTGGAAATCAGGATGGTTTCCGTGTCTCTGACAAACTTGACTCCTCTTGATACTGTTAAAGCAACTCTGCAGATGATTGTTTTGCCCTGGTAGCTCATATAAAATAATCTTTATATCTGTGTTTAATTACCTCCTTAGAGAAAAAAAGTGACCTAAGTAAACGACCCCAACACCACCATAATCTCCAGAAAGACTCATCTGCTAACAAGTCATGCAAATTCTTTTGCTATAACCCTGTCTAAGCTTGGAGCTTTAAAAAACAAAACAAAACAAAAACCAAGATTCACAATTCTTTTTGAGGAAGTGATTTTATTTGGCTTTCCTGAGTAGACTTCTGATTGGTAGGCAGTGTGAAAGAGTTTGATCTGGGAACTTGACTGAAACAGGTGGAATTTTCAGCCAGGATAAGTAATGCTATGAAACCCAGAGCTAGTGGGTTCCTGGTGATGGTTTGTCTGGTGTTCCCAAACTTCCAAATACTGATCTGGACAAAGGATGAATTCAAACTTTTTGAATGAAGGTGTATTGTAGCTGATACTGAACACTTACTACTTGCCTTCTGGACTCCTGAGATGGAGAAAGCAAGGTCCTGTCAGATACCATTCCAGAGATTACAGGAGTGAAATCTACACTTGTGGACTCTGGGGAAAAATGGCTTTCCCATTTCCATTGGAGACTTGCATATGGCTGTGAAGGAATATGCAATTTCAGCTCATTAATGACTTCTGTGGAGTGGAGCTTTCCACAGTCAAAGTTTGTTGGAGGTAGGTTTACCATGGTTAGAATGGATTTGAAGAGGAATGCATGGAAAATAACCTCAAATTTTCCATTTGTCCCCTCTAAGTACAAAGCACATTGCTCTCTAACTGCATGCAAAGTTAATGTGCAGGTTAAGAAAAGCATATGAATGTCTGGAAAGTCACAGCTAAGTGGCAGCACCAACTCAAGTAACTGATTACTAACATTAAAAAGGAACTGTTGCATATGGAACATCTTTTGGGAAGGGGAAAGGGTGTATTTGAGACAAGTGGGAGGCTTACGGTACTGTGCTGCGCTGCTGGGACTGAACGAGCTGGCGCTCCTGTGTGGCGTCAGGGGTCAGGTAATAACCTGGTTCAGGCTAGGAAGCTCCAATTTGAGCCTATTCTTATTTGAAGTTAAGGTATTTCTCTGCCTGTTAATATTTCTTGTAGGCTTTTTTTTAATTTTTTTAAGCACAAATTGGTCAGTACAGGTAAACTCCTCGTTCTTGCAGTTGTTCAAACACTTGTGCTGGAATAATGATAATATATTGAAAACACGGGGCTCTTGTGCATTTGAGTTTTTAAGATTTTAAATGTACTTGCCTACAATAACATGCAATGATGAAATAAAATGAATAATTTAATGTTGCAAAATGTAGCGTGATGTGAAGTGTGTGGTGTCTCATAACGATGACAGCTGCTAGATGCAGGTTGCTTGGAAACATTTCTAATATTTGTTTTCTCTTTAACATGAAGGAATTTCACAACTTCTACTGTTTTAGGCAACATTAATTGAAGTGAAAGAAATCTGCGTAAAATCTGTTAAATTATCTGTGAATGGCTCCAGACTATGATGGGGATGTAAATAGTTAGACACCTCAGTAGAACAAACCACATAATTTTTTCAAGGTTTGGTCTTTATACATAAACAATATTTGAATTCAACAATTGCTACACAAGAGTCAAGAAATCAGTACTGCAATTTAAGGTGATTGTTGGAACAGATACTCTTGTGCAGCTTTACCAGTATACTAGCAGAAAAAAAATAGCTATCTTACTGTGTTAAATGTATCTTTTTTATCCTTTTAATTAATGAACTTCAAGCCAAATACCACTTCCATCACTTCCAAATAAGTTTTAGCTCTAGAAAATAGAGAAAAAGAGCAAAACCTGATCTTTATTTCTTAATTTCTGAAGCTGAGTAATGCAATGCAAAAAGAGTGAATTTGCAGTGTGTGTGTTTCAAGGAAGGTGACTATGCTACCAAGGTTATTAGAGAATTATGCATTTCACCTTTAAAGTGTTATCTGTCACTGCCACTATGGCTTATCATTAGCATATCCTTTGATACTTGCATGGCATCAGAGAAAATATAAATATAAAGCAAAATGGAGATGGGAGTTATAAACAAAACAACATTGTTACTATGTTGGCTCAATTCACATGGTAAATTTTTCTTTATTTTTCCTGCAGTCTTTTAAAATGGAGATAAAATTCTTTTCAAAATAGTATAAACCTGTATCACAATGTAAATTACTCGGAAAATTGGCTCAAACTAGTATAGTCTGCATAAATGGAAGTGTTATCTATGGAACTGCTTGTAAGAATAGAACTGAAAATGTTCAAGATTAGCATATTGGGACTTTCTATTAAGTCCTGTCCTAACTATATCTCTCAAAATAATTCTTTCAAGATGGTTTTGTTGCATTGATTCACTTTGTCTTTGACAAAACAAGAAAGCAGAATTAAAGTACCTGCCTGGTAAAATACTATGTGACAATAACTTTAGCTCTTGAGCAGATCTCTGTGATGGCTGCATAAACATGGTCAGGGCAAACTGGTTGGACTTGCAATTTCTCATGTCTGATTTTTGCAGATGAGAAACACTAATATATAGAGAGTGCACACATATAAGTATAATTAAGACACTGCTGTTTTTCCATTAATCTTATCTCATCAGATAGTTAAGTGTAATGGTGGTCAGTGTATCCTTCATATCAAAATGTGATCTGAATTAATATATCGATACCCATGTTTATATGTGGGAGAATTGTGGTGCTGTGCCTGCAATCCTAAAACTGTGACATGGCTTTATAAGGGCATGTCCATTGTCATTTTGCTATTTGACTGTGGTGATGAAGAAGTGAGATATTTTCTTAAGTATATCAGTAGAGATTTCTGGGTTCCAGTGTCTGCTTTCAGAAAACCTACTGAATGTCTGAGAAGAGAGCAGTATCACAACTTCCAAAAATTGAGGATTTAATTGCTGTTTACACAGTCTGTTACACATTTGTGTAATACATTTGACCTTGAAAGCTATTTTATTTTAGGACTTATCCATCATTCATATTTCTTAAAGATTCATGGGAAACACCTTACATACATTTTTTTTTTTTTACCTGAATATAATTCCCAAGCAGTCCAAATTGTTTTGTCTTTTTATTTTTCCTTTTTTTGGTGGGGTGGAGGGCGGAGAAGCTTACACAAATTATGAGTCAGACATGTTCAATAAACCTCCAAAAAACCCCAAAATAGCACCACCACCAAACAAAAAAACCCAACCCCAAAAATCACATCACCAACAGAAATTCAGAGGCAGCTGCCAAGGTAATGGCAGCTATACCTCTATGCCTGGCCTTTATATTTAAGAGTCCTAAACTATGTTTTTCTTTGCTTCCTTAGTCAGCTGAAAACTACCAAGGGAAGGATATTAAAGACATTAAGCCTGACCACCAGGACACGGTTTTGAGAGGACTGTAAATGGTGCATTCCCCAGCAAGTGTTGTAATACGTGCACTGGGAACATGGCTGTTCCCATATTGGAAGTCCTGCTGACAATAGCAAAATACTTTTTAAGTGGTATGTACTGTCACACTGCTCCAAAGAGCTGTGAATTGTATGATGTGCAGGTCTGGAAGCCTGTACCATATCCCTCTTCCATCTGTGCAGGGTAGTTATGGTGCCAGACAGGTAGTAGGCTCTGCTGTGCTCTGCTACCCTTCATCTGCTTTCATAACTCCCACTAGTAAAAACATCATTGCACTGCTGAAATTCTACTAAATCAATGAAATTCCATATGGTGTGAGGTTAGTCACTTGTTTTCAATACAGCTATCCTTTAAAGGGGGTGAACTATTGTGAAGATATTTATGCTCTTAAAATAAGTAAGAGTTCCCTTTAAATTCCCAATTTTAAATAGATTGTGTGTCTAATAAAGTTAAAACCAATATCAGTGACAAAACCAAAAAAACCCTAACTATAGACTATATATTTACCTTGCTTGTGTGATGTCATTGATTTTCAAAATAGCATTTTAAGCTAAAACTTCCAAATGCTGTTCTCAAATATCAGAATAGTGTTCTGTAAAATGAGTTGATTTCTTTTTAAGTTTTAAAACTGGAATACAACATATTGCTTTCTCTTTTATGCTTGAAAAATTTTACTAAACTCAAACCAACCAAACAGGCTTCTGAAGTGTTTGATTTCCTTTTCCCCTCTTGTTCTGGTAATTCAGTGCCAAGCTTACTCACACCTGGTGCTTTTGTTACTGGCAGAATTCTGATTGCCTCTTGAAGCTCTTCACAATTTCATTCTTCTACAATTGGCTCAGCTGTCTGGAAAAAGGCAGATTGTTGTTTGCTTTTGTGAATTTCAGTATTCAGGAGCTCAGTAAAATTCTCTTCTGATCTTTCTGTAATTGCATTTGTTTTAACAAACATATGTCTGTTTTTCTGTATTTATTCTTTAACCTATTAACTGATACCCTTGCAAATTTTTCCAGCTTCATCAGTACTTAGTTCATTTCTGCTGTTCTGTGCTTGGCTTTTACATTATGTTGTGAAAGTAAAAGCCCTAAGTTTAGGGGTGTTTTTCCATGCTGCTGACTAGCAAAATTTTAGAAGCCTCCTCTGGCCCCCTCTTGTCCTGTTTTGGCCCTTCCTTTGCCCTCTGTATTACTTATGTCTTTTGAACTTTGTGGCATATTTCATAGACATAGGACAGTTTGTTCATTTGCTGTATTTTCCAAGACCTCCACGTACTGTTCTAAAGCCTTAAACCTTAAATCTAGTAATTGTTGAAGAACTTCACATGTTAAGTTACCTGCAAAGGAGAATCCTACCTGTGTGTTTTTGCAGTCCTCAGAAGGAATCCCAAGCTCATTCTTTCTTTTAATTTCTGTTACAGTAAGTCTTTTGCCTTCCTGTATCCAGATGGTTTTTTTGAGTTAGGCTGGTCACCTCAGGCTCTTTTGGTCCCCGGTAACAACTTTTGGGGATTCTATTTGGCACTAAGGGTATGCGAAGTTGTGGTACTAATGTCACTTCAGGATACATCTGTACATTCATATGTATGCCTTTATGCATGATGAAACAGTTCAGAGAATTTAGAGTAACACCTGATCATTCCTCTGCCATCCACAAATGGCTAGGAGATCTGTAAAGAAGGAAAATTCTTTTTGTCCATTTTTGATACTGGCCCAGCCTTTCACTGTTACAGTTGCTTTACTCCAACAGCAAAATACTGATGTAGATTCATAGATCATTTAGGTTGGAAAAGACCTTTAATGTCAGAGTCGCACCTTAAACCTGACGCTACCTAGTCCACCACTAAACCATGTCCCTAAGCACCACATCTACACATTTTTGAAATACCTTCGGGAATGGTGACTCAACCACTTCCCTGATGCTGTTTTCCATCAGGTAGATTACCAGATATAAAGGTCTTTCTGTTAAAACCGTATCAGTGTAACTGTCATGCTCTATGATGGAATTTGGTTTCATCCCTTCTTATTTCAGCTTTTTTTTTTTAAAAAAATTAACCCCCCCAAATGAAAGTCATTATTTCAAAGGTCAGATGCTGAAAATGTGGGAAATAACAATTAGGGTTAGCAACATATTGTTTGTATTATGATATAATTGTTAATTATTTGATCACTTCTATTTTATGTATTCTAATGCATAGAGCACAGTTACTCAAAGTTTGAATCAGTGCTACATCAAAAAGAAAATTTTACATAAGAATTCATGTGTCTTGATTCATTTTTTTTTATCTTTAAACAAACAGATTTTCCTATATAATATTCAATGTGGTGTGTTTGGGCTGTCTACCCAGTATTGTCCAGGAAAAAAACCTGGCTCCGATTTCCCTGTCCGATTTCCCTGTTTTATGCTAAGAAACCTAGTACACAGCAATCCTAAAGGGAAGATTTTTTTCATGTTAGCTTTAGATGAACTCTGTGTTTTGTTCTTCAGTTTGTTTGCTAGATAGAAGTTGCAATACAATAAAAATGTTTACAGGAACAGCATTTGCATAACAGGCTGTCTTTTTTGGTTTTGTTTTGTTATAGACTATTGCCAAAAGGTGGCAGTCTTTGCCCCCCAAATTCTGTTCTATCTAGAAAATGTTAGGTACGGCAACCACCAATTATTCCTAGCTACTCTAGATAATAAAAATTACTTGTTAAGTAGACATAGAAGGGAAAAAAACTCACCCTATATTTCAAAGTTTAAGGGTGACATAGCTGTAGTTATATTTTATTTTGACAGTGGAATGTTAAATAACAGGCATCGGAAGAGAGCAGCGATGGGGAAAGAGCACTGCACAAGTTGACTGCTAATGAGCAAGAACTACTTATGTTTCAGATTCGGTCAGTGCTTCCAGTATTTCATGTTTTGGAGATGCTGCTAGGATCTGGCATGGTAGATCAGTAAGTTGCTGTGCTCATCAATCAACACAATGAAATGCATAGAAATAATCCACTTAGATAAAAATTCATGGTACAGTAGTTGATTTTTCCTTTCCAAGTGTTCAGGTAGATCCCAGCAAAGCATAGCTTGTGTCTCCTTACAAGTTAGCATAAAAAAAAAACATCTGATGGTAAATGATAGCCTTTGCTAAAGACCTGCAAAAAATCTGGCTAGATATTTTGTATTTCAAATAGCAGTACTTGTATTTTCTCATCGGAGAGGGTGTCATGCAAAATTTTTATCCATGTTAGGCTCCAACCTTGTCATATTTAACAACTTTTTTTCATATCTATACAGACACTTAAAAAGCTAAGATACTATATTAAAGCATTGACTAGCAAGTAACCAAAAATCTATATGAAGCTATTATTATCCTTATGGCTATGGGTACAATTTGCCACATGTTTTTAGTGAGAGCTCAGAACAGGGATATCCTATATTTATTAGTGACCTTATTGAGGTAAAGGTAACAATAGAGAAATTATAGGAGAACTCACCAGTTTAATAATTGGAATACAAATGTCTGGTAGGCAAATTGCTTGTAAGCAATTGAAGATTGTACCTGAATTAAAGATAGAACCCAAGGAGGAGAGTGCCAACTGAGCTGTAATTTTTTTCAGAAATATTTGTATATGAGAATATTCTCATTATGATTACCCTGAATCTTTTTTCTAAGGCTTTTCAGTCATCTTATTTCATATTTTCTACCAATAGTTACAGTAGATGACTGAGAAACTTTCTGATGCAAGAAGTCATTGCTCTGTCTTTTTTGGTAATTTTTATTACTATTTATTGGTACTTACATAATCGAGGTCTTATGTTACAGAGTCTATATAGACTGTATATCAGAAATAGGAAAAATCCAGTTGGTGAGATCTCCTAAACTATTTTAGTGTTATATGGAAGTGTTCTTCATTTTAATTTGTTGTTTATTTTTTTCGAGGGTCTATGATCTATGATGAAAACCTAATTACTGAGCATGTTTGACTCATCTTTGTATCCTGATGCAGAAAACCCAATAATTATAATGGCTTTGTTGTAGAAAATGTATGTCATTTAATCTTCATTTCAATAGTACTACACATTTTTCATGACAGATACTGCAAAACACTTTTTCCAGTTTATTACTCTGGAATGGATTGTAACTGCTAAAAGGGCATGAAAGATGCTATTTAAAAGCCAAGTCCTAATGCATTAGTCTTTGAGTGAGATTTCCCAACAGATCTAATAACCAGTGGATGAAAAATGTCAGTCTAACATTACACAAATACACCAAAACCCCCTTTCACTGGCATCAGTGAGTTACAGGAAGGTAATGCCTAAGGCAAGGCCCTATGTGTTTGCTTGAGGCAGCTTCCTTGTATCTCCCCACAAACCCTGAGCTGGAGGAACTGTCACCTATTATCACAGCTGTTTTTGGCCATGTTATTGCCAGCACCAGGTACAGATTTATTGCAGTCTACAAAGTCAAGGTGTTTACCAAGGCTTCAGCCTGCAAAGCAGGTAAGGAGCATCAGCCGTTACAGGTCTTTAGGGTTTCATGGTTGCTTAGGAAAAAACATGGTTTGCATATGTTTCTAGGGATCAGATTTGGCTGGGAGTTAAAACTACTTGTAGCAGCAATATCAACATTGGTGGCTTTGTCCTTGTTAGGACTTTGAAGGTTGGAGCATACTTGCTGGTTGTAGATGAATGTGTGACTGAAGAGTCTGTGGTAGTTGGCGAGGGAGATGTTCAGCCAATAGAGGAAGCCTTGCCAGCTACATGGAGTAATTCACTATTCTCCTGTAATCCAAAGTGGAAAACTATTGTTATAATTTCCTCAATGCCTCTGCAAACATAAGGTATTAGTTTTTGTCGTTTTGGTTGCAGTCCTCAGTTGTCACTTTTTGAACCCACAGGTGTTAGTTAACTATGGGGAGACTGATATTGCTCCCCAAGTGCTTTTTAGAAGTGTATTGTAAGTCAGGAGGAAAAGTTATTAAGAAAAATGGAATTATTTCCCTGGGTCACTGCAAAACCTACAGGTGTGTCAAGCTTAATGGAAATGAGGTGCTGTTGTATATTTTACTTTGTTTTCCAAATAAACCAACATATGATAATTAAATGCTGAAAATTTCAGTTGATAAAAACTAATTAAGAGATGAAAGTATAGCAATCTTTTTGTTACTAGGAGAATACAAATTACAAGACTTTTCTCAATAAAATCCAAAATACCCACTGGATTTCAACTCATTACTTTTACAAAGTAAAGCAGATAAGGTTTTGACTGTGCAATGCAGCCTTTGGGTTTGGGAATTAGCAAATGTTCCTTTAATTACAAGGACTCAAAATCTCAGTTTAATATTGTTCTTGAGATAGAGAAAAAAATTACTATTATTACAGAAAGATTTATTTAAAAAGAAGAGAATAGATGGGATGGATTCTGTGCCATTTTATAGGCTTGTAAGTCTGTATATAGGCATGACTTCGGAAAAGTGATGCCCCTGTATTATTCTCTGATTTAAGCAATAATTCACAGTGTACCAGAAAATCCTTCTAGGTACATGGAACCAATGTCTAGTCACTAAATGTAGACATAAAATCTCAGATTAATCACCTAGAAAAATGTATGACTTGAGTGTTTCAATGTAGCCTTTTTTCTTTTTCTAACTAGACCTGCCAGAATATACAAAAGTTGCTTTTGTAATTAATTCCAGCATCTTAAACAGCAATCAAGTCTTCAGAATGATAAAGTATGGTCTGGGAGACCAAAAAAAATAATCCCTGGAATTTTATCTTTGAACTTTAGCTTTTTCTGAGAAATAAACTAGGGAAAAATGCATTGCTTTTGTCTTTTAAAAATAATACTGCTGTTCCTTTAATTAAGATTCTACAGTGCTCTAATGCTCAGGAACCAACTCTTAAAATTGTCAGGGATGTGGCCTTGACACAAGGTTTTTTAGAAACTCTGTTCCAGCTGAATTAAGTTGTTGTCATTTGGAAACCACACATAGAGGCATATGGCCATTAGAAACTTATCAGAGCAAAACTGCAAGTGAAATCTTTAGAAATTCTTTGCCCTGTGATTTTTTCAGGACATGGTTGAACAAGTCTTCCCCGCAATTGCACCATTAGTTTCTTATGGCTTGAGCTGGCAGTGAGCAGGGGAAACAAAGTCTTTCTCTCTGGAGGCACAGTACTTTCTAGACCTGGGAGAGAGATTAAGGAGACCTAGGGAGAGATATTTCTTTTCTCCCTGTATTCATGTCAGGACACTGGAAAATGTCAGCAGATAAGGAAGTGTGATTGGCTTAGGAGAAGCTGAAGAAGGTACTGATGCAAGAAGAACATAGAATGGACAATAATAAGATGATTTAAGGAGACAAAGGGAGTAGGATTGGATTGTGCAGGCATTTAGAAGTATAAATGGTACAAGATATTCTAGATGGTTTGATAACTTTGTACAGGGAATAGGGGAAATTGGAAATACAGGTTGGCAGTGTGTGGAATGCAGAGCTATCAGTAGAAGCCTGAAAAAGGCATGTTGTGAACGTGCCTGTTAGTGTGGATGTCAAGGATGATATGAAGGAGGAGGAAGAATAATTATTAGGTGCTAGGTAAGGGGTGGAGAGTACTATGAAATACCTTAGCATTGGAGTTTGGGATGCTAAATATAAGCTTAATGAACTCAGAATGGAGAGAGAGGTTGAAAAGAAATAGGAGTAGGTCTAGAGCCATGGTCAGACAGGAGAGGAACAGTACTAAGTCATGGTGATGTTTGAAGGCAGAGTTGGGTATGGTGCAGCATTGAAGTGGGCCAAAGAATGCATGGCTGAGATATAACACTGGATTTTTAAGTCTTCGGTGAATGCTTGCAAAATCCATTACTGATACATATGGCAATGGATAGCAACTGTCATCACTCTGTTAGCGAGGGCCACAAAGGTCATAGATGGTATTTTGTAGTGTTCTAACCAGGAAAATTTTATGGACAAAATGATACTATAATGGAGGGGGGGAGTGGGATACTGAAGTGGAAAGAAGCTTCATTCTGGCATTTCTTAGCTTTGTTTGACCTTGTGTCCATAACAGTGTTTGAACTTTTTAAAGTTATAAAAATATGGAAAGAAATAAATTCTAATACTGATTTATTTTAACTCTCAGGACAGTTATTGTGAGAGATGTCATTTTTGTTACAGTATCTTCACTGTATCCCTGTTTTAAACTGGCTCCATATGTTGAAGATACACCACCCCTTCATGAAGTGATTCTTTCTTCACATCATCACAATAATACTTTATTTACCTTGATATCTAGCTTAGAGAATTTCACTTGCAATAGAAAGTTGGAAAGTTTTAGTAGAAAACTCAGAGTTTGATTTTTTTTTTTCCATTTTCCCTTTAATTTAGTCTGTCTGTCTGAAATCCTGGCAAAGGATGATGCAATTGACTTCACTTGAGAAAGACTAATACCTACTGTTTTTGTGGTTTGGTTTGAAAGCAAAGCCAAGGCTCAGTGTCTTGTGATTGAGTGCTGGGCTAGGCAACGGAAATAAGTTCTTGCAAACTCTGGAACTGACCTTTGTTTTGAGTAATAAATCTTGAGGGGGTTTTGCTGCTGTTGTGTGATAGTAATCTGTTTGGAAACTGGAAGAGGGACAGTATATCATAGCTGATTTTGTTGAGCTAGCCCACAAATGGCAAGCTGAATTTGAATTAACTTGGGGATTGAACCTTAGTGCAGAGGTGAGGAAAAAGCTGAGAGAGGGAACAAAACAAAGACAATTGGTTTCACTTGGTGCTTCTAAATGTAAACAGAACAGAAACACCTCGCCTAGTCCCAGGACTGCTGTCAGTGCCAAGTGTTGCCTCAAGACTTATTCCCCTTATTGAGTGAGCATGGGAATATTTCCGTTTCCCTTTACCTCATTTATGTTACACATGTGGTGTGGGATTAATCTCTCATTCATTTAGAGTTAAACATCTAATGAAAAAAAGAATGAGGGAAAAGATGTCAAGTTCTTTGTGGACCTTAGGACCTCTTTTAGAATGGGACAAATAGCATCTTCAGAGTTTACTGTCTCCACATATGACGGATATTTGGTTAACTTTTAGAGGGAGATGATTAACTTTGAAATAGCTGAGGTTAGGTGAGATAAATCCTACTAATGGATTTATATATTTATAATCCTCCATTAAATGAACTTGCATGAAAAGAGTTATCCCAAATCTTTTTTCAGCAATATCTTCCAAACATGCATCAATGATGTTGAGGGCTGTCAGAGCTGAGGCAAACAATTTTTGCTCAGACATAGTCTAATTTCTCATTGTCCTCAAATGCAGATTGACAATCTGGCATTATCCAAACAGGGTACTGTGCCTGGTAAAGGGTGTGACCTGTAGTAGCTGAAATGTGTTAATAAATGAGATATTTTGATCTAGTAATGTCATTAGAGGGGATGGGAATAAAGTTCATGCTGATAATTACAGGTTAGCATTGAATCATGTATCAATGTATGTGTACACAGGTGGTTATTTAAAAATATACACAGGACAACTTTACAAATTATGTTGCTATGTTGCAAGTGGAATTAAAAGATACATAAAGGTATTTCCTGAGAATTACCCAGACTTGGATGAATACATGATTGATGTGAAGTGCTGAAGAACCTTCCCCTTGGCCCTGATGTTAGCAGAAGTGACTGAACGAGCTGCTTGCTGCTCTACCACAGGCCAGCAAATCCCATTTTAAATATCCCTGAAACAGCTTTAACTTGCCTGCAGTTGAACCTGATTCCGCAATGTCTGGGACATAAAAATTAAAAATCTGTAAGAGAACCCTCTTTAGCTCATCACTCCTGTCTGGTCTGTGCTAGACATAACAACACTGTAGGAGCAGATTTGATAATCACCATATTTTGTATCTGATGCATTGGTTTTGCACAGCTTTGAGCACAGCAGAACTCAGGACCGGAAATATGTGTTACCTTCTTTATCTACAGTCTTCCTTCCACGCCATGGCAATCTCTAGCTGCCACAACTAAATATAGCATCGACCTAGTTAAGTTAGAAATGCATCTAATTACTCCAGGATTGTCTTAGCCACTGTTATGCAACATGCGAGTTTCATGTACTTTAATCCATTTACAGTTTCATTCCCTTTGTCCAGCTCTTTACCCAGCTTTACTCTTTATCTTGCTTCAAAAAAACTAGCTAGTGATCTAACAACAATCAACCTGAAAATCTGCCAGTCTTCAATGAATATAAGTGGATAATTGAAGTTATTTACAATAATTGCTAGGCTTTTAATTTATTTTTGTCTTCTATTTATAATTTGTGCTTTGATGCAGCACTTACTGTGACTGAGCATTGTCTAGTGAGTTGTTGTAGTGGAATTTGATAGTTGGCATAGAGCAGTCATTTTTGTATGGTGTTATTTGCAAGATTTAAGATCTGTCTTAAGATACGAGCACTGGGAATTCTAATATCAAGATAATGGGAACTAAATAATTTTTGGTCTTAGTCACAGCAATAGCAATTTTAGTAATATAATTTCCTGGAAAATACCTTGTAGCTATGGAGAATGGAAAGAAATCAAATATGCTGGTGGGCTTTCTGAAAAAACTGTCCGTGTCTTCCTCTACTCACACACTGACCACCATCCAACTCCCCCATCTCAAGGATAACAGCCAAATTGCAGGTCTGTTGCCACTGGCCCATCTAAACCCTCAGGTGTTTCTGATGGCAGTAAATATTCAAGGTCAGCATCAGTCTCTGATACCTACTGGGCTTCCTTGTTGGTTATGGCAAGCATGTGCAAAGCTATTTGCAATAAAACAGTGAGACCAAGAGGACTGTTTGCACATCAGTACATTCCTTGCTGTGTTACATGATACTGGTTTTGAGCATAGGAAATAACAGGGATGCTCATGAACAATGTCAAGTATTCCCTGTTGGCTTCTTTAACTTCTCCACTAAATGAACTGTGAAAGATGAAAACCCCCAAACTCTGATGGAAATAAGGAGTACTAGTGGCAGAATTACCACCCATGCCAGAATATTACCTAAACTCACTTAATAAATCTCAATCTTTCCCAAAACAGCCTGAGCTTTTCAGAAGTTTTCAAAGCACCTGCAGCCTTACAGGTTTCTTGGAAAAGAAATATCTTTTTCACTTCTGAACTGAACCCCAAGATGGGTAAGTCATAGGAAGGTACCTGGGTAATGTTTTTAAGTTTGGTCATCTACTACTAAGTGCTCCCATGTGCACAGCATGGGCTTCCCTTGAAGAAGTCGGTGAAGAGAATTGCTCTGATTTGAAACACAAGTTCTGGTTTCTCTCCCAGGAACATACTCGACTGATGAAGTATGGCCGGTTTTTCTGGCCCCAATTAATTTTTTTTACATATTAATAGCTCAATTACTATAAATTTTGATTGTAAATTAGATATTCTAATCAATAGTAAGGTTATTAAAATTTCATCAACTATTTTACCTGAAGAAGGTTAACTATTGGTTGTTGTAAGCATTTTCTTTATATTGAATACTGCTAGTTTTTGCTTGGTAATGTACCAGAAAACTTGCTAGAAAATATGAAAAAAAAACAAAAACTCCTAAGAACAGGGATTACTTTCCCTTTGCTTTGCTACCTGCTGTCTTTATTAACCAAGTTTGTTTACATTTGATAGAGATACAAATCCCTGTTACATTTCCCTATGTAGGAGTCTGGGACACAGGCTTTTAAAGTTACGCAGGTCCCTGGGTTTTTTTCCACATGTTGGATTTCACTTTTTCCACAACAAATTTCAGTGCCGTATATTCATAGGTTTTTCTTGGCTTTAGACTTTTTACTATTTATTAATAATGATGGATTTTAATTGCTTTTTGCTTCCAAAACATATCTCAAGTGAACCTCAGAGTTATATCTGAAAGTTGTTTAGGAGGTGAACTTCAAACAGATCTGATGTCTTGGGAAAATGGTAAGAAAGTGGGTTTGTGGCTATGTTTTTCTGTTGGTTGAATGCACTCAGATGCTAGGATATCAGAACATCCTACAGGTTTATCTACACTTATTTTTAACGACTTTGATATCTCACTGCTCAGAGCTGGGTCAGAATTGGTGGCCCTAGTTAGGTGTACTCTAGGTGAAGTTCTCATAGACCTAAAATGATGATCTTGTATTGCACAGGACAGTTCAGAGGTAACAGACAAGGCTGGCATAATGTACTGCAATAAATGTTAAGGCATAGTCAGTAAGTACGGGAAGAACATGTTAGTAGGAGGGCTGCTGACAAGCTCACAGGTTTTAACTGACAGAACTGACACTGTCCTTCTTGGTTATTTTTGGAGCAGTGAGGCATGAGCCTGGGACTGAGAAAAGAACAAGCATTTGTTGTTTGGGAGGGCAGATCTTTCATTTTCATTTAAGTATATCACAATATAGATCCTTTTTGTTTTAAATTTTTTAATGAAATTTTCTAATAGTGATATTCTAGAGTTTAGACTATTGATGTTATGGGCTGAGATAATATCAGTGCCTGCTTGAGTCTAGTTATAGTTAAGGTAGTGTAGTCTTCTATAATTTTTTGAAATTTGTAGCAGTTTGGTTTGGACAAGAACAAATTTTAACAATGTTTTTAGATTTATGTGTAGCAGTTGGTTTATCTTAGAAAAATACAAATTAAGCAATGAAATATTCATGTGCTTCTTCAAGATTTGATAGCTGAAGAGAGAACAAGATAAATTCAGTCAGCATTTATGGATAAAGGTTAGTAACCCTCTGCAGTTCAAGAGTTCAGAAGTTGTTTCAAAGTTTGTCATGCTTATGAATTTATTTAATCTAACTTCAGAATGAGAATCTAATTGAAAAGAACCATTGAAAATTAAACTGAAATCCTTACAAGGTACATGAAAAGGGAAAAGCTATCAGAACCTACAATGTGTGAACCCGTGCTCTGAATGTTTATGTGGCAGTTTTACCTCAAAATTCTTATTCATACATTTTTATCTTTCTGTCCATCGGCTCCACTTCCCTCTTACTTTCTCTTGGATTCTTTATTCCACCCATCCACTCATTCTGTTTCCTTCACCTTTTCCATGCTATCTCTAAAATAACCAAACTTGAATGAGGATTTAACTGGCAGTATCTGTTCAATGAAATTAAAATATAATTTTTCAAGAAAATTACCCTATTCAGAGATAGCTCAGTGATTTATATTTCCTTAAATGCTATTGAGAGGAAGCAAATATTTCTTATTTTTCTCACATCCTTCTCTACATTAGCTGCAAGACTAGCACTGCTAAAAATACCAAACCTTGTTTTTTGGTGACCATTGTGGGATTTTAGGGTGTGGTATTTCTATCTCCTGGATCATTCCCCATTTTTCCATAGTGCATTGTGACATGCTGAAAAAGTCAGCTAATCTTTCTCATAAGTATTGGGAAAGTTAGAAGGACTAGTTCCTTGACTGGAGGAAGGAACCTCAGTTGAACCGTGCCACAGAATGTGATGTCTTTTATTGCTTGGTAGATTATATGCTGCCCTTGACTTGTCTGTGCACATCCAAACACCCTTCCATATGTAGAGCTAAATACTCCTAAAATATAGAGTTTTAAGTGGCGCAACAATGCGCACTCAGTGTTCATAATTCATTCCATGTAAATGCATGTAGAAAACTCTGTTCCCTCCAGGATAACCACAGCTTGGTAAGCATTTACTTGCTACATTAGTTTATTTAGGACATGTGTACTCTAATGAAAATGTATTGGCATTTGTATGAAGAATGTCATTGTAAGTTATTAAGTTAAAATCAGTAATCACACTAATGTTCAGAACCATTGCTAGATAACTTTTCTGTCATTTAAAATATTTTGAAAGGGATTTTTGGCCTAAATATATAAATGTTACAGTATTACATGTGGTTTTCATATTTTTACCTCCAGAGTATTAAGGAATTTCTTGCATCATGCTTCATCCCTTTTTGGGGCTTCTTGAAAAAACAACAGCAAAAAAACCCCCAAACAAAACAGAAACAAACCCCAAAACAAAATTAACGGAAAGCCCCCCCAAACATTTGTATGTAATTTGCCTACAATCCTGATATCATCTGTTCTTATCTACTAATTTGTCATTTTGTGGATTTAAGCTTATTAGTTTACCCACTCTATAGCACTCTCATATTTCTCCTATGTAACGGTGTTGAGATATTTAAAGCAAACTGTGGTTAAGGGCTGTTACACAGAAAATTTAGCATATGCTTAGGTAGTCAATGTACCGAAATTTTGGTTTTCTTAGAAGATTTGTGAAAGTGAGGAATGTAGTGTGCATGTACATTTGTTTCTATGCCTTCAAGAAGAATATGTGTCAGTAGATGGTTTTCATTTTGTTGTGCTGCTGTGTCCTGTAAAGAATGTTGCTGAGATATATGTAACTTTTTGTTTTAAAGAGAAAATTTAACAACTGAAGTCTTAATGTATAAATCAATACAGTGCCAATCAGTACTTTTAATTTCTGAGCTACCCTCTTTACCAGATGATTCTACTATTACCTTTCTTATGGTTGTCTAGCTATTTCTTACATTGGGGGTGGGGTGAGGGGGGATAAATCTTAGTTTAAATTAATTTCACTGAGGCAAAAATGTAATTGAAACACATTGGGATCAATACAAACTCCATAAGAACCCATGAATTATTTTTCTAGCCCACTAGGTACTAGTATGTAGGCACTGGTATCTCATGAAATACTATAATAATTTTTCTTCCAGTGAGTAACTAAATACTCCAGTCTAGAAAGAAAAGCATGTTTCTCCTCTTCCTTTATTTGTTTCTGTGTGAAGAATTTTTCTTGACCTTTCTTTCACTTTCTTCTCTCTCAAACTCATCAGAATCATCATCTTTTATATTAGATGTGTACAATTTAACAATGCAGCTATGGTTTTAATATTGTGGAGTATACATCTGCAGAAATACATTGGATTAGAGTAGTTATTTTGCATAAAATATCTTTTTCATACTTGAAAAATGAGGGCTAGATTTATAAAACACTTTCAGCAGGTCACTAACATGCTAAAGATGCACTTCTGAGACTATTCAAATATTTAAGAATCTATTTCAGTTGCTGCAAGGCTTCCCCCTCAGACTAGTCAGTTTGTGCTACTTCTTTTTTCAAATTCTAAATGGAAAAAAAAAATAGTCAAATTAATGTTTGATAACCTTTCAAATTGCAAGGTCTGTTTTTACTACTATTCATCTGGTGCAGGAGCATTAGGAACACATCCATAGAACTTCATTATTTTATTTGAAATATTTTGTCGTGACTTCCCCTGATGCAGCCCATTGCAGTTTGTGACTAGGTGCTGGGTTCTTCCACCCAAGCATGTGTATGCAGGAAGGTGAGTAGGTATGTTTCCCAACTCAGTTCTGGTTTGATTTGCCTGCTATTGGAGCCATCTCGGTTCAACTCCAGTTTAGGTCAAAAGGGTTTGCCAAGACCGGTTGGGTTTACACGGGAGAAGGGTTTTAGAGGTGGCAATAATCAAATGACAGGGATGTGCAAACAGCACGGGGCTCTGGGAGGGTGGACTGCATCTGTTCTCCCTAGCTCTTCTCTATCAATCTAGGCATCAGTGTATGCTGGTTTTAACCAAATCTTTGAGATCTGTAACTGAACTAAAGTAAAAGGTCTGAAACTTTATCGCTGGGGTCTGCAGGGATGATGTAGAAGCCCAGAGGAGGGAGTGGGTTTAGTAAGGCTGGTGGTCATCCATTGGTAAGCTGTGTGATGAGACCGAGATGAGGAAGGAGAGGCTGTGACATGCTATTATTTGGAGACCTCGGTGAATGCAAATGCTCCCTGTAACCAGTGTGGTTTTGCTTTAAACTCTCAGGGTTCTGTTGAAACATTTGTTAAGAATTTTCAACCAGAAATATTTTTCTTGGTTCTGTTTTCATTGCAGTTCAAATTACACTGCAATTGATATGAATACTGATTTCACCTTGATTTATAGGACTCGATAGCAGTGCTCACATTTCTGAAGAGGGAAGCAAATGTGTGCACAGCCGTCCACTGCGTGTCGGTAGTGAGAGCCTGTACCTCACTTGTGTCGTGGTACAGAATATCTGAACATACACGTGTGTGCCAGTGGCTGATTGATCAAAGAAAATAAAAATATGTGCAGTATCCTGTGACAGACCACTCTGATTAATTTTGGGTTGTACACATGTGAATGTTCAGGTAGATTTAAAAAAAAACAAACTAGGAGTTACTTCTCTGGTTAAAATATTTGGAACTGTGAATAAAGAACCCTAAATAAAAATAAAAAACTTGGAAAGGATATAATGTCTTTTTGTGAGAGAATGTCTACAGCAAACCGCTATGTGAATTAAATTTTTCAAGTAGATGTGTGTTGGTGCTACCCCTTTTTTTGCTTCTTTTGATTGTGGTAAGGAACAATAACTACTGCTGGGATTTCTGGTTATTATTATTAAGAAAAAATCCACAAACCTACTGAGTTGCCATCACATAGTAAAAATTACTTGTGTAATTGCAGAAAAATGTTCTTGTGATTATACATAATGTTAATGTGTTCAACACTTCAGATCTGCTAAGTAAACAAACCTAGTCTCTACTGCATTCAGTTCTCTGCCCCTCACTACAATAAAGACATGAAGGTCCAGGAGCAGGTCCAGAGAAGGGCAACCAGGCTGGTGAAGGGTCTGGAGAACAAACCTTATGAGGAGCAGTTGGGGGAGATTAGCCTGGAGAAGAGGAGGCTGAGGGGAGACCTTATCGCTGCCTAGAATGACATGAAAGGAGGTTGTAGAGAGGGGGGCGATGGTCTCTTCAGGTTAGTGCAGGGGCTAACAGAAGGGGAAATTGCCTTAAACAGTGCCAGGGCAGGTTCAGATTAGATGTCGGGAAAAAGCTCTTCACTGAAAGAGTTGAGATGTGGACAGGCTGCCCAGGGAGGTGGTTCAGTCACTATCCCTGGATGCATTTAAAAGACGTGTGGTTGAGGTGCTCAGGGATATAGTTTAGGAGAGGAGAGGTACAGGAGACTCGATGATCTCAAAGGTCTTCTCCAAACTTGTGATTCTGCAATTTTAAAAATCTTTATATTTGTGTTATTTAAAAATTCCTTTTTATTACAGGTGTTTGCAATCAGTGCATTAATAGGAAATACATCCTCTTTTCATTTTAATAAGGATTTGACTAGGGCTCCTACAAGCAAAATAAGGTTCAGCGTAGAAGAAACTTTATTTTGTTGCCTTTCAAAAAATCAGTATCAGAATGGGAGCTTCAGAGTGCTGAGCACTAATGGAAAGAATAACTTTTTTCTTTTTTTTTTTATCAGTAGTTGAACTGTTTTGACAGCTTTGTAACCCCAAGCATGGATGTTAAGGATTTTAAAAGAAATATATCTTGTTTCTTTTAATCTGGATCACTTATTTCTAGAAAGTATCATGGCAGATATCATGTGATGGCAATGAACGACACCATTCTCAAACAATCTCAGTTGCTATACTGGTATGAAAGCTTGAGTTTAAAGATGTTATCTGTTATTTCAAAAATACACTTTTTTTTTTCTTTTTTTCAGCGTCTTGTTGAAGCTGCAGAAGATGCTTACCTGAAGCATGAGTTTGATGCCGACTTACAGGTAATTAATGATAATTTTCTACAATATTTATAACCTGAGTGCACTATAAAAGTTGATACAGTATGTTGTTTGAAGAACCACTGTAGAAAGTCAAGCATGTGAGTAATATAAAGATGTTGATTACAGAAAGCAGAATTAATGAAGGCTGGCTCAGTATTTTGACGGCTTCTGCATTTAGTGGTGGTGTGTTGGGAAACCAAGCAGGTGGATTTTAGTCTTTTAGAGATTTCATTAAAATTCTCTGCATGTATGCTTAGGTTAAGATTTTTAAACACAGTAATTAGCAGTGTGTTTCATCGTTGCAGAGTACTGGCAAGGAACTGTTCTATGGAGAGTTGAATTTGCAGATGGGGTGGGACCCACAGGGATGGGATTAGTATGACCTTGATTTGTGCAAGTGCTTTGTGTTTGGGTCTCAGTCTAGAGCAGACACCATTTTTGCCCTTACCTAGAAGCCCTTTGAGCCGTACCATTACTGTCTCAAAATGTTGCCTTTAGGAATAACATGTGAGGGCAAAACGCTATCGCAGCTCACTGTTAAAAATGCTTCAAAGACAAACATTTACTTAAGTAAGGCACACAATTAAAAAATAAAGTTAATTTAAAACCAAACAATCTAAAATGGAAAGTTTAATAAAAAGTGTTACTCGAGACTTAAAAGAATAAATACCTCCTTACCTGTAATGAATTCCTATATCCTTGGTTTCCTGAATGCTATGTAAGGTGGAGTTCTGTTTACTTCGTCTCTAGCTATCTAGATTTAATTTTAAGATCTCCTGTGAATATTTGTCATATGTCTATTTAAATTTTAAGCTTAAGCATTAAGGGAAACAGACTTTTTCCATAGACATTTTCCCATGTAACTATCTGAGAAATACACGGATCTACAAGTTCTATTTTCAGATTTCACCATGGTAATTAAGTCATCACAAAACATTTTATTTTATTAAAAATATTATTTAAATTTCTGATCTCTGTGCAGATAGGAAAAAAAAGAAGAGTGAACTACTTAGAACTAAGAATAAAAAACTTGAGTTTAGAAGGTGGTGATATTGAGATCTATCAGACCAGGTTGGAGTAAGGATAAAATGAGCGCATTGAAAGGGATAATTTGTATTATTGTTGTACTCAGTGAATGCTGGCTTCTATATTCAAATGCTGTAGACCTCCATTACATTCTGGCCCCTCAGAGGGTGAGCTACATTTTATTTTTTTGAACTTTAAGCCTTGGCGAAACAGGAGCTATTGTCTAAATAAATCAGACACACACTTCATGGAAGATGTTTTAGAGGGCTAGAGTAAGTGCTTCTTCATGGCAGGATAGTTCTCACTTCGAAGAAGTCTCCTTCATTTGCTGAGGCTCTGAAGATATTAACACTTTCAGGAAGCAAGTTAAAAGCCATTTGTGTCAGCAACATTAACAGGACAATCAAATCTTTGTGTAGAGCTGGGTTGTTTATTACTGTCACGGTCCATTAAAGCTAATCAATTGTTAATCTTGGTTTCAGCGACCCCTTTGCAACCCTTGCTGGGTGATTGTTGTTCTTTATCAAAAATCCCATCATACCATCTGCTCAATATAAAATAATGGCCAGGATGATTTGATAGTGTACATTCAAGTGGAGGGGGACAGAAGGCTTGTGTAATATACAGTGTATATAATTCTGCTATCAAAGAGGAATTTTTGTGTTGGTGTTTGTATTGCCTTGGACGACGTGTGGAGGACAGGATTAAATGCTTTGACTTAGTGGTATGTGATACAGCACTAGTCTGTGCTTTGTGCTTGGATATTCTGGAAATTCAGAAAGCACACAAAGAAAAGGCTTTTGTGCCTTTTATTGGTCAAGCATCACCTTCTATGTCTTGAGGACGGTGTAGATAATATTGTGTCAGTACATAAAAATGATATAAGGGAGAAATAAAATGATATTAATATTTTTATTGACTGTGAAAACTCACCAATTTAAAGAAAATAATAACTGGAAGAGTTCATCTTTCAGATTACTGGTATTCTCTTCAGCAATGCTGAAACTATATTATTTGCTTAGGCTGGACCTGATCCCTTCTGGGCGTTTTTCTTAGTAACATTATTAGTTTTGTCCTTAGTTATTCTAAAGGTATTCTAATCAATATACTGTAATGCTGTAGAATGGTCTATGCACTCAGCTGTCTATCCCTGGACTGAATCTATTGGCACTACTAGAAAAAAACTTGTAGTTATAAACATAAATAAAATTCCCAGTGAATTGAAAAAAATAAATCAAAATGGGTGATATGATGTTTAACTCATCAGCATTATATATTGCATGTTTGAGTAATGGCCAAACTAAGAATCAGTGAGAGCTGGCTCTAAAGATTTACCCTGCAGTATTTCGGCTTTGTGAGACTTTTTTTCTGTCAGGGATGTGAACCAAGAGCTGCAGTTTTAACAAGTTATGAGGAAATAACCTGCTAAAAGTTCCTTATATCTGAACTTTTAGCTCAGTCTAGGGTTTCCTCGCCTGGTAGGTATGTTTTTAAGTTATTCTGTGTTATTTAAGATTCTTCAAGTTGTTGCTAGGTGGAGTTTACTCATGCCTAAGTGTGTTTGGGGATATAAGATTAAATTACCATTTGGGTTGCTCTAGCAGATTGCCTTGTCACAGTACTTCCATAGCTTTAGAGAACCCCTCTTCTTGCTTTAGGATACTGTCTCCGCATTTGCCTCTGTTTAAAACACAGTAACTCCTCCCAACTTAGTGCTTTAACTTGATTAATAATAATTAAATCAATTAAATAGGGGCCAACTGCCAAGCACAGACCCAGCAAGAGTATTAGATGCTACAGGTTTTGAAGTGATCCTGTAGTTTTGTTAAATTTATTCTTTGCCAGAGAAAAATATTTGAGGAAAGATAAAAAAAGAAAAAAAACCCAAACTGTTAGGAAGTGATCTACTAAAAGCAAATTTCCAATAGTTTGTAGTCATTGTTGTGAACTGAGATTTGGCCTCCTGATATTTACTTCCTTTGTGCTTGGGGGACAACTTCCTAAAATATAAGCTGTCTCATTGTTATTCACTGAAACAGTGTGATGGAGTTTGTGTTCAAGTCTCTGGAAGAGGCTCTGAATAGAAAAACTTTTCCCCAGAGTTGCCATAAAATAAAAGCTCTTCACCAAAAGGGTTGTCAGTCATTGGAACAGGCTTCCCAGGGAAGTGGTGGAGTCACCATTATTGGACGTATTCAAAACACATGTAGATGTGGATTTAGGTACATGATTTAGTTGTTAGACTTGGCAGTGCTCAGTTAATCCTTGGAACTGATGATTTTAAGGGTCATTTCCAACCAAAGCATTCTATGATTCTCTGTACCTAGGCATTTGCCACAGATGTAGCTGATACAATCACAGAGATTTCTTCTCCCCCCAAATTTCTTCAAACCACTAGAAACTGGGCAGATTCTCTTGTGTAAAAATACACCAATGTGATATCCAGCTGCTCTTTTTAAGCTGGTACTAGCCAGGAGGTATGGCACACTCGCACAGACCACGTGACGGCAGTTTATGCAACCGAGTCCTCTGTCCTATCGTGCTATTGATGTGATTGTACTGAGCTTCCAGGATAGAAATACGTAGAGCATTGTTAGGAATGGAACAGAGTGAGGAGATATGTTACAGTATTATTTCTGGTTTTCAGTATTCTCGGGAGGTAAATGCTCAGCAGTGGGACTGATGCTGAACTTCACAATGTAGGAGTATAAGTAACTTCACTTTGTTTCTTACAAACTTTAAAAAAATACTTTTAGGATCAATAAAGTTTATAAAGCTAGGTTTGTACCCAGTTTTCATGTTTCTGACCCCAATGACAGAAGGAAGTCATACAAAATTGTTTTGACTGCTGTTTCATTTGCTGAATGGTTTCATTATACACACACATTTGCAGGGTAGTTCTTTTCTGTGTGTTAATTAAGTTCATTAGTTCACTCGCCTGACATTCCAGCTGAGTGTTCTCTGCATGTGTGAGATGTGATAATGAAAAAGCATGGCCATTTCTTTATAATAGAATCAAGGCCAGTGCATAGTTGATGTCACCTGGATTACTCTGTGTTTTCTTTTCGGATTGTTGCAGATTCACTTTCTGCACAGGATAGGAGAGGTTCAAGTGCCAGTACTTTGAGATGGGTGACATTATTTCAGTTTTATGTTACAAGACTAGAAGACGACTAATCAACCAGCTTTTAGGAAAGGATTAATTTCTTTTAAGAACACTCTTTAAGTTAATTTAGTGAGATAAAAAAAAAAAGGAATAATGGTATAAGGCTGCTTTTCATTATTCATTTTTTGTAGATCTATAACCTATGTCTGAGTCTAGGTTTTCAAAACTGTATCAGGGTTAGGTCCTGTCTACCAGATTTTGCTGGCTGTTAACTTCTCATTACATTTTGTATCCTTGAAAATACCATCCTTACTCTTAGACTCTATTTGTTGGCTATAGAAAAAGTCTTGTGAAATCAGCAGACAGTGAAGGGCTTTCCAGTAGTTTACACAGATGACCTATGTATTTTTATTTTTTTTTAATACATAGTGATATACAAAAGGTGAGAATGCAAAGGTTTAAGGAAAAAAACATTAATAGCAGAAGGTGGCTGGGGAACATAATTAGCCCAGTTCACAAACTCTATAGCTTCTGGATCCAGTTCTTCATTTGTTAATGTTATTAGATTTTGTTATTGTTGTCTTTTAAGTGAGCTTACCCTACTTTTAGAAACTTTGAAGTTCAACTGCTAGATGTAGAGCTTATAGACATAAAAGTGTAATTTCAATTGACATAAAAGTGCAATTTAAATTGCTGCCACTTAAAAAAAACTCTAAATGTTTATTTAGTATAATGATATTATGCAAAAAAATTATAATGATGGATTGTTAAATACTTAGATATTTAACTAAATTTTAATCAAATTGATGGTAATTACATTGATATCAGTTACTGGGAAAGGCAAGGTTGAATAATAATTGAGACTAGCTATATTCTACATAATTAAACACATTGTAACAGGTGCATTACCTTCATGGTGGTATTTCAGGAGTTTGCATATTTATTATCTTGGTAATTTTGCATGAGGCACGTAATAACTAGTTTTAAAATCTGATGACATTAATATTTTTCTGGCTGTTAGAATAATGTCCACAAGACTGAATTCAGCTCTTGAATGATCCTGAACATCTGCAATGGAAAGGGAAGACTGTTGGAGTTCATGCACTTCACACCAATGACTGAAATGACTTTTTGAAAAGCACATTCAAAGTAGCAGTGGAGCATTTGAAGTTTGTGTTTCATGGGTTATTTATCCAAGCTGCTTGCTTTCTAAATCAGAAATCAATCTTTCTAAACCCCCAGCCTGGAAACTTAATATGAGATTTGCAGCCTCAATTCCTTTTTAGACTTTACAATTTTTTGCAGACTAAAGTGCTCTCAGCTGTATTTGGACAGGATGTGAACAGTGTACCTGTAGCTTGCAAGAAGACACTGCTAGCTTTTAAAGTCCCCATGCAACTTGTGCAGAAGTACCTACAAACCCTAGAAACATTATCGCATATGGAGTTGTAAAATGTGACTCTGGAGCTCTTTCCTGAGGTGCCTCACACAGGACCTGCAGGTTGGTCTTTTTGCTCCTCTAACAATTGTTGTTCTGTAAGATTATGTGTATTCAGAAGAAGGAATATTTTGGGTGCAGTAATGATGTGGAAGTGCTGTTAGGGCCTGCAGAACCTTCTTTTTTTTTTTTTAAGTGAAGGACAGGAAGCATGGAAATCTCAACATCATTAAAAGACAACAGCAGTAACAAAGCCTCACACTTTAGAATTACACTACAGGTTGAGAGCTAAGGGAAAGGAAAAAGGGAATAGAAGCATGAGCATCCAGTGTATTGCTGAATAACAACAGGACACATTTCAACGATAAAAGCATCTGTTAAGAGTCTTTATTTGGTTTTAGTTTCTTCCTTTCTTCATTTTTTTCTCTGAGAAAATACCTCCATACTTTTTTTTTCCCTGACAGATAAAGTTTAAGCTTTGTGTTTCTTAGTTTATGATTATTCTTGTTAAATTCTGTGAGGTCAAATTAAGGACTCATCAGCTGCCCTAATACCTCAACTGCAATGAACTGACTTCTAGACTTTTAGTGCTTTTAGCCCTTTCAGTAGAGAACTCACTGGTTTATCTACTCTTTCCTGTTTATTTGCTGAAACTATTGAGACTTCACTGAATTCAGGTATTAATGGCTAAGAATTGATGCACATGTCAAAGTATTCCTCTGAAAGTTACCTTGTGTCACTTACACTTTTCATATATGGCATGGATTAAGTATCAGATGAAGAGCATATGGAGAAAGAGGGGCCATGCACCTTTTGGGTTATTTTAATCTCCAAGCTTCAATCTGTTTTCTACCTCCATGGGAGGCAAACAGTAAAGAGAATAAGGTTTTATGGAGCCAGAAATGAAGAAAAATGGCTACCAGTATTGTAGTTAATATCCTAATAATGATGATGAACATCTAGATAAGTCTTCTCCCCTCGGAGTTTTGTAGAAATTTTCTGAGTGTTGACGAATTATTATTATTTTTTTTTAAACAATTAAAATCAGTGGATAGAAGCTTTGTAATAAAGCCTCATAGTTTCCCTGCTATAAATAATTGTTTTTTATTTTGGTGTCGTCCTGCTCTATACAAGGGATCCATCGCAGAAGAATAGTAACTCAGACTAAAAGCTGTTCTATCTACACAGGGCTCAATAGCCAAGGAAGTGGCAGCTGTGTTCTGAGTTTGCTACTGCAAATAATGTATCCTGCTTCTGGAAAGGTTTGGCATGGAGTTCTAGTCTTCTGACTGCAGTTATGGTACTCACCCTTTTGGTACCTTTAAAAGTTTAGATGCTTTAAAGAGCTACCAGAAGTAGTTTTCAGACAGTTCTGGATTTATTCCTGCCTACCTCTCTTACAGTGATCATTATCTGAAGTGTGCAAAGTGTGTAATGAAGAATCCAATATCCATTAATTTCTACTCATTGAATATGGACACTGTGCTTTTTGTCTGGTGATGTCTGCTGTAATTATATAAATCTGAAACCTTAAATTATCAAAAAACTGTTTGAAAGAGCAGGTAATTTTGTCTTCCTGAGATTTTTTTTATATTTCTTTGTCCCTGTATTATGTTTGCTTGCTACCGGAGCTGAGAAGGAAATAGCTTTCTCATCCCATCAGTGTTTTGAAAATTTCAAGTTCTCTGATTAAACATCAAGATACCTCAAAGCTTGTCCTAAGTAAGAGAAACCCCTGCTTCAGCACAACTCATAATCAAATAGTTGAGGCTGTCAGGGTATGAGAAGCCTGTTTAAGTTGCTTCTCCAGTGAATATTAAATTATTTGTATGATGTGAAAAACCTGTAGCAGAAGAGTTTCTGAGACATTCAGCTCAAAAAACACTAATGGATGGGGCAGTCGCTTTGGATCTCAGAGGCCCTAGTGTGAGTTTCTGTTCTGCTTGATGGATTCAGAGGATGGATCTGAACAGCAGTATAAGGTTTGTCCTCTCTGGAACAATTCTGCAGGAAAAAAAAAAAAAGAAGAAATGTATTTTCCAAAACTAAGAAGAATCACAGGTCAGGTCTAACTAACGAGATGGAACAGAAAGTATTTACATACGTATAATACAAATATACTGCTTTTCCTTTCCCATGCTTGAATCAATAAGTATTTCCAGCTTGCTGATTTTATGTTCTTCATAAGCTTCTTATAAGAGTCAGAGAGACATTTAAAAGAAATAGAAGCTGTGACTCTTGCATATTCATGGGTTAAGGTTATATGCAAAACACAAATTCTCATTAGGGTGGTGTTTTCAACATGGAGTTCTTTCTTTTATTGCTTTTGTAAGGCACTACTTTAACTTACTCCAGCAGAACAGATAGAGGAATAAGCTAGTATTGTTTGGATAAAGGGATAATGATGTACCAGAAGGAGCCAGTCAAACGAAAACAGATATGTTCACCTTTAAGTGGGTTGGGGGGAGAGGGGAAATAAAAAAAAGACATTATGAAATGAACTTCTAGGAGGAAATCAGTAACAATACTGAATGCTGCAGCCTTAAAATTATATCAAGCTGGGAATTATGTAAGCTTGCAAGAACTTTACTCGAGGCTTCAAAAGAATGTCCTCTTTCAAAATGCCTGGAATCCCTTCCAAAAATGCCCAAACTGGAATTACTTCTGCCAATGTGGCTGACTTTCAATGCAGTCAAAATAGCACAGGCTATGCCACACTTGCCATGTTTTATAGTTGAGAAGTCAGCAACTTTCCTGCATTTCAAAGCAGGCTGTTGTTTGGGTAGATGAGTACCTCCAGGTCCATGGGTCTGTACAGGGATGCAAGAGTAGGCTAAGTGAAATGAAGCAAGAGGAAACAGGTTTGGTAAAGGGAGGCTGTGGAGGATACAGGAGGAAGCAGAAATGGCACAGTAAAAGATTAAGTGTCAGAAGGCTGTGAAATGCAGGAATGAAGGCTGGAGAAGGAGAAATAACGAAATAATGACTAAAGGCAAAGTTGTTAAGTGTTAATATCTTGGTGGTTCAAGAGTACTGACAGTAATCTTTTTGCAAGTCTCTTTAAAACCCTTACCTCTGCTTATACTAAGGCTAAAATGGAGAAACCATTTTCAGCTATTTAAAAAAAGGTAAAAGGCAAAACCGTCTTTCCATCCTTTTCTGTGTCAGATGAGGCAATTATATAAATAGTAAGAAGGTGCCTGACAGAAGTTTCATTATAAAGGAAAAGGAACCTTAAGAGAGAGTAAGAGTAGGTAACATTCAAATGTCTTAAAAGTCGGTTTCAGAGAAGTTTAGCAAAACAAGTATGTGCGGGGATTGAGGGAAGAATGCTGCATAGGAGATGAGAGAACATAGCACAGTATTATTGAAAAGCATGTTCCTTGAGATTCCCTTACACCTCAGAGAAACTAATTTAATCCTTGTCAGAGCTGACAGCCATGTTGCATTTAAAAATATGTTTCCAGTACATGTTTATGACACTATCAGGTTCTACTTCTAACTCACCAAGGTAGCAGCAGCTAAAGAGCCAGAGAAAAGGAGGAAGGATGACTATGCAAGATTAAATTACAGTTGCTTATGCCTAATATTTAGCATATTGGTGACAGCAAACAGGAACTTGGGGTTACAGTTCACTTCGTTGTGGGAAGTTGTTTTTCTTGCTTTTCCAGACGTGGCCTAGAAATTGATGATCATCCGCCTCTCAGGAGAAAAAAAAGAAAAAAAAAAGGTGTGTGTGTGTGTGTAATAGTAATAAGAAAGAGCTTGTCACCTTCTGAAGATGCTTTTCATTAACTTTTAACTTCTGTGTGGAAAAGAGCAGCTATTCAGTGGCTTGAACTCTGAGCCCTGTGCCTTTCACCTGGCCATCAGCAGCACTGAGGGTTTTGTGATGGAAGTCGGATTTACTTGTACACTGCTTTAGTCCTGTCAAGGTCTTGGTGAATGCTTTAACAAAACGACTCTCCTTGGTTTAAGTGATGCTGAAGGCAAGTGACAGTTGTGAGGATTTTGATCCTATCGAGATTCATTTTGGAAAATGCTGCTTTGGCTTAGCTTTCCTTTCATCCGTGGATGTTCAGTATGTGTCAGACAGCACAAGCAGGAGGTGAGGTACTGAGAGTCTTGTATTCTGGTTTGTTAAGACTTCTACGACAAAGATACACACTGCAGTCCATCATTAATGCTGTGTGTTTGGGATGTGTATTGCCAGAATCACATGAATCTATTCAAAGTATCTGTTTAATTGTGTATGTACTCATTCTGTTTGTACAATTAGTTTCTGGTATGTTGAAAGGACAAGATGCTAAGGTGCTTAGAGGAGCACAGGCAGTGCTGGAGTTAATGTTTTTATTTATAAGGCTCATTGGTCAGTGATACTGAGCTTTCCTCCAGGAAAAAAAGATCCTTAATTCACTCTTGCAAAATTCAATGCCCTATTGTTCTCACTTTTCTGAAGTCACTGTTTAGAACATTGCTCTCCTTTCCCCTCTGAGGAATAATATAATTTATTAGAGCAGTTCATTCATAGTCTATGTGATATCTATCTTTTGGGACAGAGATACCTTTTGCATGATGTACACACTGTTAGCTTCAAACCCTTCCTGTTTGCTTTATGTGAAAGGGGTTGTAATCAAGAATATTTATGCATCCTGGTACCCAATTGTGCTGTGCTTGCTGTTTTCTGCTCTTTGCAGAAAATTAAACTTTTTTTTCTTTTTGGCTCACACCTACCTGAAAAGCAAAAGATTTTAGAATATTACCCTATGGATTTATGATTACTAGGCAGATAGCCAGTAATAAGCAGTGATATCTGATACTACAGCCCAGACATTTTCTGCTTTTTTCCACCTTTTTCCTATTATCTTTAGGTTTAATAAACTATAAATGGGAGAAATAAATTGCAGACCATCTTTTTTTTTTTTTTTTTTGCCTTTTTTGGAGGTGCTTGGTGATGAGATTAATTTAGAGGTTATATATTCTTACCAATCCAGTATTTAGCAATAGGCAAATTACTGAAAAGGATGGAAGCAATCTAGGTTTATTCATTTTTGTGGAAGAGCAGCTTTTTTGTTACAAAACAATAATTTTAAATGGAAATAGCAGTATTATAGATAAGGATTTAATGAACATGTATGAGAAAGGCAAGATAGTCACTAAGCAGTTTGTAGCTTTAGATGAGGTCATATTTCTGACTTGTGTAGTACAAAAGTGAGTAAATCTTAGATGATCATAGTGGAAATACTTCCAGGCTATTCTAAATACTGCTTATTGTAGGAAAAAAGTTGCTTTCTTGCCTTTGGCTTCTAAGGTAGATATTGAGCAAAAACCAGCTACGTTTGTACATCAACATTTCAATTGCATATATTGTTTCTTTGTTTTTGAATCTCACGTAATTGCTGTCTACAGAATTAAAATACCAAGCTCATTATTTCAATCCTAAGATACAACTTGTTTTAGACTTATGCTTGGTCTCTAATTGTAGTGTCTGTGTGTTGAGCTTCATTAACTTGAAACAGAAGGAGCCCCTGCTTTTGTGTTGAAGTTAATTAAAGCTGGTAACGATTATTGTCTGAAAAATTTCTGGGTTCAAGTAGGTTATTTTGCCTCTGCCTCTATTTTCACGCATCATTTCATCAATCATGTGGTTGGTCGATTCATAACATACAGGATTTGTCTGAATTCAATGAGCTATGGGGGTTTTATAATAAAAATACACATAATAAAAATAAACATTTTTGTTTAATGATCAGTTGAAGCCTACTGCTTATGAAATAGTCACTGGTGACTTTTAAAGTCAGATATTTTGATAATTAAATGGAACAATAAAAGCTATTATTTTTCCATGAATGACAGGTAATAGCACAAAACACAATGGAGAGATCAATGCCAAGGGCCAAAATTAATGGCTTTCAGGTCTTTTTCATATAAAAAATGAAAAATTCAAAATTTGATAATTCTATGACAATGTATAAATAAAACCTCTTCAGACTCAGAAGTACACTCTTCTGAGCTGTACCCTACATATTAGTACAGTTTTGAGCATGACTGATGTATGAAATAACTCTTCATACAGTTAGTAATGTTTTAATAATGCCAGAAGTCATCATTTCAACTGCATATATGTTGCCTGATATGCAAATCTTCATCATTGGTCTTGTGGATCCTGCTGTGGGAGGTGTCCTGCTTAAAACTACCAAACAAACAAAAAACCCCAGAAAGTAATAACCATCGAAAAACCGTCGTGGTGAAAGATCTTGTCTAAGGCCCAGGGGTATTTGCAACATATTATAATAGATAAATAGGTAAACAGATATGAAAACTAGAGGATGTGGGAAAAACTTGAAAAAAAGTGATGGTATGCTTCTGGAAAAATCGCAGAGGCCAGGTTTAAGTAAATGTTTTGTTTGTGCCTCATTAAAAAAAGAGAAAGACATTACAATAATAGTAATTTGATTTAACGTTACATTTTATTTATGTTTCAGTTTTGAAGTAACAGCTGTATAGCTAAAGCTTTTGGACTATCTAATTTAGAAGTATTTAGATGTATTTAAAGAAGAGAAAAAAAAAGAAGACTTAAAATCTTATTGTGTCCAGTTAGCTTTATGAAATGAGGAGCATGTGTTCAGAGAAATACTAATGTGTACCCAAGTGTGCCTATCAAAGTTATATATTAGTGAACGGTTTAGGGGATATTCTGTGTCTGTGTGAAGCTCCTGCTGACAAATCTGGCTCAAGAGCTTCCAGCATGTGCAAACTGAGTTTTGCAGTGAAGGAGGAGCTGGGCTGTATGTGATGTTGGAAGGAACAGTAGATATTTTGGGTATAGACCTGTCACCCACCGTTGTGAAAGTCTGTGGGAGGTCATGGAGGCTCCAAGGACTCTCCAAGGCTTTCTCCCAAGCCTAGCTCAGTTCTGAACCATTCTTCCTCATTGTCTCCTCTATTTGCTGTCATACTTCCCTGTTTTATGTGTTGTTTTCTTTCCCTTTGAATAAAAGGTGCTTTTCAGTACCACTTGGCACGGGTTGGATTGAAAGCTATTAAACCTCAGTAGTTTTTTATCCACCCCTTAGTAAGCTTTTTCCCACCCCCCATCAATGTTTCAGGAGTTCTTCTTCCCGCTCATACTATCCCAACACAAGTTTTCGCCTCATCTTCCTCTTTTCCTTTTGTATATGAGAACACAGAACTGGGAAGCAGGAGTGTTGCCAAGTCCAAAGCCAATTGAGTTTTTTCTTACACAGGAGACTGCTACCCATGGTACTTATGTAAACCATGAGTGACATCCCGGTCTATCACGGTAAATCTCCACAGAGACATGAGGGGGATTTTACAGGATATGAAAGAGTTTCATTTGCTGTCTTGCCTTTTCTCTTCAGACTGCAGTTCAGTGCTACTTTGGTGCAGCATATCTGCAGTGACACATCCTCCGGTGTGCATCTGAGGACGTGTGTGATGGTTTTGTTAGCTTTTGCCATGGTTGCCAGGCTCCTCAAGTGCATGAGCGTGCTCACACCTGTGTACAGGCCCCTCTGTGCTCCTGTCTCCAGATAGGGCCCGACATTACCTTGTGAGCTTGGTGAGCTGCACTTCAGACTGTGTGAGCTCCAGAAGGACAGTATGAAACCTGTGGTTTTTGGATTGGACCTTACAGTGCCATTAGCAGTGATATCATTGTGTATACACACAAATATATGTTGATGAATACAGCAAATGCAATCTTGAATGTTGGCTGGAAAATGCATGCTCCAGGCCCAGATTTAATATTCCAAGCCCAGCTTTTGTATCCCATTCTTAGAATATAAAGTGAGCATTTTTTTCTATTTTGACTTTTGCATTAATAAAATGAGGTCAGGAAATCTGCTAAAGTTTATCTTTAAAAATGTTTTCAACCCAATCACCTTGTTTTAAAAATCATTTCCGTTTGTTATCTACACATTGAAGTAGATTGTGTTTCCTCATGATTGATTCTCTGAAAGAAAGCACTAACAGATTCCTGTAATTGATTATACTTTAATGATACATAATGGCAAGTTCTGTTTTCCATTATTGTTACTCTACACGCTGAGCTGTAACTCCTGCAATACCAGAGTGCATATTGATATGCAATTGATTTAATAACATTTTACCAGTTGAACTGTCTTTCGTTAGCTAAAGACGTGTCTCTGCATCTTCACCAGAAGCGGTCACTCACAGGTATCGCAGGGCTCTGCAGATGGTCAGCTTATTGGAGCTGGCAAAAGGCAGCTCTGCTGGAGACCCGTGCAGTCATTGTTTCTTGGTTTCAGGGTGACTGCAGATGAGAATTGGACTGTTTTTATGTTTCAAATATCTCATTTTAATTACTGTGGTTTGTTTTTTTTCCTGTTTGATCGTGCTTTTTCAAGAAACAATCTGCTGCTCTTTCCCCCCAAATTATTGATGTCTACTAAGGCTATTGATGATCTGACAGCCTTGCTTATCTGCGTGTTCGGTGTTACCTAATTATTTACTGATGTCCCCTACCCATGTGTGTAAAGTGCTGGTGTTTAGATGGAAGATTCCCCAGCAGGGGTTACTTTGCATGCGATCGCATGTGCGTTTGTAACGGCAGTTAGCCCATTGGAGCCCTGCTCTGTGACCCAAACTCCTGCATGCTCTTTACTTCCACAAATAAATACTGCAATCCTGTTGCCACTTGGCTGTACTTGAACTCTTGAACAGATGACCTGCACTAACCAAAAGGTTACTGGGAAAGTCTGATGAGTGATCTAACATGTATAGCTGGTCTACGTGGGAAAAATAAATACATTTTTAAAAGCTCATTTAGATTTTGAGTTTTCTGGGTGTTTGAAAAAGGCATACAGCTGCTGTCTTCTGAATACTCAGAGGACACATATGGGAAACTTAATATCTAGAACTTACAGTGTAAAATTGGTGAGGTTTGTTAGAAAGAGTAGATAGAAATATACATATATCTATATAAATATAGATAATGTACTGACTAGGGCTTCACATTTGCCTGTATTGTAAACTTTATTGACAATAGGCTTGTACTTAAAGCTTACAGTTCTGCAAGATGTATAAACAAATTTCATTTGTTATATTGTTTCATAAATCAGCAGTAAAATATGGGAAATGGGTAAGTTCTACTCCTCAATTTAAAAATCCTTTATTTCCCATGGATTAAATTCAAGCTTTCACATTATCAGCTGTATTCTTACACAAAAGTCTAGGAGGGGAGGGGGAAATATTTTCTGTTTGCATTTGGTGAATGTCAGTGTTTTGCAGAATCAACGTACTTTCTAAAGGTCTGCCATAATTTTATATTTCAGTTTTAAGACTGAAATTTTAGCTTTGTTTCAGTTTAAAATCTGAAAACTGAGAATAAAGTCACTTTTGAAGTTTATAGATGCTTTCATAAGTTGAACTCTAAAGCAATGAGTTATCACTACATGCACATTTTGTATTCCACATTACTTACATTTTAAAATGTTTTAAATTATCATCCATATTAAGTTTCAACATTTGAATTCTGTTAAATATTGGTTAAACATAAATATTAGGTTAATGGCTTTGTGTATCATACTGATTGCAATTGAAAATCTTCCTTGCCTGCTGTTCTGAGCTGCTGAGGGCAATGGTAGCATTTGTTACATTTGCTTTCATTGCCATCCCAGTCACAAACAGTAATATCAATTAGTATGTACTTCCACTGGTGTGGTTACTGTGTGCAGACATTATTAGAGGAATTACTTTTACTATCTGAGAACCATTTCAGAAAGATAAGAACTGCAAATATGAAGCAGATGAAAATGCTTAAATGTCCTTTTCAGTAGTGATACTTGAACAATGACACAGGTCTGTAGTACCTCATACTAATTTTGGGATATAATACACAGTTTAATTTCCTGTTTGTTTGCTGTTTCAGAGGAAAAAAAAAATCTGAACTGTGAAGTAAAATTTGCGCTCTACTATGTATTCTCAGCTCAATCCCACATTGCAAAGGAAACATCTACACATTTCTTTAATTTAAAAAACATGAGTTCCTTCATAATTAGTTGCACACAATGTTAGATTTTTCCAACTGCAAAATGATTAATAACAGGTAATTAAAATGGAACCTGGATCAAGAACTCATCAAGTCTCCCTAATACCATAATACTGTACCCGTTCCTCAGCAAGCAAGTGATCTTGCCCCAGGGGATCTGAATGACACTCAGGAAATCTGTTCCTGCAAGTACACTGTCTCCTCTCATGAGGGATTTCCAATGTTCCCAGTTGGGGAACTTCTTTCCAATAGTTTTACAGCAAAAATATGGAACTCATAAAAGAGTATTAAGTAAATTTTGGGAAACATCACCAAACAAGTATTTGATGTATGAAAGTGTTCTGTTAATATTCTTTCTAGGTGGAAGTCAGTGGTGACTGAACGTGTGCATACATGAAGAACAGATCACTGTTAGTCCTATAGCTATAAAGACTGTGCAGCTTCTTCTCACAGATTAAACTTAAGTAATTTCCATCCGCTTGCTTCTACACTGAGTTGCTAACAAAGTGCAGATGAACAGAGAATAATACCTCTTTACATATTCCTTTGCATGTAAAACTTTATTTTTTCCTCCAAGTTTTGCTAGCAAGATACTCACCAGGTCCTCAATTACAGCCCAGACGATTGTAATGCATGCTGTAGGAAAGCAGGTCTGGAACATATCCCAGCTGTTCAGGGGGGATACAGACCATAATGCTGTGAGCCACTAGATGCCACTCGTGTCTCGTTCCGGTACAACTCTGAGAGTATTTATGATTGTTTAAAAAACCCGACTATGCCCTCCCACCCCAAAAGCCTCTCTAAAGATGTTCTTTTGGTATTTCAGCTATTTTGCTTTTTTTTAAAAAAAAATTAAGGTTACAATATGACCCTATTGTTTATAGGATTCCTTCCCGCCTCAGTAATGTTACACTTGTTTATAAATATTTCAAAGCTATCCCTAGACAATTTTTTTGTCTCAGGCCTCCTGCATGGCTGTGTTGTGCTATGTCTCATTTTTCTCTTTTGGTGGAATTCACAAACTTGTGGCATGTGTATTTGCCTGTGTTTCTGTTTGATTTCACAACCACTTACGGTGCAAGAAGCTCTAAATCTATATTTTAAAACTCTGAAAAGAATTTCACCTCTGTTTTTTCTGTACTGGGCATAGTAACACCTTCTCAGACTTTCTGCATATTCAGATTTTACCATTGGTAGCATTTCTACTACAGCTGTCATGATGTTCCTATGAGAGTTGTCTGTCTGTAGATGCCGTTCCCCCAGTTTGCATCTTTCATGATTTTCTTAGCCAGTTAGTTGATAAAGAATAAGTGTAAAAATGCTTACGATTTGAGACAATACAGAAAACCTTAAGTGGAAAAAAAAATAACATTCAATCCCTTCAACATAACACAACTGTAATGTTGCATCTGCACCAGGTGTAATACCGATCTGGGTTTCAATATTGTGCATTTGAATTTCTTTGTTTAACCTCAGAAAAAGAAGTGTTGCCTACCAAATAGATACTACACAGTTAAAATATTAATATTTTCTTCCAATTTAATCTGTATCTTCAAAGGAAAATACAGTAGAGTTCTGAATATTTGTATAAGAATCACTCCTTTCTTCATCTTGCAAACTCCATAGACTACAGCAGTCACTTGTTTGCATATTTTGGAATTTCTTTTGAAATAATGACTCAATATTCAATAAGAAAATGTCTCATGGATTTCTCACAAGAAATGGAAATTATGTCACTAACAGTGGCCAAATAAACCCTTAGATGTTGAAAACATCACTGGTAGAGATAAATATATCCTCTGTTTGTGATAAGGTTGAACCTATTTTGTTTGTGTGAATTCGATATAGCCTTTAATTATGTGATATTAATACTGTTTTCTATATAGCATAAAATATTTTTATTGCAGTTTTATATGGATACATGAGATCCCTTCTGTGTACTGTGAACTACTTATGTGTGTAGCAGCCAGACTTGATGGAAGTCACTTGCTTAAACTACACATATATATTTTGTAAGTAACCTGCAACAGCCTCTGAATAACAAGACTGAGTGATGTTGAAAAATTATAGGCATATAAAGACCTCCTGCAGATTCAGTTGAGTTAGATTTAGTTTTGTCTGAATGCTTTCTGGGTTATATGGAATGCTGTGAATTTACAGAAAACTGCAGAGGGATGGCTCCATCAAGAAAGCCCTTTGTAGACTGGTTCGATCCTTCAAGGTGAGGGATCCATGTAGAGAAATGTGATTGAAATGTCAAAATGTGTAAATGCAGGGAAAAGATCTTAGTGCATAATAATGTATCAGTACAGAGGAGACTGAATTATTTAAATAAAACTAGAGCTGTCTTTCTAGAGATATTATAGGCTGTGTGCAGAGAAAAATTATTATTCTGTTCTTTTAAAAAACTATTAGTGGTTTATGGAATTAGCAACCACACTACATGTATTCCAAAGCACAGAGCTGAGGATGCATGTGAAACCTTAACTTTATTGCTTCCATATCTCTGTGAATAGTAACTGCATGACTTGAAAGTTCCCTTTTTGTCATTTGCAATGGAATGATTTAATTTATTTAACTTTGTGATGAACGTCTAATGTCTTACACATGTAGGGAAGGGTATAGTCCGTGACTCAGCGCTCAAGTCTTATAGCTACAGTATGTCTGCAATACTGCACTGAGGAAGCTTTTTGTGGTCATTAGGAAATGCTGACCTCTCTGTTTGTATACAGTCTTGACCATGCAGTTGTTGGAAGGGCAAGTTAAGGGGATGTGGTTAAATTAGTTTGTAATTTCATTAACTCACTTGGGACTGTAGCAATTATGTGCTAAAGGTCACTCTGTAGATCTGTTCTCCCCTACTATCAGATCTTCCCATTATAATCCCTTCCTACTAAACTCCCCATTACTTCCCTTTTCTATGAATATTGAAGTGGTGGCAGTGAAGAGTCTCTGTACCGGCTTCTCTAAAGTGTGTCTTCATGTAGCTTACCTGGAGAAAATAAGTCTCTTACAAAGCCTTCTTGGCTCACAAATGTGAGGAAGCATTTAGTTTGGTTGTTTTTCCTAATAGGGCAATGGCTGGCAATTCCCTTTGTCAAGAGTAATTCTGTGCCCAGTTGGAGAGCCGTATGTGAAGGGTTTGCAGATGTCAGGTTTGCTCAAGAGACACCACCTGCAAAAGGAGCAGTATGCACTGCCCCTTGCTTTTCCCACTCCAGAACTCTCACCGATAAACTATCTCAAGCCCATCCAGCATTGTGAGGAGCAGCTCAGCCCCTATGCTCTCCAAGAAGCATTCATGCTCCAGCTGAGCCCCTGCTCCCTGCTGTATCCTCCCTCGTCTCTGCCAGCCACCAGAGCAGCTCGTGTGACTGCGAACAACACAGTGGGGATTGCTGAAGCCTTGGCTCCCCATCCAGGTAAAACCTAGTGCTGTTGCTCTGCTTGCAGCAAACTCTTACTGCTTCAAAACAGTTGTGTACTATGGCTTGAAAACCTTTCATGTCTGGTGTTGTCACTAAATGAAAAAACCCTGAGTATCCAGTAGAGTTTTTACTGTGGTGATGGAGGATCTTCTCTGAGTAATGTCTCCCCACCTTGACCTATGGGTGATTTGCTCATGTCAGGAAAATTCTGGTTTGGCAGAAAACTACTTGGCTGATGCTACCTTTGTAGCAACTAAAAGGGAGAGGGACAGACCTGCGTTCAGGGTCTTCCAGTCCTACAAACGCATATGACCCCTGCGATGTTTCTTGCCATGCAGGTGTATTGACTGCGGCTGGTCAGCAGAAGGTGGGAGCACATCACTTGCAGTGCATAGCTTGCTCAGTGGGTTGCACCTGGACTTTCAGAGGCAGTGGGGTCCTGGCCAGCACTGGGGTATCCCTCCTGGGCAACCTCAGACAGAGCTTGTGAGGAGCACCCAGGGTGAGAGAAGACTGTGCTGTGTAAAAATCAAAGTACATCTGTTGTCAGAGTAGGGTGTGTGTGCATATTTTTCCCCTAATTAATTAGTTTTCCCCCTTCCTCTCAAAATATTGAGTCAGAATGTTTTCCTCAGATGTAAATGGGCAGACATTTTGAAGGAAATTAATTTTAATCTAATAAAGTCTGTTTCAAGACTTGGAATTTGTAGTAAGCGTAAACTGTTATAAATAAAGCTAAATACAATGCAGTATACTGAATTTTAGAGGAGGGACAGTACGTGACCAAATGTAGGGGTTTTGGGTAAGTACTGGGACAAGGAGGGTTATTCCCCCACTAGTGCAGGTATGTAACGCTAGTGAACTTGGCATAGCACAGTGCAGGCAAGGTAATACAGCTTCCAGCCCTCTGAATGAAGAGTTTGTGCCCTGGGCTGTGTTACACAGCATCCATAAAACACAGCAGTGGTCACACCAAATATAAAGCCAAATGCAGAATTTGAGAATTACGCTCAAATTACTCAGGCATTTATCTTTTCTATCTCCCTTCTCATCTTTTCAGGAGGTACATCCACTTTTGGCCAGAGTAGGACTCAAAAGTCTTAAGTTATTTTCCTATGCCTTATTTCTTGTATCATCTTTTCTGTTATCTTTCTTTCACTTAGATCTATCTGTGTGAAATGCACACAAAATTCAGAAAATGAGTATATATACATAGCAATGTATCACTCTTGCTTATTACTGGTAAGTAAACACCAGTGAAAACCAGTGCTTTCCAAAGCTTTAGAAACCTTATGTTAAAATGTCTGGAACCATGACAAGCCTTGATGGACTTCACCTATCATTAAAAGCTACATTTCCATGAGATTTTTCTAAAATCAACAGAACTCTCCAAGAAAATCTGAGCCCCATTGGCAGTCATCTGAGAACTGCTTTATTGTTCTGAATCAAACTTTTAAAAAGGTCTGAGTTTCATCTTTTCACCATTAAAACAAGGAAACTGAAGATTTTTTAGATCTGATCCTGACACACAGCTCATTGCAAAATCCAGAGTGAACCAGAGAAGTTGAAACTGATTCTTCTCAAACCCCGCAGATGAAATCTGCAGCTTTTTTTCCTTGAACTCTGTATTATGTGTCATTCAAAGGACTGATAATAGTTTGTTCTTATTTGACAAATATAGGCAAATAAAACTTGGCAAGCAGCCTTTTGAGAAAAGTAATGAAAGAGGGAATGAAGGAAAATAGGTACAAAGAAGCCGTGAGCCAACCAGCCCCAGAACCATCCCATGGAATGATATGAATAAAATATGTGCGTGGTAAATAGTGTGACATTGAAAAATGAAAGATTCAATATTACAGCCAGAGGAAAGAAAAGCCAGCTCCCAGAATTGAGTTCTGGCAGTATGTTCAGAGAGTGGAATAGGCATATGCTTGATTGCAGTTTGGGTGGAGAGAAAGGAGATCCAGAGAGCTCTATTTCAGTTCTTTCTGTATTTTCCCACAGTATGAATTAATCACATCTAATACTAATTGTATACTTGCAGCATTCTAAATTCCAGCATAAACCGTGGAAAAATGTGAAGATGTTTCCAAGGCTGGAGCAGTTCTAACAATGATTCCATAGATGTGATTTTGCAATTGTTTGCTGTGCGTCATAGTCAAACCTAGTTATGTTCTGCAGATTTACTCTTCTGTTCTTTGGTGGTGATTTACACTCCGAAGGAAGCAGTTGGGTGAAACCATGCCTCAGAAATGTGGAAGCTTAATATAAATAAATTAAACACAGGCGCTTGATTTAAGTGAATCACAGCCTTTTGACGTTTACAATTTCAACACATGATTGTCACCAGCTAGTCAACCTCTGTGACTCATGGTGATGCCTAAACTATTGGCTTGGAAGAAAATGTAAAAAAGTTTTGGTTTTTTTAGCTATTCTAGGATGTCTTCTGGCCTGTATCCATTCAAGTGAGACAGATTCATGGATACTAACAACATCTTAGGAAGCTCCCTTATTATTTATCATCTGAGTTAACAATGTCCTGATTAGCTTGCCTGTAAACATTCACATTAGGTGAAATGAAGAGCTTCTTCTAGGATCTACGGTATAGGCAGGTTGCTGCTGCTAAAAATAGAACCACAGCCTGACTGCAGTGGTGAAATGCTTTTCATCAGATAAATCTGAGAAAGAGATAATTTCTTCTGTTACTACTGCAACACACCCCTGATCTCTTTCTAAAGGTCATCCTTAGTGAAGACCAGGAAGATCCTTTGCTCTTTGGCTACTATAGACTCTATGAATGCCCAGGAGTTCTTTAAGAACCACTGCTGCAAAGAGCTAAAAGTCACAATTATTTCACCTTTTCAGATACACTCATAAATAGGATTTGGGGAGAGGATATTAAAATATGCAGTTGGAAACCCTCTTAATTCTTCTGTACATGAAAGTGGTATCTTATCAGATGAGCTCCTTGGTCATGTATATGTTTCATAGTAAAGGGACAACTATTGTTTTCAGCTGCAGCAACCACCATTCACATTAAGTCTCTGCATAGCTGTAACAGAGATGGGAATCTTTCAAAAATTGAATGTGTCTCATTTCCTTGAAGTATTTAGGGGCTTGACACAAACTGAAGCCAAGATGCTGACAAATATTCAAGTCATTTATAAAGCAGTTACAGTACAGGATATCTATCTATCTATCTATCTGTAGAGACATTCTTCTGATTAGAAAATAATCTTATATTAATAATAAATCTTCCTGTTGTAAAACCTTCTAAATACAGTAATATTCAGGATGGGAATTGGAGAGATTTCAGGGATGTCATTTCATTATTCCAATCAGCTTTAATATAAACAAACTCTGCACGTCTTCAACATCAGCAGGTAGCTCAGGTAAACCTAACCTCATACTTGTAATCAGAGTATCTGAATGTTTGCTGAGGAATTATCTGTGGTATATTTCTTTTTTTTTTAAGGTGATGTATGTTACATTAGATGTTTTGAATGGCATCCATTAGCATAAGCCCTTCTGTCTTTGAAAATATTTTTTTGACACTAAGGTTTATAAGTCTGGTTTAGGTCTCTGTGTTTGTTTAAACTGCACATTGGTAAATGGTTGAGATGTGTATTACATTTCAAGATTTCTTCATGATATGTCATATGTATTGTTGTTCACATCCCTGTGTGGTCTAGTCACTCTATATATTATTTCAACAAAATAGCTAATGACAAGCTGGTTGCTTAATGAAGTGCTTCCATGGCACCTTATTTAGGAGGGAGGCTTTTTTTTCTGGCAGTTGAAGGCTAGTGTAACAATATCTAGTGTAATTTCTCCCTTGGAATCTACATATAGTAAGTCATCTGTGTATTAAACTTATGTCTGGGAACCCTGAATTAATAACCTCTGGGTCAGTCTCAAAAATTTTTCATTATTTCAAATGCTTTCTACTGCTGGTTGTGTCACGATTTAACCCCAGCAGGTAACTGAGCACCATGCAGCCACTCTATCATCCCTCCCTCCCCCAAGGGGATGAGGAGAAGAATGGAAACTGATGGGTTGAGATAAAACCAGTTTAATAGTGTAACAAAGAAATAGTAACAATAATAACAACAGTATCATAACAACTGATGCACAGCTGTAATTGCTTACCACATGCAGAAGGAAAAAACTGACCACCATTACAATGCCCATTCTGTTTCTGAGCAGAGATCCTGTATCCCGTTTAGCTTCCCCAGTTCTTCATACATGGAGTATGATGACACTATATGGTGGGGAATGTCCCTTTGGTCAGTCTGGGCCAGCTGTCCTGGCTGAGCTCTCCCAGCACCTGGCAGGGTGTGGGAAGCTGAAAAGTCCTTCCTTTAGTGTAGACACTACAGCTACCTAGCAACAATTGAAAACATCAGTGTGTTATCAACATTATTCTCATCCTACATCCAAAGCACTGCACTGTACCCACTACTAGACAGAGAATTAACTCTATCTCAACTGAAACTGGGACATTAAGCCTTTTGTTCAAGATGATGTGGAATTGTGGTGATTAGTTTTATGATCTGTATATTTTTGGAAAAACTATTGGCACTGCAAGTTATTTGTCGTGGACTTTAAATGAACCAAGTACATAAGTAATATACACGAAAAACAGTAATTATCCTCTAAAATAACTTTTTAAAACTTTTGTTATGAATATTGTCTTAGCTGTGGCAATAGGGTCAAAGCCAACATATTAAAAACTGATAGATCTTTTCTATAAGAAAGTACATTGTATTTGCACTAATCTTTGTTGCTACAATAAATGGTTAAAGGGAATGTACGATTTTACTGCAAATTTTAATTAACAACCAATGTATAATTTTTACATTCAGCTCTTTTTGTCAATCTTGTATCTATATATCATGTTTCCATGATTCCCTCTATTAAGATGATAGTAACAATTAAGAAAAAATCCTCTGTGTGTGTCTTGAAAAATGTCATTCTTCATATGATGTTCTGGTTACAAAAGAAGCAGGATCTTAGATAAACATCTGGTAGGAATGAAGGGTTCTTCATGTTTTTCACTAGATGAGCATTTCAGAGTCATTTGTAACTGAATGATACTGTATTCCCTCTCATGTCTTGTTGTTTTCAATTTATTCTCTAGCAGAGACAGGAAGGGAGCAGTGAAATAGGAAATTAGGATGTTTAGAGAGAGTAACTAAAGAGAGCTGCAAAATGTTTTTTAATTTGTTTAGATGGCTGAGAGGTCTCTACGTGTGTGATCTTTCCTGCTGATCTGAGGGAAATTCATATGCATGGTGTACCTAGTCTGGACTGCCATGGTCCACTGGTGACTTCCTTGTTCTCAGCTGAGGATGCTGAAAGGCTCTTCCTAGGAATGTTTCTCAGATTCCTCAATTTTTAGGAGATGTTATCTCTCCTGCCTCTTCAGTCTGCATCTGTAATGGGTGTAAACAAGCCTGGGCAATAAACTGGACTGTGGGGTTGATGATTCATGAAACTACCAGTTATTCTGTCACCTGGGTTGGTTTCAAACAAAATTTTTTTTTTTTGTGTTTGCCACGATTTGCTTGATCATCTTTTCTAAAAGTGCTCATCTGGCTAAATTCAAAATAGATGAAAGTGCCACACAAATTGCGGCTAGAACATGGAAAATAGTACTGTTTCTGAAAATCTAAATGGTTTCTTCAGTTGCTCTTGCAGAGCCTTGTGCTATGGTTTGACCATAACACTAAGTTATGTGTAGTACAACAGCAACACAGTCTACAGTGCCATAAGCTTGCTAGTAAATTGTTCCATGAGTGTCTGAGACTGTAACGTAGTGAAGGAATAATCGTACAGACTTCAGATAGTTTCATGATGTTGCTCAGACAAGTTCTCTTTGAATGATATATTCCTTTAGTGCTGCTGCTGTATTTATCATTGTTAGCCTGGACTTGCTTGATGTGCAAAATGGTTAAAAGTTGAAAACAAGGAGAGACTTTTCTTATATTTCATAGTCTTAGCTCTCAGGCTGTACTGCTCGTGTATTGCACAAGTTCAGGGAGTGAGTAGTGTACAGGTGTTCATTTTGCCTATGGAGAATATTTTGCAGTATCCAAGCTCTTAGCCTGTCCCTATTTCCACACTACTCCCAGCATAGCTCCCTGTCCAAATACAAATGAATATTTGAGCCAAATCTACCTCAGCTGGTGTCTGTGGATCTTGAGTTTCTGTATCTAGGACAGAAGTCAGGGAAAGGCTTAGAGTATGAAATATGAAAGTATTTTCTTTGTGTATTTTAAAAAACATTATTCATACAATTGATGCAAAAACAACACTGTTAAGGATGAGAGAAGCTATAGTTGCATGTCAGCAATAATCCTGTCAGAAGACATGCAGTTCTTAGTGTGATCTACAGATTTGAAGAGTTCTCTCATAGTGTAACTTGGAAGTTAGAATGCTCCAATACATTAGCAAATGACTGTAGTTTGCATAATATCCTCTTTCGTGAAGTACTTTTGTAACACACCCCCTTCCCTGTAGAATAACTTGATAACTATTTTCATGATCAATTTTTATTTTGTGAGTTTTTTTTAAAAAAATCTCAAATTAAATTTATGAATAAAATGGATGCCGTTGCCCTTAACACACACACTCACATCTCCAGGCAAACTGTGTGATTTGAGGCGTGTGTTTTTTTTATTAAATTAACTCATCATCATGGTTCATGTTATTTCAACTGTGGGCTTAGCTGACCAAGTTTCAATATTGCATGAGAGAGTCATTAATCATTTGAAGAGGATTTGTATACATTCAGTTGCTTAACATCTCATCTCTCACTTCAGTCCCAAATAAATTCAGCAATGTTGCACGTGTTCTTTTGCTTTACTTTATGTAGTCAATAATATTAATTTAACCTCCAGTGTGCAAGGTGGCTGGTTGGGAGTAACAAAACAAACCTTGGATTGCAGTGAGCACCATGAAATTTTGTTCTGTTCTAGTTCTTCAGTATTTAATTATTTTAATTATCCCCTGATGGTACAAAAAAAAAAAAAGTCTGGTAAAGTACGTGTTTAATTCATCACTCAGAGCCACAGTTAGTGTTCAAATATGAACTGCCTGTTACTCTCTTTTTTTATTAGGGATTGTTATTAACCTGCAGCCTAGAAAAACCCTTAGGTATAGGTTGTCTACTGTCCCTGAGAATATCTTGTTGAGGAGATGGCAGCTCTGGCCAAGTACAGAGCAGGATAATATGAGTTTCTTGGACTATGAAAAATCTAGGCTAAAGTTGCTTCTCACGGGACACAGAGAAGATGCAGAGCTTCAAAAATATTTTTTCTTCCTGCTTGGAAGTGGGAATGAGGCACTTCTTTGTCCCTTTTTACAGCTGTATGCTTGAAGTCAGATACATCTCCACTGATAATTAGAAGCAGCCTTGTGGTTCAACCTGAGTGTGTCAGTTGAGCTGAACATGCATTGAACTATGCTGATTTAATGTAAAAACTCTTCATCTTACCTGTTTGTGAAATGATTTGCTTCTCTATTTTTATAGCGCTTTTTAAACAGCATTGACAGACTTTTCAATATTCTATGCTGGATGCCATTCATTGGTTACTCTGTGGTAACATAGGAGACATTAGAAAGTATTACTGAATTAATTTTGAAGCAATATTTAATTTTGCTATTTTCTTTTACAGAGTGTTCTTTTACAGAGATATTTTATAATGCTGTTGATCCTGCCTGTTTACTAGCTTAATATGTTCACAGGGCTTTAAGAGGAATGGAGTCCTGAGGTTCTAACTACTAATGAAGATGGAGTTAAATGTGAGGCAGTCTAGCAGGATTTTTGTTGGTTTTTTTTGCATCTAGAAAGATATACAAATGATATAATTTGTGTAAAAAGGTCAGCCCCATAAAACTTTGAGGAATATTTGAGTTAGTGTTCTTAGTGGCTAAGAGAAATCCATAGATGGTTGCCTTGTGACACATGACTTTTTACAGAAGTGGACTGTGAGGGTAAATACAACAACCTTTAAATTGCACTTGGTGCAGCTTTCCAGTGTGATAATTACTTCAGAATACTGATTGAGTTTAAGTATCTCTAACCTTACAACCAGAGCACAGTAGAAGTCAGTAGCTAACCCCATCAAAATCAGATGCACTTGATTTTTGCTTCTTTCTCCAGTTGCTGATAAAGAATAATACACACATACTTTTTAAAATAAGTGTGGGTTTGTTTTGTTTTGGTTTGGTTTTTTTTTTGTTATGTATCAAACTGCATTTCTATTTCTGTCTTTAAGCTTTAGAAAATATCTGAAACACCTCTCCAGTGTTTCTGTTTACCTGAACGGTTCTACAGAGATTCAGAGATTTTTATAGTCATCCTCTGTCCCATTGACATCCTCACAACTTAGTGTCATGTTTTACTGTAAGCGTTTTGCATCTGTGTTTTTGCCACACCCATAACTGTGGGGTACTACTTCAAGTCTGAAAATAAAGCGAGGCAGAGTGAGGGTCCTCAAGGCTTGCTGAGCAATGTGTCCTGGCTTTCTAGTCTGAAGAGGATCACTCAGACAGTAACATGGCAGTAAGAGCAAGCTTGATACAAATGGGTTAGAAAACATTTTACCGTCTTTTACCAAGTGTTGAGAAGTGCTTATTAGTCTCCCCTTGTTTTCTTTGTGCCTGCACAGAGCTTGTCCTCTCAGAGTGAAAAGTTTTAGGCTAATTGCTGCCTCTTCCAAAGTGTGGTTTAAATAAAGCCCAACAGACTTCTCATGCTTACTAGCAAGAAAAACGAGCCTCTTCTCTGAATACTGCTGAATTTGAAGCAGTAAGTGTGGAGTTCTCTACAGTATCCATCAGGAGTGAGTTGGGAAGTCGCATCCTGAACAGAAGCACAGAGCCAAGGCCTCTGCTGGTGTTAAGGCCAGAGTGGAAGTGCAGGAGGGAGCATTTTGGGTGCAGGTGAGAAGGGGCTGCCCCAGAAGCATTCCTGTCATGCTCTCAGCTATATGTGCAAGAAAGCCTTATCAAAGTGCTATATTACTATATGAGTAGATATTCCAGGTTGGGGATTTTTGCCATGCTGTTTCAGAATACTGGGCTTGCTGACTGGTATGCAGGGCTTGTGTTAACGATGTGGCTTTGAAGCACTCAACCTTCACAAAAGCACACACTACCATTATTGTATTCTGGTTACAAGATGATTCACTGGAGTCATGAAATTCTTGATTAAAGTTGCTCTAGAATTGCCAGTTAATTGTCTCCATGGTTTACTCCAGCTCTGTAGGAGCAGGATAACTGGTTCTGAACTTACTCATCTATGTAACTGGTATCATCTTAACATACGTCCTTTGGGAGAAGGGAGAAATTACAGTGCTGCTGGAGTAAGAATTTGTTTTACTCTTTTAGTAGAAAGTATTCTCTGGAGGTTTTTATGTGTATGAAAATGAGCACACTAAACACTGGAACTTCTAGAACCAGGAAAAGTATGTAAACACTCTAAGGCTTGTCATACAGGCGTCTCAAATGTCACAATTAAAGACCATTACAGAGGTCTTTGGTCCTTCCTCCTTTTGTTTTTTAAATATGAGTAACAAAAGAGATTTTCTTCGGCCTTGTGACAAAGGAAAATCTTGAGAACTTTTGTACATAAAAATAGTTATATTTGAAGTTCCTAATCTGTAAAAGAAAAGGATGCTTCATCTGAACTTGTTACTCTTAAGTGACTCTTTTTAATGGATTATTTAAAATAGCCATCATTATTAATTACTACTTGCCACTTTGAGTGAATCAGTTAATACTTATAAAACCTCTGAGACCTTGTTGTGTTATCAGTTTACATGCTGGTATAATTGATTTTATACTATAATTAAATGTTATTTATTTCTCCTGTTTTAAGACAGCTTTAATAGGGTAATCATATTGTGAAGGAATGGATAGCCTGGGGAAAGGTCATCTTAGTCTGATTGTGTAGAAAACAGATCAGTTGTTTTTGCAAGGATGCAAATAGCATTTCTGTACTACTTCCATAATTAGAGAGGGACTGATGACAACATTTCAAATCCCAGGTGTTTTATAAGCTTTGCTATTAAATAAAGTAATGAAAAAGGAGGTGGGGTGGTGTTGGAAGGAACAAGTAAGAGCTTTCAGAGGATAATCAGAAATTATAAAGATCATATATCATAGTCTGTCAGAAGAGACTTTTTTGAGCCTTAGAAAGCTATGGGCATTCAGACATCTGCCTCTGTTAACATATGAATATGGCAGTGGGGACTGTTGTCAATGAGTTTTGTAATAGAAAAGACTCCCTCAGATTGGGTAAATTTTCTCATTTTGGTTTTAGATATCATGGATATTTCTGCCCTCTGAGATGTGTTCTTCTTGTCAGAGTCTTGAGAAAACAAACTTTTTCTCTTTTGTTTATGCCTAAATTTTTCTTGCTCTTTGCTATTTTTCTCTCTGATGTTCTACCATTTTGAGGTTTGATGCAAATACTGTAAACTTTCCTTGATTTAGTGTCTTCCATAGACATCCAGCTTTGCCTTTACATGAGCTGTATGGTTGCAGAAATCCACTGAAAATGGTTCTGACACAGTTAACAATTACCAGTATAAACCTAGTACAGCTGTAGTGCTGACCCATTAGAGAATATCCTCTGCTGTGGGGTTTCTTTTTTCATTTTCCTAGACTTCATGGGCCTGTGAGTGGGACTTTTTTGTGTGGTCTTGGTAAAAGTAATATCTGTACTATAGAAAAATCCAACCAAAATTGTGGCTTGCATTGTCTTACACTGTTACTCTTATGTGCCAAGTACTTCCTCAATTGCAAAGGAAGTTTGCATTAGCATCTATCTTTAAATTAAGCAGTAAATATTTATATTTAAATAAATGTTGTTTACAATGTTAAATATTTTATACATTTTTAATCACCCCAAGGCATTTGTTTACGATCAGTGTAAATGGATATAGAGAATATCACTCACCTGCCACAGTTTGTGCAATACTGAAATTATTCAAGACATGCATGATATTTTTCAGCATTATATGTAAATTACTGATGTCCCAGCAAAATATGAAATATAATCAAGGTGCTTGTTTAGTTGAAGCATTAAAAACCCAAATAAGTGGCCAAACTGAAAGAGATCACTTCAAAGTTTCCTTCTTGCCGTGATGATCTGTTCTCTACATCCTACACCAGTGTTTCTCATTGCATTCTATGAAACGTGCTGTTGCCCACAACACTTCTGTGAGACCTTTTGAGTGAATTAATTTTAGCATCACTAACATATTTCTCTGGCAGTCATCCTAAGAGATCATAGAACACATACATTTACATTCTGGCTAAGGCTATCTTACGGTGTTATAAAACAGAGCTTGCCTTTGCTAGTCAGAATGAACCTTTTGTGATCAGTCACCTAACAGCCTTGCAAGTCTCTGTTTACTGTGATTCTATATGAGCAGCTCAGGGTTCTGCAGAGTATCAGCAATACGACTCTTTGGGATGTCTCAAATATGGTCAGCACCTTGCTGAGGCAAAATGGCTTGTTCTATCATGCACTACTGATCAGTTTATATCGGCTTGCATTGGGAATGCTTTCTTCAGAAGGGTAAAATATCATGTCACTTGAAAGCTGAGGTTTCTATTTGTCCTGAGGTTTCATGGCCTTGGGCTAAGTTATCTTCATTATGATAAAATAGGGACTTTTAAAACAGTTGATCAAGCATTCAGAATGTATGATCAGCAGAGAACATTAAGGAATGTACAAACAAAAACCCAAATGTGTTTACTTGAGCAAATTTAAATGCACAAAAGTATGAGTACGTCTTAAGGTCTTGAGATGTAATAGATTACATGAATGATATTTCCTCTGAATATTCCTTCTCTAGCTCACCAACTCTGTATGTAAAGTTGATATAAACTCACTGTGGTGTTTTGACCCTGGCTGAAGGCCGAACTCCCACCAAAATCACTCTATCACTCCCCTCTGGCCAGGGGAGAAAATACGTGTTGAGAGGCTTTTGGAGTTGAGATAAGGACAGGGAGAGGTCATTCCACAATTGAAGTCACGGGCAAAACTGACTAAACACAGAAGAAAAGCAAGAAAAACACTCTAATTTATTACACACAGAAAACAGAGTCAGATAATGATATTACAAAGCCACTTTTAAAACACTACTCCCCTTCTTTGCAGAATTCACTTTATTCATGATGTTTCTTCTCCCCAGGATGGCACAGGGAAAAGGAGGGGGAATAGGGAATGGAGGCTTCAGTCTTTGGTCAGTTTCTCATAAGTTGTTGTCCTTGCAGGGAGGGGGCATTTCTCACACTCTTTCCCTGTGTCAGTGTGGGGTCCCACCCATGGGAGACAGTCCTCCACGGCCTTCTCCACGTGAGTCCTCTCTCACAGGGCCTCAGCTCTTCTCTAACTAACCTAGTGTGGGTCATTTTTATAAACTCATTGCATGTCTCTCAGTCCCAGACTGCTGAGTCCACCCTGGTACCCCACAGAGTCACAAGCACCCCTAGAAAACCTGCATCGGTGTGGGCCTCTCTCTCTCTCTGCCTCTTATCTCTCTCCACAGGCTGCAGGTGCTGCCAGGGGCTTGCTCCAATGTAGCTCACACACTCTTCCATATTCCTCCACCTGCTCCATGGTGGGCTCCTGCCTGGCCCAGGTGCCTCTCCATGGGATACAAGTGGGGTCTCTTCATTTTCCATGGGCTGCAGGGGGACACCTGCTTCACCATGGTATTCTCCACCGGCCACAGGGAGTCTTCTGACAGCGCCACCTCCTCCTCCCCTCACTTCACTGCCCTTGGTGTCTGCAAAGTTTCTTACATCTTCTCACTCCCTTCTCTGGTGGGGAAAATGTGACTGTTTGCACTTTTCTCTCTCTAAAATGTGACTCCCAGATGTGCTGTGACTTGGGCTGATTCGCCTGGTCAGTAACAGGTTTGGGAGTTTGGCCTTGGGAGCCCAGCTGGGATTTATTTGGTTGGACCCTTAAGAAACTTTCTAGCTGCTGCTTAAAGAAGCCACATTGCAAACCCACTGCACTCACTCATTGGCCAAGTCACAGTAGCCCCTGGCCATGCTCCAAAATTATTCAGTTTTTTATTACACTAATAACTGTTTGACACACTATATTGTGCACAGTCAGACCATGCCTAGATAAGGTTACATCAAAGATTGACCTCCACTGACAAGATTAAATTGAAGTAATTTTCTCTTAGACCTTAGCAAGTAGAGTATTTGTGTTGTCAGCAAACAGGACTTATCCTCTTTCCCTTAGGTGTTATCTTGAATGCAGTGTCAGAATGTCAGTTGGATTTACTTGAATTTTTTTTTCTCCATTTCTTTTTTATTTTTCCTTCTACCACCTTTCAGCTGTCACACTCCATGATTTTCTTGGAGGAAAGTACCCAAAGGAAGCCAAAGTGTAATAGCTCTTCTTAAATTCTGATCTCTTTCAGTAGTATTTTTAAGCTGTATATATTAATTGATATTTAAGCTTAGATCTTGCAGGACTGTCATAAATATGTGATTTTTGTGGTCTTCTCACTTGCAAAGAAACCCCAACAAATCAAGCTCAGATCCTTATAAACTACCTCCTTGCACCTTCCTTCCCCTCCACCTTCCTGAAATCAAGCAGAAAAAAACCCAAACCAAAACCCACAAGAAAATATTAATTATCTGTAATACTGTAACGAGTGTTTATGCTACATTTTGCTCTTTAAAAAAACAACATAAATCATGTTATTGTGTATACATTTGTAAAATTGAAAGGAGAAAATACAGACTCAGACCAATAAATCAGTGAATACTAAATCAACCAAAGTAACAATCAGTCCTAAATACTGTTAATTGTGAAACAAGTGGTTTCATTTATTTAGAATATAGCAGATTTTAATACTTGGCTAGCCTTGCTGCTTACAGAACATGATGAAGGAGGATGTCTACTAATTAACTCATTGGAAAAGGAAATAACCCACTGAATGAAAGGAATTAATACTCTTTTAGAAGTGATTTCCATGTATATTCTGACATTCTTATTTTAAACTTGTCCATTTTCCCTACCATTTCAGAATTATTATAAAACCTATGGGCAAGGCAAATTTACATCATTGAAATTATTAAGTCTGTGAATTACTGTAGAAATTATATAACTTAAGTTAAAGGGGAACGGTGTATTGCGACATACTTTACTGGGGAACCTTTTATCCCAGAATATATTCACCTTTTACTAAAGTCTAATACTTCATTTTAGCTTCTGTGTTAAAATTGGAGTTCGGTCTTGTGAATGCTTTTAATAAATAAGAACAAAAAAAAAAACTGAAAACCCAAGCCCTGCTTGATTTCTCTGTGACAATCATAAGACTTATAAAGCTAAGAAGTGTCATGAAAGCAGCAATGCAATGCCTTATTTGTAGCTGCAGCAGTTGTGGAGGGGATTTCACATTCAGTAGAGATTAAGGAACACAAAGCCATGTCTTGAAGGACAAGAAGACAGGTGGTTTGGAGAGACAGATAGAATAGTCATCCTCAGCCTGTTGGAACTTGGCTGTCCAATGAAGAGAAAGGTGGTTGGCAAGAAAGAAGCATGAAATACTTAGTATATTTAGCACTGTATTTCCAACCAAAGAAAGGTATATCAACCTTTCTTTCAGATTTAGATACCATCAAATATATCATGGAAAAGCTACACAGCTTCTTTCTTGCTTGGAATCACAGTAGATTTGCAATTTACAACAGTCATTAGTGCATGGCTTAATGTTGGAAGGAATATTCTATTTCTTACTAAGATGGGAAATAAGAGTTGGGCTTTTAAGTCTTCTGCCAAGTGGCCTTGGCTTTTGCAGACACGGTAAACTAAAAGCTGCTGTCACATGTGGGCAGCAGGCATGCAGTTCAGTTAACGATCCTTGATAGACCTGGGTAATAAGCAGAGACAGAAGTTTTCTCCCAAATAGAATGAGAACTGTTGTTCCTTGGAAATGATAACTTTCTTTATCATTTAGTTATGAGAAGAGTCAAATCTATAGAGACTACTGTGGGGTGTTTTTTCCCGGAAATCTATGATTCGATATCTGTATATATTCATGATATTTGTGTAGCAGATCATTTGGTTTATCTCACTATAAACCAATTAATATAACAAAACTTTAAGGTCAAATGTTTAATCATACCAGATTAATTTCTGATTTTCAAATACTGACATGTCTCTGTCTATGTTATATATGATGAATGTTATTTGGAACACTGGATATTTCTCTCGTATATAGAAAGTCCTCAAAATCTAGCTAATATACAGTTGTATTCTACTTTCATCTAAAAACCAAACTATGGATTGGCCCTTTTGAAAAACTAAAAGCTAAAGGAGCAGGATGTGTAAAGCTGCTTTCCAAGTAAGCCTCCATTTAAGATACATCTTAACTTATCAAGCCTTTTAATGGAAATGAATAGATTATGAGAGTTTAATTCTTTAGTGGAACACATTGCATATCATACAGAGAAAGAGTACACATGTGGCACTCGTGATATCACTGATCTGTAATAGCAGGAGGGCTACAGTGGTGTCGTGATGGTAACTGGTGAGTGATCTCTCGAACTGTCCTTATCTCAAACTTTTGAGCTTTTTCATTATACGTTCTCCTTCCTGTCTGGCTGACAATAAGGAGGGATAGAATGGCTTTGGTGGGTATATTTTTTTGGTATTTGTTGGTCTACTTTAGGTTTGTAAATGCTAGAATATATTTATTGTTGTACAGGTTGCATGGATGCATATGATCTAAGTATTATTTATATTGATTCACTCTCAAATGGATCATTAGGACAGAGACTTTTATTTAGATTAATGAGGTTCTTCAAAGACACTAAACTTTGGTCTGTTTGAATTAAACACATCACAAATTGTTGCCAAGGTTTAACATTATTTAAGAGGATAAAAAGTAGTCTTCACTGTTTGTTGCCTTCGAAGCTTCATAGAATTACTGATTAAACTAGGTTGTAAAGAAATCAATAATTTTATCTAAATTACTTTTGCTTATCTGGTTATAGTTCTGTACAAATTGGGCCAAGTAATCTGCAGGAATTTGTAACAGGCAGACAATAATTTATTGTTCAAAATAACTCACTGCTATGTTTATATGTCCATATTAAAGTATACATAATTTTGCAAAACCTGCTATGAAGTGCATTTGTAAAATTCAGCAGAAAGCAAATATTTTTCTATAGGAAATGCCAGTGCATATTGGGTAAGCAACAACAGCTGTAGTTAATAGTTCTGTGAAGTAAAACCACTTCTGGTTTGTAAAATACTAAGTTCAACACAGATAGCAGTTCTTGAACACATGGAAATAAGCTAAACGGGGAGATCAAAATTAGATAATTATCCAGGGAATTACTTCAATTTAGAGAAGTTTGCATTAAAAATAGTGCATACACTGTTTATGTTCGGGTTTTTTGTTGGGCTGCCTTTAACATTGGCAGGTGACAATATTAAATATGACAATATTGTCAATATTTAATATCTGAGGTGATAATGGGTTTGTCTCAAGATATGTTGATGAGCCTGGTTTCAGAAATGTACCTGTGCTAGGAGTATAGGGGGAACTTGAGGGATAATAAAAACATCTCGTTCTTCTAGATGGAGATGCATGTAAATGTTAGTCAGCGGATTGATAGATACGTTATTCAGACCTATTTTTATGCTGAATGTGAATACTGAATGTGAGTTTCTGTTGCAGTATGAATACTTCAATGCTGTGCTCATAAATGAACGAGATGAAGAAGGAAACTATCTGGAGCTGGGGAAGGAGTTTATTTTAGTGCCAAATGACCACTTCAACAACTTGCCTGTCAACATCAGTCTGAGTGATGTCCAAGTGCCAACCAATATGTACAATAAGGGTAAGAAAAGAACTGGCTTATTTTGTCATTCCAGTGGCTGAACATAGGAATTTCCTTGCTTTTAAAGTGAAGCTGTTGGTATGTACTGCGTGTGTTTTCCAGTTTGCAATTAAACTGATTTTTCAGCAGAATAATGCTTAAAGTGTGACAGTTCTGTAATAATTTTTTTCTGTGACAAACAACCGAATGAGGTCAACGATTTGCATGTTAGACTTGCATTAATTCTGTCACAGAATATCTTTAACATAGAATACAGCAGAATATGTTTAATCTTATGAGTGATGTTCCAGAATCTCTACATTGGTTGAACAGAACTTACATTGTCACTTATCAGTCACACTCTGTTTTTTCTGTGACCTAGAAGGGTCTTTGAAAGATACAGGACTGATGGCAAGGGAATATTAGATTTATGCACTCAAGCTTCTTGAAATATTTCCAGCTGTGTATGACTGTACATGCAGCTGATGTGAGTTTTCAGAGAATATTTAGTAGGAATAAACCACAATAAAATTTGTACTCCTCTGACTTTATTTACCGTAGGTGCTAGATAGCACTACCAAATAGCTACATTATTTATTAGGAGTGATAGATTCAAGTCTAAAAGTTGGGAACACAAACTGGACTTGGGTAAATTCTGACTTATTTTAATTTTACCACTTCCCTTTGATCAAACAGCAGGATTTTGTAATTTTACTGTGCTTATGCAGCACCCATTTATTTATTTTTCTCAAGCCAGTAATAAAAGAAAAATTAAGAAGGAAAGCACCGTTTCCAAACAATGTCTACAGTGTATTTGTCATTGATCTGTGGAGAGCTGCCTAATCTCATTATCAGGTTCCTCTTCATTATTTAACTATACTGAAATACAGATAAAAACACAGTAAATACTTTCCCTGCAATACACTTCAGGCTAGCAGTTGCAGTAATTCATGCAGGAATACTCTGTAATCACAAATGGAAGAATTAATTTGAATAGGTTGAGCTGGTAAGAGAAGCAATTGATATGATAGATTCTCTTCTAAATTATGATTCAGGCTTCATAACCTTGAGAAGCCAAAACTTGTGCAGTAGTCAAAATTAGGAATTGCAAAATAAAGATTCTCAGAGAGTTTGAAAGGTGGTGAAATGATTAATATGGGATATATTGAAAAGATGTGGAAAATGCTTACATCTTCTAAAGCTACCAAACTTTTGTGTGTGTGTTTAAGTGCAAATATTTATTTAATTTGGCCTGTCTATAAATTAATTGATTACAGAATTGCTAAGAAGGGGAAAAAAGGAAAAAAACAGTACAGGTAAAGGGATAAAAAGGTCAGGTGATTGTGTTTTTCTGGGAATGCAAGCTAACTTGAGTAAATGAGTGAGAGCAGTATAAAAAGGACCTTCATTTACGTAATCTGCAGTACTGCTATTTATTGAATGCATTTTTATATGCTGATTATTTACAGTTAAAGGCCCAAGTCAAAGAGCTTGTTACAGACCCTCTTAATACAGGGTCTGCCTGTAGAGATGGGAGCGAGCGCGCTCTGTGGTAATTCCTGTTTCCACTTGTCTAATTCAAACCAGCCAAAATAATTACTTTGTGCACCTGCAAAAATTAAAACAAACAGAAAACCAAACCTCAAACACCAGCCAATCACATTTTTATTATTTAAATGTAACCCAGTGGCTGAAATCTGGTTTCTTGCCAGCATTTTCCTTTCACATGGACATGACAGTCTTATCCAGGAGACTGACAATGTCTGGAAATGTTGCTCAAGAATTATATGTAGACCTCAAGAAGAGGTCTACATATAATTTTTGTTGCCCATTTATTCACTTCTGTAATGTGATGGGGTGATAACACTTAATTAAATCCTAGCCTGAGAGTACAGGTAGTAGATATTGATATTTACAGCCCAGTGTCTGCACAATTCCATTTCTTCAGAAAATGCCTGTTGTTCATTTCCAGGTTATGTTTTGTTTTACTGAATTACTAGGCAAACCTGACTTACAGTTGAGAACAGAAAAGTGTGATCATTGAATATTTAAACATTCAAGTCAGCATAATAGAATAAACTTTTTATTTGTAAGGCAAATCTAAGACTTTTCCTTCATTTTTAGTTATAGAAATATTGATAATTTGCAGTGGTTTCAGAAGAGAATCACAGGACTCATCAAAGGGTTTAAAACTGTGCCTTAGATGGAAAGACTCCAGGAGGTCAGTCCATTTAACTTATTCAGGACATTATTAAAGGATTAATTAGCTGAGCTCTAGTTACTTACTAGAACCATACTCTATAATGATTACCAAAAATTTAAAAGCATCCAATAGCTTTTTGCTTGATGCTTTTTGTTTTCTTTTTTTATATGAAGTGGTCAGCTTGCATAATCATAGTGTCTGCCCTAGGTGCAGAGTTGCTGAAGTGAATGTTCACAGTCCATAACTAGGCTGTAAATGAGAGAGGCTTAAAAATCATGGGATATAAATGTATTGCTGTTCTTTGTACATCTTCTGGCTCTTTCAACCTCTGTACAAAAATAAAGCATAAAAATACTGATGGCAACAACAGGATTAAATAATTCCCATTTCAAGGATACCATCAAATTTAAGATCTGAAAATAAAAAGCAAAAACAAATTTCATGGCATTTGATGAAATCAAGAAAACTGAAATATCATAAGTACCAAAACTATGGTATTAAAATATAGTGTGAAATAGAAAAAACAAGAGCAAATATAAAAGGCTGACGATCTTTCAGCATATGTATAACTATAGTACCATCTTTCAGTACAGATTTTATGTACCTATCATAAATGTGGAATAAAGAGTAAGTGAATATAGTAAAGAATCACACTTTTGTGTTTACAGTGCTCTTGATCATAATTGTAAAATATGATCAAGAGACTGGCTTAGTCTGGGTATTGATGTTCTCTTACACTTCTCATTCCTCCCTGCCAATCCTCATCCTCTTCTTTCTCATATCTTACAGTGCACCTCAATTAGTATTAAAAACAGCAAAATTACTATCTTTGGAATATAACACCTGTGGGGATAAAAAAAAAAAGTATTTCAACATACCGAAAACATTCAGGGGAAAAAAAAAAAAAAGGATGGTTGTGCTTTGCAGATAAGCATGCTCATCTGTCTGTTATTCCAGACACCTCTCTTGGCTCTAGGCTGTTGCACAGCAAAGATGGTAGTTCATGTAAACTGCAGAACATTCTCATGCAATTGAGCTCCTTCATTTGTCCTGAAAATGATGATGTTTTGTGTTTGAAGTGTTTAAGCACCCATCAGGATTTTAAATCCATCTGTGCCTTCTGTTTCTTCTCTTTAAGCACAAAATGTATTTGTTTTGCATAGCCACGGGATTTGCAAGGCAGTATCCTTTTAAACAATAAATATATAAGATTAATAATAATTAAGAAATTCTGTGATAATTGTATTAGCAAGTGGTAGCTCTTTCTTCCATTCACAAATTTCCTAACTGGCAATTATAGACTTTGTGCAGATTTCTGGTAGAAAGTTAAAGTGTTCTCAGTGAATTAATCATATAGGTATGTTCATGGAGGGAAAAGGAAGGGAAGTTTAGCTTTGGGAAGTACAGAATCAGTCTGAATGCAGTTGGGTCAGTGCAGTACCAAAGCAAAAGTCCAAGTATGACAAGATGTGTGTTTAAGGCACTAATTTGGCTGCTCTTGGTTTGGGGATTTTTAATAAGGTTTAATTACTTGAATTATATATCAACACTAAAGTAAGTTTTCATATCTCTTTTTTTTTTTATCTTTTATTTTAGAATGTATGTGATTTGGGACACACTGCAGTCTCAGACATATCTTGTATACATCCTTCCATAGGTATACTTTCCAAAGATACTCAGATACCTTTCTACGTATCAGTTTGTATATTTTAAACAGCTATTGTGGAAGATATTCATAATAATGAAAGAATGATTAATGATTTAAAGTTTACATAGTTTCAATATTTGTTTTATTACTTTCCAAAATATTGCACCTGTTGAAAAGTGAAATATAACATTATACAGTACTGGGAGTGACACACAGCAGGATCTCATCTCCTTATATTAGCACTGCATAAAATCTAGGAAATTTAAGACGATGATAAATAGATGATCTCAATATCAACTGAAAACAACTCCTGTTTGTGAGCTTTTGCAGTCAGTCTTTGTTTACGTGATAAAGTAAACTTTGCATTTGTAGTTTGTAGAAATAAGAAAAGCTGGGGTTCTCTTAAGTACCTCAGAAATTTCTAGAGGCAAGTACTTTTTTCCTTGCCTTTTAAACTATCCTTTCTATTGAACCTTCCCGTTTTTCCCTAAACTAGGAATTGTGGCCTTCTGTAAATTTTACTCTCTCATTTTCCTAATGTTCCTAGTCTCTAAAAGGAGACTAATTCACTAACAATTGACTAATTTAGCCAGCAGGAAGTCCTCCTTTATCAAGTACTGGGGCAAACCGGACGTTGGACCTCTTGGAGTCAATGATGTTATTGTTTCAACATAAGTATTAGACTGCACCTGCTTCTTTTACCCTAGGAATACAAACAGGCAGCTACTTAGATACATCACTACCCATTTAGAACTATTAGTCCCATTCCCGGGGAATTACTGCAGTGTTTCTTGAATATTTCTGGTTCTCGAACATTTCTAGACTAACTCTAAACTGTAAGAATTCATAGATTTATAAGGACAGTTGGTACACTATACTTTTTCTTAATATGCGTCAAGTCTTTTGTTTAATTACCTTTTGTTGTAATCAAAAATCAAGTAGTTAGTTTTGGATTCACAGATGTCTACAGCCTCTTGTTGGGAATCCATGGTTGATAGTATGATTTAGTACATACCTCTATTATCTGCTTGACTTGAATAACTTATTTTTTTACTTGGATCTCACTCAGACTTCTAGTTACAAACAAATACAATGAAAAGTGAAGAGATGCAGGCCTTTTTACAGTAGAAACAGAAGAGCAAAGCTAAATGGGTTCTAAACACAGCTAGATTAAAAAAAAATCAAATTACTCTTTACTGAATTTTGTTTAAACATGCTCCTCAGTGGAAAAATTTCTTCACATAAATTTAGATCTAAAGAGAGACTTCTGCGCCTAAGAGCTTTTTCAACTATAAAAATATTATTTATTTCTAAAAATGTTATATCTCAAAATCTTCACTGAGCATCTTCATTCTGCCCCATTTTAATCTGGACTGAAATATTGCAAACACAAAGAAAATCTTTATAAATGTTCTTAAATTAAAATGCTTTTTAGGATAAGGTCAGTTTTACTTCCCTAGTTGAGTATCTACTACCTTCATTTCCTTTTTTTGCCTTCCCAAGATGACTCAGAGAATGGGATTGTTCAGGTCTAGACCTGTACTAACTCTTAGGTGAACTTGTGTAGTTTTAGCCTCACACTGACTGTTCCATTTGTTCCCATGTAGGCCCATGCTAATGCTTTGACAACTGCACATTGTAGTCTTTTTCTCATAATTTTTTTTCCCTGCATAATGAAAAACACTATCTCCTACTTTCAATGCTGAACTTACATCTCTAATGTATGAGCGCATTCTTGCTTGATCTTTGTGCATATGATTATGACAAGGCTTTCTATACCTTTTTTGGAGATTAACAACTAAAAAGGTTGTGAAATGTCTCAAGGCACAACTGGATGTGCAATGTTAGCTGAAGGTTATGGGGGGGGATAAGGAATTACTGCTCTCTACCTACCCAGTAATACCCCTCTGAGTATTACTGTCCCATTCAAGCCAGCTCTCATAAACTGTTGTGTAAGCTCTTCCTGAAGCTGGTTTAGTTTCAGAGCAGCATTTTTTCCTAGCAGAGTGTTTGAAAATAGAGTCTTTTTGACAGAACTAGGATGGGGGTGACTGGGAATTTATATGCCAACTTTGGACAGTGGTTTCTGAGAGGTGGTGGTGGAGGAGGCAGACATGTGCCGGTCGAAGTAGACTGAGGATAATCTCTTTACTGGGATTGGGTCAGATGCAGCTTGAGCAATGTGTCCTATTGTCCTTTAAAAAAAAAAAAAAGAGAGAGAAGAAAAATAATTTCTCTTGGCAATAGAAAGGAAGTAGGCTTACATAAGTTGATAAACTAATGGGAGTTTTTTCCTTTGTTGTCATTTGTAGTTTACTATATATGTAATCTTGTTTTACTTGCTGAGTTTTATAATGGTGGAATATTTCTCAGAGGATAAACCTTCATCCTATTAACACAGCTGACAGTGGAATTAAATGTTTTCTGTAGCTTTGGAAGACTTAATAATCCATTGGGGTCTTTTGCATTTATCACAAGTAATGGAGGAAATAGTCCAACCTTACTAACTGATAAAAAATAGATCTTCAAATTCTAAATGCTCTGAATTGTTTTAAATATATTTTTGTTTTCATCACTGGTAAATGTTAGAGGAAAAGACATACAGTTGCAGCTATGCTACATGTAGGAGAGTTGTGCAATCTATTCCTACCCCAAAGGATATTGGAATATGTGCATGATTCACTGAAGTATTGCATGGAATTATGAATGCAGGATAGTTTTTCTAACCATGGTTCTGCAATAAAGTTTTGAGGCCCTGTATCGGAAGAATTGTAAGATTTATTTTTTTTTTAAGACATTTTAATGTCTTTATTTTTCTTCCCATCCAGAGGTAACTAGTTCTCAGCTCTACACTGTCTTCCATTTCTGCAGCATATCACATAGAGCTGTTGAGAGACATGTTTGTGTACACCAGTGTTTTAGTGCTTGCTTGTTTTCCTATAGTTTGTTTCCAGTGGGATTCCACTGTATAGCCTGAGGCATAGTTTCTCACTTTAAACTTGTGACTATTGGAGTGTATTAGACCTGGCTAGGCAATCTCATATTCTTCAGCACCACACCAAGTACATGCCACCCCTCACAAACTGTTATGTTCCATTGATTTTCATTGTCTTACAATCTAACACTTGCTGAAATATTGTGCTCTGTGTGGGGAGATTGAAGCCTATCCTTAAAAGTCCTGTGGAACTGACACATCTTTCAGCTTGGACTTTCTGCACTTCACTCTCAGTAAAGTCAATACAGCATAAATACGTAAATGCCTGTTATTCTAGGTGCACAGGAGCAGAAGCACCGTCCTGGTACAAATGAAAAGGCTTGTTCTGAACACACTCAATTTTGGAAATTTTGCTCCATATTTTGAGTTCTTAGACTGAAAAAAATTAATTACATTCTTTGAAGGGCCCAAGGTGAAGGATTGATTGGTATGTGGTGAAGCAAGATGTAGTGGCTAATGCACATGACTATATAAAGTCTACAATAATAACTATCTTCCATAAATGTCTTTATGATTCCAGAAGCCACTTTGAAACATCTTCCTGCTTTCCTACTCATTGCTCAAGCTGAATTAACCTATCAGTTCTGGAAATCACGAGATAGTTACTCAAATGCAGTTTCCTTTTTTTAAGAGTTGATATAAATAGATACACTATCTAAAAGGCAGTGGACTGCACTTTGAGGGAGAAAGAATGCTCTCTGCAGGAAGAAAATACGTTGGAAGAAATTACTGATTTAAATAATAATATGTCAAAATAAAGCATAAGATTTCCTCCAAAGTATTTGGTCTGGGAAGTTGCTCTCCAGTCTTCATTTAATATGGAGAATGGGGCTTATATTATCGAACCATGTTTCAACTTTTTCCTTATATGAATATGTTTTAAATGAAGTTACATGAACTTTTAGCACAGTGCTTACACTGATTTCTTTTTAATGTTGACATTATTTATATTAAATACATTTCTCTTTCCTACAACATTGTCTGACATTTCGTAATGTCTACCAGTATAAAAGACTTCATGTCTGACATTTCGTAATGTCTACCAGTATAAAAGACTTCATATCCCCATTCTACCAGTATAAAAGACTTCATATCCCCATCCTTTGTTACATCAAGCAAGTTGTATTTCATAGTATTGCCATGTGATTTGGGAATACATTTTGTGGTCTGAGTCATGCTTTTGTGAGTTGACTGAGTCTTCATTCCCTGTTATAATGTATTTGAGTGAGAAGCAGGTGAACAATGTGGCTTAAATCAAATAATGATAATTGACTTTTAAAAAAAGTCTCTTTGTAATAACAGGTCCCTCTTTCCTACCACTTGAGGTTAGACTGTAATGTGTGTTCTTCTAGTTGGTGTTTTGGCATGAGGAAGGATTTTTTTTCTTATCAGATTGGCTGGTCTGGCAAATACTGATCAGCAGCCCAAAGACTGGTTAGCTCATGAAGTCTCTGCTATCATAATTTAGCGGGAATTTATTGTATGTTTTTACATTATCAGGCCTGGTTCACTGTTAAATTGGGAAACATAAGGAAGAGACAGAGAAGATCGTTTTTTAAGGAAGCTGAAATATAGTGGGGGTTGGGCAGGTGAAAAATTAATTTAGCCAGATAATTTATCTTTGAAATGTTAAACCCTTACAACAACAAAAACCCACCAAATGTTGGATTGTAGGTTTTCATATATCTACCCAGGTATATTCAGCTAATGTAGTAGTAAGTAGCCTTAGTGGAAGATGTTACTGTGCTTTATGGACAAAGCAGAAGAACAAGACAAAGTAAAATTTGATGATCAGTGATATACAGTCCAAAAACTAATCTGCTGCTTTGCAAAACAAAATCAATAAATATAAAATTTAACTTAGAGAAGTCTGACTGTTTTCTGTCTGCTCTTTCCATCCTTATACCCTGGTATAGCTGCTGTTATGGTGTTTTTGAAGTACAGGAAGGGATTTTATCAGCACTTTCCATAAATGCAGTTTTTCTGTGATGGATGCTGAAGTCCATGAATATTTTCAAGCATTTCTGCCAACAGAAGATATGTTTTATGTCAACTCAACTAACAAACATAAGGCACACAATATGTTGCTAAGAATCTCAAGCTGTGTCATCAGCATTTAAAAAAAAGGTCATGAATGTAAAATGCAATTAAAAGTTCAATAATACATAAAAAAGATAAGTCTTCAGTAGTAGTTAAAATTTTTTCTTCTTTAATACCGTGCAAACTAATTCCATGCCATTTGATTCGATATACATTCAAGTATGAGCAGCCATTTTTAAGTGATTGTTATGAATTTATAAAATATGAATTTATAAAGTGATAATGATAGAATCTTACAGTTATTCAAATGTATTTGTATATCTTTTCACTTGTTTCAAAGAAAAGATGACTACATATATCCTATATTTTCCTATCAATTTGAACTCCATTTTTATTATTGCTCTCATTATTTTCACATTTCAGTTTATTTCCTTATGGAGAATTCATATTTAGTATTCTTCCATGATTTAGTATATTTGATTTGCTCTTTTTTTGACAAGCTTGTGATTCTCTTCAGCAGAAATAGGTCTTATCTCTTTTTCTTACAGCTTTTTTTCCTGACACAATAATTTGGAGCACATATGTACTGTCTTTTTTGCGTCTCTTTGACTCTCTTGTCACCTATAATTTACTGACTTTTGAAATTACAGATTTTATTGTGTGACTTATCTTTGCTTAAAAGCTCTGTGTAACGATTATTATTACTGTGGAAAGTTGGCAATCAGTTACTTTTGTGCTCATATTAATTTTTGGATTGTAAATCATAGAATAGTTTGGGTTGGAAGGGACCTTTAAAGGTCAGCTAATCTGATCCCCCTGCCATGGTCAGGGTCATTGTCAACTAGATCAGGATGCTCAGAGCCCCATCCAAGTTGACCTTGAATGTTTCCAGGGATGGGGTATTTATCATATCACTGGGCAACTTGTTCTGGTGTTTCACCAACCTGACAGAGTGAGTATGAATCTACCCTCTGAAGTGAGTGTCTTCAGTAACAAAAATATCCAGTCTAGCCTGTGTTTTTCCGCTAACCATATTTACTTCTTGAATGTTGGAAACATTGAAAAAAGTAGATCTTGCCCTTAGACTCCACAAATTATCTTTAAGTTTTGCTTGAACAATTTAGACTGGTAAAGAATATCACCTGTGTCAAATGGCATTTCCATTGCATGATTTTCACTGCATGCTAAAAGATGAGTTTATGCACTACAAGTCAATAAATGCAGACTCTAATCAAAAGTTTTGCTTGCATAGGAAAAAATCTGCTGCTTGTAATAGAGCCTTCTATAAAAGATATTGAAACGTGATGAACCACAACCATTTTTTGATTAAGTGAGGCTTTTTCAATTTGATACTTAAAAAGAGCAATGAATATCGTTCAGTCATACTTTCCTATCAACGCTTTCCAAGTGACTGTCAAAATTGAGATTACCTATTCCTTAGAATATTAGTACCAAAAAAATTCATTTCTCAAGTGATGCAGAAAGATTATAATCTGCAGCTAGCAGATATGTAAAACCCTTTTCCTGCAAGGTGTGAAATTAAGAAGTAAAATCTTGTCTGTCACTGTCGTATATGATTTTATGGACTATGCTTCTGAAAATTCAACATCCTAGAGTTGTCATTTAAATAGTCATGGCCACATATTGTCCTGGACCACTATATTTATATTTTGAAATCCTTCCCCTGAATTGTTTGTCTTCACATTATAAGATCTCTAGGACAGTGTTTGCACTGTCTTCCTAACTTTGGTCATTGTTTAATTTAAAGGAAATTTCTTAGTCTGATTTAGTCAAGGTTGCACAGAATTTCCTATCTTTCTATATTTCTTTGTCTTAATTCTTACTGGCTATTGGACAACAATGCACAGACTTCTCCACTTGTTCCATCTGGTTTTGCTCAAATTCTTTCTCAGATCCAATTCCCAGACTCTACTCAGGCTGCTTCTTTGTTCTTGCAAAGGGCTTTGCTTCACAGATTTTTTTTTTTTTTTTTATTTTTTTTTAATTCTCTGTCTGTAACAGCAAGCTTTTGGGAAATGTTGGCATCCCCACGCAAGATGTGTAATGTGCTTTATCTTTCTTGTATCGTAGTCTGTCTGTGTCTGGCCTTGGATCTAATCTGTATGATTCTAATACATCCACATCACCATGGCAACTAGATGTCAGATGCAGGCTACACAGTAACATTAAGTTTTTCCTCTGAAGAGCCCTACTCTCTAGCCCTCCTTATTCAGCAGCTGTTGCTTAGTTACTTGGGGTTGGGCTTTGCCTCTTGACAAATGTGAGCCAGTGAAGGTTTCTTAATGCACACAATCCAGGGTATAACATTAAGAGGTTTTTTGACCTCAGATGTCTCTGTTAATTATGATGCCTCCCCTACTTCCCTGTTGCTTCTAGGGGTAAGAAAGTGTCAGCAATTTACTATTGGATTATAGTGGTAGAAAATTTCTGCTTCCTCTTTTATCTTTTCTTTTTTGTCATTATTGTCTCTGATGAGTATTAACTTCTTAGAAGACTGATTCGGAGCTGTGGAGCCACCATCTTAGCTCCCATTGCAGAGGGTTGGAAGCAGAAGCTAAGAGGGGAAGTGTGAGCTGAAAAGACAATTTTTTCAATAATTAATTAAACATAAAAGCAAAAGTGTCACTAGACTGAGAATGTAAATAAGAAGCAAGGGAATGGCAGCCTTTCATTGGATCAGAGTGAACTAAGTCAGCTTGAGCTACAGTTAACTGAGACTTTTAACTGGTTTTAACCCAAGCACTATTAGTCTCCACACTCACAACATCCTTGATATGGAGGCATGTTGTCTCTGTGGTACTTACCTGATTTGAATTCCAATTAAGTTAAATAATTTTTTATTGTCCTGAGGATTAGCTTCTTTACCCAAACATACCTCATGTGAAGCAAAGTTCTCTTCTTACCTGTTTTTGCATCACTGAATGCAAAAGACTTTAAGCATGTTAGCAATAAAATGATGCAACCTGTCCCCCGACAATCACAACTGCAGAACTGGTAAGGAGACAGTTAAATATGTTGAACTAGCTTAATTAGTGCCCCCCTCATTCAGCTGTATTTGTCTTTTGAAGATGTGTCCATAACATGTTGCTTGTTTGAAAGGTCAGTCTGGAAGAGTTTTTCACTTAAAATATCAGACAGGGAAAAATACCTAGGATATCTTGTAGTGTGGAATATATTAATAATATTTTTTAAAAAGTCCTTATTTAATGCAAGATTATTTTCAGTGTACTGAGTTTATATGCTAGGAATGCACTGGGGAGTTTTATTTGGTTTTCAGTTTATTTTGCTTTAATGATTTTTCAAGACTTTATCCATGATTATGTCAGAAAAGCAGACTTACTGGTAATAGATGTGATAGTTCTGGGTTTCAGCTGGTAGAATTTAATATGCAAAGATGTTTGATTAAATGGTTGCATGGCAAAGGTAATAATTATAGGTTTTGTTTAGTATGGAATGGAGAATATTGATATTTGACAAAGAATCATAGAAGTTTATCTAAATGTTTATCTAGATGTTTTTCATTTTGTCTACTATTTTAGAATAAAGCAATAATTTGTCTCTGAATCCTGCTACATAACACAGACCCCTTGATTTTTCTTGGGTCTGTGTTGTGTGAAGAGGAGAAAAGAAGACTTGCTCTTCTGGTCAAGTATTAGTTTGCTTGGCCAGAATATAAACTGTTTCAAAATACTGTTTGGCTAAAAACTTACAGAGACATTTTTACACGGTACTTTGTTTATCTAGGTGTCTTTCTTGCAGCTTTTATTTGGCACATTGCTGAAAGAGCAAATAGTGTTTAAGAATCCATAACTGATTTTGTAACATATTCATCCTGAGATGCATTTGTGCATCTGCTCAGTGTTTTTGGTACGTGTTAAAATGAGTTTCAGAGGGCTTGAACCAGCTGAACGTTTTCATATCTGGGAGGCTTTTTCCAACTATTTTTTGTTTGTGTAAAACTTCCATTGAACTCAAATTGTACAAGTGGCCTTTTGTGCAAGGAAAAAGGTCTACACAGGGATTAAAACCCACTAGAATAATAAGGGACCATTGATTTGAAAGACAATGACTTGTCATGCTAGTAGGTAAGGTTACTTGAGCATGTTGATACTCCCAGAAATGTGACAGGAGAGGTTTAGTTAGTTATAGCCTAGTATGATATAAGGTATTTTACAAGCTAAAAATTTCTCTTGAAAGTTTTTCATGCTTCCATTTGTTGTGTGTAAGAGACATAATGTGTTGATAAAACTAGGAGGACTTTATCATCTCCTGTTCAATTGATTGGCCCTTACCGCACTGTGTCATGTAACTATGTTGTCCTGTTTCTATAATTCTCTGTCTCTCTCTGAATACCTGAGCAATAGGAATTAGACATTTATGGTGACACATTAGTTTACAGGTTTCCATGGTCCTGTGTTTTAAATGGCTTTTCTAGAGTCTGTGAATAGGTCCTTGAGAAATTCCCATAAAGATTTTTTTTTTTTACTTCCAAGGCTGTGCCTTGCCTTTGTCATATATAAACTTGACAACTCAGCTAAGATTGTCCCTTTTGGTGTGTTGTGCATTAAATACTGTACAGCACAGTTGGTTTCATTTAGCAGCAGTCGCATTTGCTTTTCCTCTAATTTCCAGTGTGTTCCACTGGCTTCCTGTATTATTTGTTGTGTCAAAATTTCCTCCCCTGCCACTTGCAGAGGTGGAGATCTCCAGGTTGGAGATCATCACTGTTCTGTCAGCCTGCACAGAAATTTCTTCTTGCTAGGTGTCAGAACTGGAATTTTATTATGGTTTTTTAGCATACAAGACAGATTTTGCTTCTGTGATAAAACTTCAGTGCATGTGGCATCTCTACTCTTTTAGTTAATTCCTATTTTCCGAGCATTCTTTTTCTATTTTCTACTTGAAAAACTTTTTCTAGCAGTGTTTTTTTATGCTGCTCCATCTCAGTCACACCCTGGCATCCCTAAGCTCTGGTGTGTGGTAGTTTCTTACCCATCTTTGAGGTTTCTTAGGCTCTGTATCCTGCAAAAATTTGGAAATGAGTATGTTTTTTGTGAAAATACAGAAATATACTGGTCATTGTGGTCACACTAATTTCTGAAGTTATTATCTGTCAGGATTACCAGGTTTTGGTTTTAGTTCTCATCATCTAAAGGGCTTGTAGCAATTACTGGATAGGCAATTCTGTTTTGCTGGGCTGAGTTAGTGATAGGAGTAACTGTCCCATGTGCCTGGCTACTGTGACAACAACCCTATCAGGGTACCATCTCTCTAGTTCTTCCTGGGATGGACAAAAAGTCAAGTTTTTGACTTTTTCTCCAAGTTCCTGGTGTTATAAACAGAAAAAAAACAACCAAGAAAAAAAAAAAAGTCATACCCTATGTTTTCAGGTCCTGCTTATATGCTGTTTCCAGAGCTTTTCTCTGGTTCCCAGATCTACCAGAATACTGGTTGGTTTTAGTCAGAACATCTGGTAAGTTGGGCAGGGTCAAACCAAGTCAGTAGCCAAATGTGTGACCTCAAAAGTACCCTGATTTTCTGCAGGACATTTTTTTTTTTTTTATATAATCCATTATGTGTCAAACTCCTAGAAGAGTCAGAGTTGAATCTCTATCCCAGGCTGGTGTTAGTGAGGAGTTCGCAGCTGTACTTCTGGCTTTCAAACCAACTCAAGTTGAATCTCTGACCATCTTGTTCACAGTAAAAAACGACCCCCAGAACACCCAAACCCACTCATGAAACTCAGCATAAAAAATAAACACATCTGGCCATATTCCCAGTTCTTCTGCTGCAACTTCAAAGAAGTGGAATGTTATTAGGGCAATCTTGGAAGCTGAAAAAACTAAATACCTACTGCTGTGCCTCTATACAGTCACACACTTGAAGTCTTTGCCACCCCATATACTTCAGAGGAGGGAATGTGATTTCTGACATTGGTGAACAGTTTTGAGCACATAAAGCAAAATGGACAAACACCTTATTTCTGTCTACAGATGGCCAGATCCTTTGATCTGTGAGCTGATGCATCCACGCTACCCAGTGGAGGCAGAGGGAGGGGAAAGACAGTGAAAAAACCAAAGGCAGTTGCCAAAATTAGCATCCAGCCCCAGCTCTTGAATACGTTGGACCACCCTGAAAAGTATTCATATGAGTGTTGAGTCGTATAATTATTAGATTGTTGGTGTGTGTCCCAGCAAAGTATGTGATTTTGTTATTCTTTAAAATATGACCAGACTAAATATGTTGTCAGTGTCATCAAAACGAAGCCAGTATTGTGGCTATCTTTGAGCCAAAAAGGTGCTGGATTTTGCATTCCTTTTCCAGGGCCTGGCCCCATAGGCTGTGTGCATACCTCTCTGTTGTATGACAGTGCTTCTCTGCAATGTCAGGGGCTGAACTCGAGCTCCTCAGCTGTTATTACCAGAAGGAATACCATTTTGGATTCCAGAATCTTTGACAGCTTTCCAGGAGAAATTAATACTATATTATGGTGATAATATAATGGGGAGGGAGGGGGAGGGGGGAACCCTAAGGATCATTTGTAACATTATTTCTTGGTAATATAAAGCACAGAATGTCACAAAGAGAATTATGCTGCATTTTCTTCATAGTCACTGCATTCCTCAGTGGTCTACCTTATTTTCTATAAAACTTGCTAGAATAGTTAGAAAGCAAAACATGTTGTATCAGTATTAGGTTTGTTCCATAGGCTTACTCTACTCTAGGTATTTGGTTTCTGTGAATTGAAACACTTTTAATTATAGTGCTAACCTTTGGCATGCTATTGCACATCCTTCCATCTTCAAGCTTTGGTTGCCGTTGTTGAGAATTGAACAGACCCATTTCTTCAGGTCAGCAGTGTTTGTGACAGCAATTTAATTGCTACATGAATTTCTACTGCTCTTTGGCAATTACATTGCAGATGCATGTTTGTGTACCTATTTGCCAGGGGGTTGGTTTTATACTAAATATCAGTAAAAAAACCCAAAACAGGTAAGAGGAACATAAATAGTAGTGAAATCCTACATAATTGCAAGCCAGTCCATCTAAGAGATGAAGGAAAGAGAATATTTTAATTGCATTTTAGCTGTTACTGCCAGGAAGCAAGACGAACTTATTTCGAGAATTGTGGCAGAAGCTATTTGCGCTTACTGTCTGAGTCCCCTAGCATCATGTTAATGATTTTGCATTTACATTAAGCTTTTTCTTTTATTCTTTTTCTCCCTTCTCAAATTTCTGAATATTCACAAGCATTAATTTACCACTATTAACAAATTTTGGTGATGCAGATGACATTCACCACTAATAGAACAGCTTAAGAATACTCTTTCTAAATGAAGTACTGGGGGCAGTTTATGGAATTTAATAGAACTACTAAAATTGGAAGTTGCCTGGAACTACAAACTGAACATCACAGAATGACAGACTGGTCTGGGTTGTAAGGGACCTCAGCAGTCATCAGATTCCAACCCACGTGCCACAGGCACAGCCACCAACCTCCAGGACTGGATCTAGACATCCACCACCACTCTGGGCAGCCTGTTCCAGCACCTCACCACTCTTTCTGTGAAGAACTTCCACCTGATATCCAATCGAACCCTAGCTTAAGATATAACATATAGGTTATTAGAAGATGAGACTGTAAAATTTTAATGAGCATATACGGTCAGGAGCTCAGGTGTATTCAGGATGGTGGATGTGGACAAAGATGCATCCACATAAGCCATAATCAAATTCAGAACAAGGAGATTAAAGCACATCCAATAAAGATGTGTGTTTTCCACATGAAGTCTGTAGGCATGCAGTTTTGTACTGTAAATATGTTTTTCTTCCCACTTTACATTTCTTCCTGTTCTAAGGATTAACCCAAGTATGATTTATTGATTTATTATTTTTTTAATAAAAATGGTTGATACATAAAAAGTAACATGGCATATTAGGAAAAGAACGGCCATCATAGACATGCAGCGTGTAGGAAGGCAGTGAGTTGTCACGGGTTTCATTTTGAATGAACCCCATCATCATAGATAACATTTTTATTGTGCCCTGTTATTTAAAATGCCAGCTTAATGCTCCTTTCAGCTTAAAAACTTCCTATTAGTTTCAGAATTACTGGATTCATGTTTATGCTGATCAACACTGGGATGATTAGCAATTAGTGTTGTCAGCCGAATGCAGAACGTAGACTCAACCAACCACGCTCATGGAAAAATTCCTGATTGTGTTTCCGTGGACTTCAATCTGTAGCACAGGTTTTAAGTGGCTCTTCACAGGCAGGCTAAACATAATTTCTATTGTGGTTGTGCAGATATTCTAGATTGATTTTTTTTTTATATGAAAATATATGTAGCTTTATAAATGTATTTTTAAATAAGTTTTTGAAATGCCTCTGGAAGGATTTCATGTTCAATTTAGAGTTTAATAGGTGGTCAGCGAAAGTTGTCCCATGACCTGGAGTTGGAGTGTATATAGAATTTAAAGGGAGTTATCATTGGGTTGGGAGGCAGAGTTGAAGGTTCAGCTTCACCAAGAAAGGGCATTAAAAGTTAGCTTCTGAAGAATCCAGGGTAGAAGACATCTGATGAACTCACATTAGTGTACAGTGGTAAGGTAAAATGTGCAGGCTTGGAATGAGACCGAATGTGAGTTGCTAACAACCACTACAGTCTATTTTAAATATAAATTAAGATATAATTATTCAGTTTGGTTTGGCTTTTCACAAATGCTGATGACTGAAGTGTAGACAAAGCTTATCTTCATGTAGAGGCTGAGGAAAAGTTTCTTGTTTTTTTTTATAACAGGGTTTTCTAGCAACACTTTCAAGAAGTGCTCTTTTCAAAGATGACTTAATCACCTTATCTCCACATTTTAATGCTGAGTCAATAAAGCCATTGTGCTTTTTACTGAACCAGGTACTCTGTCAGAACTTGTGTATAGGAGCAGAACCAGAATAACTATATTTGAACGAGTACTGGGAGGCTCTGGTGGATGGAGAATACAATTCTTGTTTTAGTGCTTCGCTTCTCGTGGAATGTCTCAATGCGGGACAGTGGATCAAGGTTTTGGGGTGCTGAAATAGCAGTTTGTTTTTACAAACTGGTAGATCCCAGGACAGGGCAGTCTTGACAGTTAATTAGTGTTGCCTTAGTCCTGTAAGAAGCTGTGATTAACTGCAGATGTGGAAACAACTGGACAATGGATTTTGTCATCTTAGACAAAACTGAAGCAGTAGCATTGGACTAATCACACTGGTTTATTAGACATATAGCTGGTTGGACAGATTTTAAATGTATATTTCATCTTCTAAAGGAGCAAGTAACTATACTAGAGGTGTTGGGAAAACAGCAACTGTTTTCTTGACCTTTTTTTTCAGCAGTATATCTATGTAAACCTAACCATTCAGATGAAAGCAACATTCAAAGCTTTGTAGCTGGGATGTTTTCTTCTTTGTGTCTCTTGATGAATATAAGAAAAGATAATAATTCACCTTTTTCCGCCCCATTAAAATCACACTCTAAGCAGACTTCTGAAATTAGTCTGCAACATTATTCTACAAGCTAATGGAAGTATTATTTCAAATACTTGAGCAAATGTTCCTGTGTATTTGTGTATGCACACTTTCACAAATTAAATAATCCATCTGTGATTTAGTTCTCTTTTTTCCTTTCTATACTGCTGACTTCACATACAGGTTGAATTGAATTGGGAACATAACATACCTTATTTGTTTGTCATCTTTTAAAATTCAAAGTGTGAATTTCAGTAACTTTTTAAGATATATTAATGTATATCTGATTTCCAACTATCTAATCATATCTGCAGTTGAAATACATACTTGGTCAGAGCTTAAAACATACTTGGTCAGCTTGACTTTTCAAAAATTGATAGATGGGGAAATTTTGAACAGAAATGTTTTCTTTTCAATGATTTGTTTGGTAGATATCTTTCTGTTGGAATAAAAAATAATTAGGTAATATTTGTGAAATCTGGATCCAGTGTTTCCCAAGTAACAATTAGTGTTATTTATCATAAGATGATGTTTTAATATGTATTTCATAATTTGTTTGTGTGAAATAAAAGGTATTCCACTTTCTGTTCCCACTCATAAACTTTCAGATAAGAATTGACTTAAAGTTATAGATTTTAAAAAATAATATGCAAAGTGTTCCCATGAGACATTCTGTGCATTTAGGGAAGATAAATTGGCTAAATGATCTATTATTAGTTTATGTTCTCCAGAACAAATGATACAGCACTTCCAGATAGATTGTCTAATGAGCAATTTTAACTTATCTATGAAATGTACTTGATGTCTCTTCTGTACTGTAAAGATATATTCATTATTTAAATGTATCATTTATTTTGAATCACTTAGAGATGTTCTGTGGTAGATTGTAGTCACTGGTTTTTTGAATACTGAATAAGCTGAAGATGATAAGAGTTCAAGTGATTCTATTTAGGGAATTTTTTTTTTCTGTTTTTATTCTTCACTCAGATCCAGCAATTGTAAATGGAGTTTATTGGTCAGAGTCTTTGAATAAGGTGTTTGTTGATAATTTTGATCGTGACCCTTCTCTCATCTGGCAGTATTTTGGAAGTGCAAAAGGATTTTTCAGACAATATCCAGGTAAGATGAATACAAATTCTTTCATAAGATACAATGAAGAATGTTATGGTTGCAAATTTCCACTCAGTAACATCAAAAAGTGTGATTTTTTCAGATACTTGTAGTTTTAATTTTATTTTATATAGTTTTTCAGAGAGAGACAGTATTGTGATGAACATAGCAAGCTTGAAGAGGTTTTTACCTTAGAGTAGTATATAAAGGAGTGAGGAAAAAATATTGTTTCTGGTGGTCCTATATTATTAAAATGTTTTCCCAGCATTTCCTAAACTATAATGCCTGTTAAAGGATGAAACACCATTAAGTGCTACTTTGCCCCAATAACACAGATATTTTGAACAAGTACTATGAAAATGTTGTAATTTGATCTTTTAATCTCTTGGTTTTGTGTTGGTGTTTTTTTGTTTTTGTTTTTTTTTTTAAACAGGAATTAAATGGGAACCTGATGAGAATGGAGTCATTGCATTTGACTGTCGAAATAGAAAATGGTAGGCAATAGATGACTTACCAATGTTTAAGATATTTGAAAGGAAGGAAAGTTTGATATTTAAAAGAACAAGATGTTCTGTCTTTTGTCTTAGGTACATTCAGGCAGCAACTTCTCCAAAAGATGTGGTAATTTTAGTAGATGTCAGTGGCAGTATGAAAGGGCTTCGCTTGACTATTGCAAAACAGACAGTGTCATCTATTTTGGATACCCTTGGAGATGATGACTTCTTCAATATCATTGCTGTGAGTGTCTCAGGATTTTTATTCCTTTTTTTCCTTCAATCACTTGTTGCTATCTGTCATGTGTTACACCACGCAATACATGAAAACTGTTGCAGGCAGGTGATGGATGTAAGATGCCACCTGAACCAATTGGACAGACACTGACTTTTCCAATGCAAACTTCTTCAGGGTACAGTGTTTTCAAACTGCTCTACTATGAGTTGCAGTCTGAACCCCTTAAACAGATTTTCTGGAGTTTGGGAGTTGCAAACAGTAGTGATCTGTTTTGTATTTGCCTGAACTTTTTACATTACCTTTGTTTATAACTATGGGGTGTGTCCTCCTCTCCCCTAATGTGTCATCCCTGTCCCTCTCTCCCTTCCTCCCTCCCACCCTCCCTCCCCTTTCTCTTTTTCCCCTCAAAACTTCTTTAGTACAGCGCAAATTGCAAAGTGAACAATATGTAGAATTAATAGAACCAGACATTAGCATTTCCTGAAGCTTGTGTGGCATGATAGAATGCCTACATAGCTCCTCATTGTTCGTGCTTTCCTCACTGTGGATGTATGGAAGTGTGAGTCGTGCAAAAGTGTTGCTGGTGCTTTCTAAATTGGAGCTTCAGTAGTTCCTGTTATTTGTGTAATGGTTACAAATACATGTTTTAAATCTGGTACAAGGATAGTTTTTGAGCATTTGAGAGCAATGGAATTAATCTTGTAGTCAAAGATGGCTTTAAAAAGTCCAAAACTGACAGCAAAACTATGATTTGGATGGGAGAGGGGCAGAGGGAGGAGGAATTTCTGGTTTTATAAATTCTACTTTGCTGATATTCTTCTGATAATCTATAAATATGTGGGTTTATCATACGTGTAAATAGTAAAAATGTCTTTAAGCTCTTGAATGTTAAAATTTTGGCCATATTTTGCTCAAGGGAAGTGCTCTATGTGCACTAAAACAGATGACCACTGTGAATCATTTAAGTTGCATGGAGAGTGAAGTGTATATGCTTGAAGTATGTGTTCATTTACTGTATTTTTAGCGGATAGCAGGCAGTTCATTCAGCATATATTTCCTATTAATCTCCTTGCATGATAATTGCACAATTAGCAGAAACTTGTGTAGTAGAAAGACATAAATACATATTGTATCGAAAAAAGGTTTACTGTCCTTCAGAAAATTTTGATTAACTGTAATCTAAATAGCTTTTGTAAATTGAAGGAATGTTTCAGGTGAGTAATTATCAAGATACTCAATCAGCTATTTTTCAGTGTATAATCTCTGTGTTTATCAGTAGTTTTGACAGTTACTGTGACCTATATAGGAATAAAAACCCAAGTGTTTCTGTAAGTGAAGTTTTTTACTTTTGGAAAATCAAAAGCCTCATTTGTAACAAAAAAATATAAAAATGTATGTAGCTAGAATCCAAAGTAATGATTTTGCCTAAGTAATACAGCATAAATTCTGTGAAAATACTTCAGAAAAGCAAGTATGAAATAACTAAATGTAATCTTTTTCAGTTTAAACTTTAATTGAAAATAAATTGAGTAAACCAGTGTATAAACCAGTATAGAATCACAGAATTTTTGTCATTTATTTCCAATTAACCCAAACCTTCTGATCATCAATTTGGGTATTGAGAAAAGGAAAGAAACACCATTTGAGCCATTGCTCCACCTTGCTGAGGTGCAGGTTCTCTCGCCCAGCTCCTCTGGCCTTACCCACACTGCTGCTTTCGGTCCCTCCCGTGAGGGTGCTGGGTGGCACAGAAGGTTGATCCGGATCCCATCTAGGTTTGTCTGCAGCCCCGTACATATTAATTTCTTACTGCTGCCCCTCACAGCTTGTGGTTTTGCTCTACTGCTCGTTGCTTTGTCCTTCAGTGTGGGTCACACATGGGCTACAGTCTCTCAGGGCTGTCCTCTCCTTAGCTGGGTCACTCACAGCCATGGTCTCTCAGGGCTTTCCCTGCCCCACTGCAGGGCATCTGCAGACAGTGGTGTCCAGAGGCCAACCCTTTCAGCATGGCACTGTCCTGCAGTCTTTCAAATATTGGCAGCCCCTGATGGCTGCTGCTGTATGCATGTCTGCGTGGGGACGCTGTGCCGAGGTGGAATATGAGCTATACGTGGGGCCTCTGGACAAGCACCACACTTCTCAGATGAAGCAAGAGATTTGAGCCTGATTGATTGTCAGAATGGCTTTATTATGTGTTGTGATAAATGGAATAAATATTTGCCAGAGAAGACATCTATCGGGATCTGAGTCAGGAATTAGGAGTCATAGGTTCAGGAGTTTGTTCTCTCTCATTCCTATAAGAGTGGAGAACCCTAGAGCATGCCTGCGTTTTAAGGCAAAAGAAAGAAATGCCAGGAAAATAGTGCTGAAGGATGCAAGAGTTCAGGAAGAGCACTTTAAAGTTAGAAGAGAATGTGAGGTTAGAGAGGCTGTTCTAATGTGAGACAGGGCTCTGTTGACTCTCTAGAGGTCAAGGGTAGAAAGGAGTTGAGTAGTGCAAAAATCAGTATGTCAGTGAAAGAAGAAGCAGAACTTAGCAGATGAAAATGAAGTCTGAAAAGTATTTGAGCAAAATTTTTCATCGTCAGCTCTCATAGTCTTTTTTTTCCCTTTGCAGTATTTCACTACACACAAAGTTTTAAAAGCTTATTGATTTGCTTTTTAGGTTGCTGATGTACATTTCACTATTCCATACAAAAAAAAAAAAAAGTTTAGGTTTCTCATTAACTGGGACTTTTGGCCACTACATGCTACCATCATTAAAAACTCAATTAACACTTGCTTGAAGTGTTAGCCACTAGCAGTACATTAGCAGGGTTGTTTCATATCTCTCTAATTTTTCACTAAATATACCTTGAACTTTATAGGTAGATATAGCAGAAGGCAGAATTCAGCAAAAGTCCTTCTAGAGAATAAACATGAAAAGGATAATGTTAAAAATAATTTTAGCTTTTGTGGGTAGGTTGTTGCAAAATCTATCTGAAATTGATGGACTAGATGATTGAATTGCAAAAAAAAAAAATAAATTGAAATACAAGAGCAATTTTGTGCCACCTATGTTAAAATTTAAGGTCAGGTCACTAGTGCATGAACAGAGAAGCTTGCAACAGCAATATAAATTGCATTTTTTTCTGATTCAGTTTGAAGTATTATTCTTAGTCATGTGTTAAATTAACAATATTATCATAAAACAAGTAACTAATTTTTCTGAATGATGAAATTTTTCTGAATGCTTTTATAAAAATGTAAACTCCACATTAAATTAACAAAATATTAGCGGAGCCAAGAATGCTAAATTAATTTTAATGCTTTAGTCACACCATTTTAACAAAATAGATGAAAGTATTTGTTAATTCAAAGCACAATAGTATAGCTCCCTGGTTATTATTTGGAGAATTTTTCCGTTATAAATGGTTCCTATACAGTCTCTTCTTTGGAGTCCATGTAGTCATACAGAAAAGAATATGGGCAAGCTTACTTTCCAGCCTGGCTGATTGATCAGATTCTGTAGAGCTAATGTGTGAGCAATCTGAGAGGGAGAACAGCCAGTTGCTAACTGCCATAGGACTGCTCCAAGCAGTGGCCTGTGCTCATGTGCCCCTTGTGCGTGGTGATGCTGGTAGCGGAACTTTGGGAATACCAATTCCTTTGGCTCCTTTTCAGGATTGTCTTCACTCTTGGGTCTTGGTTTGAGCGGTATTGGGCGGTCTGATTATGGCCTGAAATACAGCCTGAAATCTTTTATCTGTGTATTGCACAACAAAATGTGAATTTAATTTGTTTCTGTGAACTTCGCTCCAGACAGCTTAAATACAACAAAGGATAAATAGAATAAATGTTAAGGTAAATGTAAACTAGTACCATAAAATGTTTAAGTTACAAGAGAGGTGAAAGTAGCCTAAGGTTTTGGAAGAGGATCTCAGAAGGGCAGGCCATTGGATTTTACTTCTCTTCATCCCTCCTTCGACAAAACACAGGCTATTCACAGCTATTGCACAGGTACAGCTCCCAGGTATTGCACCACAGCTATTACAATTATAATATGCAAAGGTATAGACCAGTGTATAGGTCTGTGGAAACATAAGAAACCAGTGTAAGAATGCAAGCTTTTACTGAGGTAAATCAACAACATCTATATTGGGTATTGCTGTTTAACTCAGCAGTTACTAATCAGACTTTTGATTCAAGATCAGGAAGCTATTTACTAAACACACAATTTTAAATGTCATAAAAAAGCTTCAGAACTGAGTTAAAATTATTGGTAACTTGATGGGGAAACGTGGAAATTTTTTTCCCCTTTTCCACTGATTTGGCAGTTAACAAAAAGTCATCATCAATAACACTGCAAAACACCACATGATGGGGACAAAAAATAAAATATTTGCTATGAAGTATAAGTTTGGAATTTCATGGAAACTACAGTTGTGGATATGCTAGTTTAAGCAGCAAACGCTGCTCGAATGCTTTCACATGTTGCATCAGAATTCTACAGTTTTCATGAACTTAGGGAGGCACCTGTTTTCTGGTTTAGACCATTGGCAAGAGACAGGCAGACTTTAGTATTTTACTACCTGATGGCCAATTACAGACGCTGTGCATCATCTAAAAAAATATACGTCAATATGGTTTCCAATGACAGATACAGAAAGCAAGCTAAGAACAGGCTTAAGCAGAAAATATACTGATTAAAGAACATGCTGGAAAAAGCCCTGTGTGAAGACAGGAAAAAGGTTGGGAGTAGGGGCTGGTGTAATTGTGACATTTACAGATATTTTATTTATTTATTTTTTGTACAAAAGAGTGGAATATGATCTTGACTTTGGCCTGTAATAAGAGATGCTATGGAGATTCGGTATTGTTTTGCAGTGACTGTCAGGAGACAGATTGGAAAGCAGTCTGAAGAGAGAAACTACAGGGCAAAGTCCATTGTTCAGATCAATAAATTATTATGAGACTGAGGTTCCCATGGCACACTCACAGTGACCTAAATTGTTCTAGAAATCTTTGCCTTGTTTTTCATATTACCTTTGAAGCAATAGACATTTCTTCAGGCTCTGACGTGTCAGAAGAACTTTAGTTATTATGTGTGAATATCTTTCAAGCACTTTTGTTTCTATACAACCAACCAATTCCTATGATGATGTGCATGTAAATAGTTCATATAATCAGCAGTAGTAAGTGGAGTTACTCTGCGTTTGCATTTCCTTATAGTTGAGTACTGGATCTGGAACAGTGCCCCAAGAATGAACTTGATGTAGTTCCATTTCAACACTCTCCCCTATGCAACACTAATTATGTAATCAGGAGTGTGGCCAGTAGTGCACTGTTCAGATGAGTTTTATTGGCACATGTCCAGGTGGAACAGGTTGCAGGGCTCTGTGGTTAAGCACATGTAGAGAAAGGACTTTTGTGAAACTGAGAGTAGAACAAATTCAGAGCTACAGACAGACAGACTGGCAGTGACAGAGAGCCTTGTCTGAGCAGCAGTCAGTGATGAGTCGTTGCAAAGCTTCTTTCATTCCCAGTGTGGTGCAGGAAGGAAGGAGTAAGTGCATACATTAATCTAATGAAATGTGTTATCTGATTATCTTTGACTTAGTGTCATGTCGTATTTCACTGTTTACTCTGGGTATTCTGTTTCACTTAATGCCTATGGAAGGGTGAAACTGATATCAGCCTGAATGATTCATAATTTGATCTGTGATAACTTCTAGACTAGATTAAATTAAGGAGAGGATGAATTCAGTTAAAACACTATCTATACAACTAATATACACCTTTTGAAGGTACTTCTGTGTTTAACCTGTGTTGAAAGTTTAAAAGATTTATGCAATCAAGTCCAATTTTCAATTAAGTGGCTTAAGCATCCATGAGACTGAAAATTCTACTCACTGCAGATGAGAATTAGCTTCTTTTCATGTTTAAGATACTTCTGAAAGTAGGACCAGGCTATCTAGCTTTCTTAGACCTTGTAAGATAAGCAGGTAATTTCTTAAAGAAGTCAGCTTGATGCGTTAGTGTTAGAAATATATTCTGACTATAGTCAGACCCATCCAGGACTGATTCAAGCTTACAGACTTTTTGATGTAGTTGTCCCACTATTGATCTTCTGAAATGTTAACTAGTGACTCATATTTATCGGGACTTTTTTTTTTTTTTTTTGATTGTAGCAAAGAATTGGGACTTGTGACAGTGATACCTCAAACATGACCTCTTAATACTATCCAGATTTCAACTTGAAGGATATTTATGCCAGCTGGTACATATAGTACCCATGAGGTCCATCTAAGTGTTGGCATCCATTGAATTAAATATTCCTTTAAAAAATGTAAAATCTGAAACAGTAAGAATCATGAAAATGTAAAAAAAAACCACTCACGTACAGGTTTTTTTAAATTAGCTGAATCCTTTTGCTCTTGCTTTATGTGCATGTTTCACTGTAATTCTAAATCATTAAATTGTATCTTTCAAAGCTTTTAATTAAATTTTTCATCATACTTTTTATTTTTCTCTATAGTATAATGAAGAACTTCACTATGTAGAGCCGTGTCTGAATGGAACATTAGTTCAAGCAGATAGAGCCAACAAAGAGGTAAGAAATGAAAGTAACAAAGCAGCAGAGATAGGAAGCAGTGTGTAACAATGTCCTGTAATGATCTTTTCCTATTACAATGCATTCTGTTATTATAATTTATTAATTATTCTCCTTACGCATTTCAAAGGAATCTCATGTGACTCGTTAATAAGAAAAAGAACTAACATTCTGGTTAATTTTATTGGAAAAACTTAAAGGAAAAATATAGAAATTGCTGAAAGTGTACTGTTAATAAAGTTTAGTAAGTGAAATACTTCAGTTACTTTAAATTGAACTGTCATTCTGTTATCAAAATTACTGAGGGAAGGATTGCATTCTTAAGTCAAACTAAGTGTTAATAAAATCTAAAACCAAATGAAAACAAATGTAATACTATGTAACTTAAAAAAAACCCAACAGTATTCCAAACAGGTGTGTCAAAATAATAACTTATTGGTTCAAGAAAGTTCTGTGAAATTTTTCAAATTAGTTACACCTTGCTGGTATTTAGAAAAAAATAAAAATTAGTTATTTCAGTGAAAGCTTTATTTGAAGGAAGATTGCGGTGTGAATCTGCAACTTGAAATTTAGTTTATTGCCTGCCACCCAAATTCAGTTGCTCTGTGCAAGCAATAGTCCATCACACTTCTCAGAAGGAGTAAGGTAAGATTGTTTATGCCATGTAAAATTATGAAATAAGGTAGTAAACAATCTGTGTTTCTTGTAGAGGGAAAGGCCTGTTAAAATAAGCCCCTTGTGTTATTATGGAACTTTCTGCTGAAGCTTCCTCCCCTAAAGCGATTATCCACCTATACTGAGCCTTGCTTATAGCTGGAGAGGGCAGCAGTCTTCTGTCTTAAATATTATTATTATTATTAGTAGTAGTAGTATCAGTATTAGTATTAGTATTAGTATTATTAACTGAAGACAGAAGAGATTCAGCTCAGTGCTGCGTTGTGCTTAGCATTCAGTGTGGTAGTTTGTTTTTGCTGAAGGTCAATGAGATGTTACAGGAAGTAGAACTCCTATCTCTGAAACATCTGAGTGTGTCAATGTTAGGTCTTTGCATGTATACCAAGACATAGTTAAGCTGATATTGTTATACTGAACTTTATTCCATCATATTATTCACATGATTTCTTTGCATTTTACCTACGTATACACCTACAGTCCACAGGAATTGCTCTTCACGGACTGCTTCCTTAATGGACTTGATGTTCTCCACTGTGGAGATAGTAAATAGTGACTATGTGGAATGACATGAATTGTTTCTAAGAACTTAGTTTTGAACACCCTTATTTGTGAACTGTGCTGCAGTTTTCTAAATGAGTGTTTTATTGTGGGTGCATCTGATGAGCCATATAAACAGTGCACATTCTAGACTTAAAACTAAAGATTCCAACATATTGCCTAGATGTACTGTGTGGAATTAATCCTACTGTTAACCTTTCCATCTCTCTGCAACTGATCAAAATGCAAATTACCATATAGCCTTCTGTTACTTAATGTCAGATTCATTTTAATTGATCAAAATGTTTTTATGCCACCAAGATGATACTCAGAATTTTATGAAGAGTGCTCAGTTATTCAAGACTTCTAAATACAATTTCATGGATTTTTTCCTCCAGAGCAAGCTTCAATATAATTTCTAGTTAGGTGATGATGATTAGTTGTATTGTCCCTTACTCTGCATATTCCAAAACTGGTCAAGATCTCTCAGAGTATTTAGCTGTGTTTCAAAACTCATCTAAGAATTTGATCATTTGGACTGTTACTTCCATTTCTGTGAATTTGATAGATACACTGGGTTTCTCCTGTATTTTTTTCTATGTAATTTCCAAGTGTCCATTGTAATATTAAGTGAAGGTAGATGAAATTACACTTTCTTAACCAGTTTTACAAGGTAAATACATCTTTGCATGTTCACTGGTAATTTTGTTTAGTAAATGATAAAACAGAAACAAGAAAAATGCCACAACACCATAATGTGTATTTTTTCAAACAGCCATTATCAACAACACATAACCATAAATTTCTATATTGGCAAAGTATAACAGGTGATTGACAGTCTTTTTTTTTTAAAATATGTGCTATTGTTTCAGTTCACATGTTTACATTTGCTTGATTTTTTGGAAGTCAAATGTAGGTCTGAATATCTAACTATAGATTCCAGAAATTTCTATACTTTTTTCTTTAATGTTAAATACTCCACTCAATTGAACGGGAACAAGATAACTACATCTGTTACTACCACTATAAGCATTAGCAGCAAAATAAATACCAGCATTTTAAAGTACTCTAGAACATATTTTCTTTAGCAAGGAAATATCTATTCCCGTATGCTAACTCTAAACAAAAACAATTAGAAATTGCTGTAATAGTATTTGCTATTGCTATAGCTTTCCCTTAAGTGGAAAGAGGTGTAGCTTGCTGCTGATTTTTAACAGTTCATTCTACCACTCTTTTATAATGCTGTACATATGACTGACCTTACTAAGGAGAAGTATTTCTTTTTGCAGCATTTGTTGCTGGATGCATGCATGAAACCAGTTTTACTGAACTATTCATTTATGCTAATACATCTACCATTTTGGCAGTGTATTTATCTCTCTCTCTCTTCTTCTTTTTTTTTTTCTTTTTTTTTTTAACCTATGATATGAGTGGTAAAATAAAAATTTCCCATTAAATGACCATTACAAAAACCTCCAAAACTCCAACATACAGATGCAAATCCCAAATGTTAACTGCATCTTGCTGGGTTCGTTTAACATCACACGTAGCACATAAACACAGTTCTTAGAAGCAGAGATAGATGTTTGACTCCAAATAAAAGCTGCTTTCACAGGATCTTGAATATATTTGCTGAAGAAACTTTGTCATCTCTACAACAAGGCTCAGATGTTTTAAAATGAAATCTTTCCTCTCTGAGGATGTCACTTAACCATGTTGAATGTCTGTCTTTGGAGATTAAAGAAATCTCTACTCAAAGTTAAAAAAAAATTCAAAAGAAACAGAAAAAGAATATGCAGAAGATTCATTTATCCTTATCACTTGCACTTCATTTGTGGTGAACTAAAGAGCAAACCAGCTTCACAGCAGAATGAATAGGGTTAAATTATACTAACTTGGGTCAGATGGGCCAGGGATGGACTTTGGGAGAAATTAGATCCTCTTTTCTGGGGAGAGCAGAGTGTGATGTTTGCCTCTGCAGAGAGGATTCCCTTCTGTCCTGCTCACACAGCTGCAGCAGCACCCTGAGATGTTGGTGTAAGTGAAATCCTTTGGTTTGCCACCCACAGCAGCCTGCTGCCTCAGGCCATTGGGCTAAAGCCAGAGCCTATCCTGTTCCCAGGCACTGCCTGGCTAGGTAAGATGAAACCTGGGAGCATCTTCAGGGAATGGAGCATAAGGAAAGTTTTTTGGTAGGCTACAGGAAACTGCTTCAGCCTTGGGGTTTATGGCAGCCTAGGAAATGAATGCTGCTTAATGGTATCAGTGCTGAATATTCAGTGGGATTACGGGTAGCAAATGAACATGCTCTTTCACATTCAGGGATGGGCTGCAGAAATTTTTCTCCATAATGCTAAGGGAATGTAACATGCTTCCAAACAACCAGACTTTCAGAAAATCCAATTAGTCTTGGGAAGGAAAAAAAAAATAAGCTATCTGGTGTCTGGTTTATACATTTTCTCAGTGAAACTACACAACTTGTTCTCCCCACAAGATCTCTTCTTTTTTTTTTTGGGAGGGACACAGTATTGTAAACATAGTGTTAGTTCCACACATTAGCTCTATACCACTTACTGTAATTTTCTGGACCACAGTTTGGGAAATACCCAAAAGAAAAGAAAAATTCCTCTCATTAAAGTAAGAAAAGACATTGAAAACATTAGAACCCACTGATATCCACTCTGTGGGGACACTGTGCTGAGTAATGTGGCTGAATTTTCTGTTCCAGTTCTCAAGAAAAATATTATAAAACCCATATTTACCACCACCACCATTTTTCTCTCTTTCTCTTTTAGGCAGGAACGTAGGCCTGCCAGGAGAATAGATCTGTTTGAATTGCATGCAGAGCAAAGAAGCCTCATTTCTCTCTGAAGGGTAACTCAGTTATTAGTGATGAAGCTGCATTTGTTTCATCTGCAAGGTGCAACCTGCATTCTGGTTGCATCTTTAATTAAATTATTACATCCCTACCACTGTAGTTAATATTTTATATTTCTCTTCCCTCAGCTGTTACATTAAGGACAAACAAGTTCATTATCCTGTTAATTTATGATACAGAAACCTAAGCTAGCTGAAGATTATTGACCTTGTATATTTTTGTTGGGAGCAGTTAGAAAAAGAGCATGAGTACTTTTAGCTTTGCAAGTTTTGATATAGCCAAATGAATGTTTTGAAGATGGGTATAGGTTTCATAGGGACTGACACAGTGAAGGCAGGTGTTTGCGGATTGTTGGTTGGTTTGTTTGTTGTTTTGAACAAGCCTCACAATACCTGTTGGGGTTAATTGATCAAGATCACCCTTTGATTAAAGGATTAATAAATACCTGTGTGGTGCATTACAGATTTAAGGATATAAAAAAAGGTTTAAGATAATTAAACCTTCAGACAAATTTATCATATTCCTGAGTTTTTGTTTTGGGAAGGGAATGAAAGTTGGAGGAAAAAAAAAAGGTTTCCAGCCCTGAATCTTCAGTGTCATGAGCAAGTCACATCCATTTCTTTAAGAGTGAGGATATATTGAAAGAAGTAAGGATTCAAATCATTAAAATCTGATTCCTACTAGCTTCAAAAACAGCAAAGCAATGTAGTCTTGTACTGTAAATCTTCATTTAACTTTATTTTTGTTTTGCTGTTAGGAACAGCCTACAAGGAATAGATGTTTAGAAATTGCCACAGGTTTTAATCAAGCTTAGGGGTGGTTTTTTTCCTGTTAAATAACTGAAAATGTTTGTAAGGTTCTGTAAAATTTTGTTATGTATAACTTTCAGAGCAGAGAGGATCTATTTGCATCTTGAATTTCTGTCAGAGAGAACTTTACAAAGCATTCTCCTTTTGAGAAACCTTATTAAATTAGGTCTAGTATAGGTATTTGTAAAAGACAAAATTAGAACTTCAAACACAAAGGAGTAATGTGTGAGCGGTGTTTATTACAAGTAAGCATCCCACTACTAGATTTCTTCCAACATACAGTGTTTCTGCTTTCATTTTTGCATTATGAGAATACAGTAAATTGTTTTGAGAATATCTATAATTTCAGGTGATATGGCAGGCATCAAGTTGCATCCACTTATTTTTAAAATGTTTCATAGACTAGAATTTGTCATAGAATTTCTCTGTTGGCACACACCTGCATCAAAGGATTGGTTTAGATATGTGGGCACATAGTCTCAGAATGTTGTAAGCTATCCCTAATTTGAAAAACTTGCTTCAAGTTTTGTTTATCACAAAGATTAGATCTATAATTACATTGGGTAGCATAAATGAGGTTGAAATTAATCTGTGATCCTAAATGTGGCTTAGTAATATAAAATATGTAACATATATTTGAATTTTACCAGACTAATTTATAATTTGGCATTAGCATTAAACAGCTGCTACCTTGAAGTGTATCAATTTGCTATACACAAATTTAAAAAAGAGTGGGAAATAGTTCAGACACTATTCTGTCACCGTCTGCACTTTCTCCACAAATTACAAACATGTGGAGCTGCCTATTTTAATACTAGTTTTCTTGGGCCAAGAGGTTTTCATCTTTGAGAAACTCCATGTTACAATTTACCTACCCCAAAGGAATCGGATGACAATCTGATTTAATGTAACTCCAGATTTAAAGTAACAATATTACAATATACATTCCTCTTTTATATGTTGTTTTAATGTACTATATATGGGTTGAGGACATTTCTCTGTAAACGTTTCCAGATGAAATATATCATCTTCTAGATGCACAGATAGGCACAGTAACTCCAAACTAAATCAAGAACTTACCCCTGTGTAAATTAGAAAGACAAAAATAGACAGATTTAGTGTATAACTTCCAATGAGATTTTATTTTTGTCTGCAATTACTAGAAATTAAATAACTAGAAGATTGATTCAGCAATGAAGCTGAGTGAAATTGCCTGTAGGAGATTGGTAAATACAAATCTTGCATATTGAATTTTATATAAGCAAATTATTCAGGTGAATATTTATCTATCCATCTCTGTCAAACACCAAAAGATGGTTAACTGCATTGCTTAACTGTTAAAAATAAAACACAAAACATAAATTCTCAGGGAAATCCATATTTTTTTAAAACTAGCTAGCCATTATATACCTCCAAATTTTTCAGCTAGCCTAAGACCACTGAAATTTGGTCTGAAGTTTTCTATTGCAGCCCCAGGCAACTAATTTACTTATCAAAAATTTGGGTTTAATCTGAGTATATTGAATCTTGAGCTCTTTGTTCAGAATTTTTTTCAGGAATTTTTTTTCTGAAGAAAATCCAGTCTAACAGCACCATGTGCTAAGGAACACAAGTGGTTGGGTAATCACCACCAACAAGCTAACCTGTGATTGCCCTGGCAATGGATTTTAAATGGGATGATATTGAAATGCATCTTACAGATGGGGATGCATATTTATCAACTGTTAGTTCATGTGGGTAAACTTCCCTGTGACACATCAGTAAACATCACTCTCTCACCTCATAAATATGATTTTTCTGTGCTTTTCTCTCTTTTTTTTTCCTTTTTTTTTTTTTTTTTTCATCTTACTTCAGTTTATATGGTAATGTAGTTTATCCTCACAGATCTGATAAATCTTTGCCAAGTATGTCTCAGGAATATTTGAGTTACAGCATGCATGAATGAGTATGGGAAGTAGTACTAGAAGTAGCAAAGGCTTGTACTAAAACTGACAGAAATCTGGAGGAACGCTGAATCCATTATCAATGCTTTTCCGTAGGAAGCTCACCCATGTCAGACAATTAATATCAAATATCATAGTTTTCCAGTGTAACTGTATAAACTCTGCTGCATATATAATTTGTGAACTGTTACATCCCTTGTTGGAATCTGTGGAAATTGCTCTATTTATGCTTAGACTTGGATCTGTGATCCCATAAATCAAAATAATTTGGGTATTCATACTCATCATAAATTCAGGTAATCACCAGTAAGCTATAATAAAATGTATTTGTACAGGGTACTGGGGCTACTATATAGCATATTGCCTTAACAGGAAGGAAATCTAAACTTTGTTGGTAGCAATAAAGATGCTGAAAACTTTATAAATGGGAAGTTGGGCATAACTCAACTAATTCAAAAGCCCTAAAGCAGGTAGATGACAGATGGGGAACTGATTTGGTTATGGTAGAGAAATATAAAAGCAAATAGGTTTTCACATTTTCCAGAAAAAGGATCTGCCTTAAGCCATAGAGAGCTGAACCTATTGGGTGATGTATCTATTTATGAGACTTTAGGTGTAATCCTCATGTTAATGTGCATCAAAACAGCCTGTGAAGTTTTCTAGGCTGTGTGCCAATTAAATTTTGAGCCAAGTGTGCCACTACTGTGACTAGCTTTGTCATGATGCTGCGGAAAAATCCATCAGTGAAATTCTGCAAATGTTTGCTATGGTAAAAAGAAACTATACCAAAACACAAATGCCAGATATTAGGGATTACCTTAGCTGACTTGTCTGCTCTTTTTTTTTCTTTTTTTTTTTTTGTATGTCTGAGATGTTCCTCCTTGTTTAAATTGCAAGGTAATCCAACTCAAGTTGGGCCACCTGATCTTCAAGCAGAAATAAGTGTGTGGATATTATTTTTCATCTATGGAAAAACAGCGTCAGTCTACCCTGTTCAGTATAACCCGTTCTTCAAATACACCCACCTAGGACAAGAACCCATTTCCTGTTTGTTGGACCATCAAATGTGTTTGTTGGTTTGTTTCTGACATAGAGGGTCCTAACAAACTTTACACAGTTTAAAAAGAAGAGAACCTTTTTTATTTGCATATGTGGATTTTTATCAGACGCTGGAATCACTGGGACTTTCTGGCAGTGGATGTTTATAAACAGCCAAAATCAGCAGCATGCAAGTGTATGAGGCCAAGTGTCTGCATCACTGATGTTCTGGTTTGAACCTTCACAGATAGATACAAAGACTTTGTCCTGCCTGACATGCACAGGTGGATTTGTACCCTTGCTCTCTTCAGCTTATATTTTTCGGCCACTTCTAAATGGATCACAGATACCTCCCCAGCTGAACACATCTTTGCTTCCTCACTGTAATAAGACTCAACTTCTGTTGAGCTCTGGCCCTGTAATTTTATAATCAGACATCAGAGTCTGATTGTCATAATTGTGTGCCTAATTTGCATTCAGAATTATCAGGATTATGCATGTCAATTAGGTATTTGAGTCCACAATTAGATATTGCACATTCTGGTAATTGCATATGGAAATTAGGCATACAGTTGCACGTGAATGTTTGGACAGATATCCCACCCAAGCTCTAGGAATTTCATATGTTAGTCTACAAGGACTCCCAAAGGCCAGTAAAGAGAAGCTGATATGAACTGACGTTATTTCTTGTGCAGTGTATTACTAAAAAGAGCTGTTGAAGATGTAAAGATTAGAAGATGCTTTTTTGACTCCTTAAAAGAGGAGACTCCTGCTTTCTGTGATCTGTTTGAATTCTGAAAATTATTGAAAGTAGAGCTGAGCTGCTTGCTACCTCATTCCATAATCAGTTATTCTTTTTCTTTAAATTGGTGTTTCAGATATTAATGGGCTTCCCTGACATTTTTTCACTATTGGTAGGGTTGAAATACACTTTTCTGTTTTGTGATGGGGTGAAGATGTTGAGTGGCTTTGGGAGACACGTAGGCAAGTTGTAGAGACATTTTGAGAGTCAAAGTGTTTTGAAACTTTGGTTTGCACAAATACTAAAATGATTCTAACAGTGCCTTTTCCAGTAACAAAGGCAGCACTCCAGCATGATTGGCAGGGCATTCCTGTACTCACCGGGCATCTTAAATAGCAAAAAGTGTTTGGAAATTTGGATTTTTTGAATATTAATTTTCCTTAAAACAACAGTGTGGCAAATAAAGTTAGACTAAGGTGCCACTTTTGAAGAGGTTGTAAACCTGGTGTCTATGAAAGTAAAACAGTACATTTTGATTGTTTAGTAATAATCAGCCTCAGCTAGATTTAGAGTGAACAGTCTGGGGAAGTTATTCCTTGTGCTTTCTTGAAATGTGCTTTCTTTTGGCATGCATCCAATTAATAGTACACATCCAGGGCACCCAGTATGATAAAAGGGAAGCAAAGAAATCTTAATTTGCTTCTTGTTGTCTGACTTTTCCAGTAGACATATAAGGTGCTGAAATTCTCATAAAAGCCCAAAGACAAGATTGGGGTTGGATTAAAAAATGGATCAGTTTGCCCCTCCAGGCAAACAAAGACCAAATCACACATGCATTTTAGTTACTTAATCTTTTTTGCAGGATCACCTTGTAGCATCTCTTCACTCTGAAGCCTGGAGGCAGAAAATACCAATTTCTTCATAGTGTGTGGAATAAATGTTTAACTTTTTTCCTGTTTTGTATCAAAAAACTTCACTAATGCACTTCACATATCATCAGTGTGTTTTTTCAGAAACAAACAAAAAATAGATATATACATGGAAATATAAAATATTTGGTCTCCTGATGTGTCACATGAACTGAATTATACACTAGAGATTATAGAGTTCAGTAGTAAATTGTGGTAATCTCTTTATGCAGCATGTTCATACTTGATAGTGTGATTGCTATGCGTTGTAATAAACATTTGACAGCATTTGTCTCTAAAATGGTCAGAGATTTTGTAAAGTACTATGGGTTTTGATACCAAAATAATTCCGAGGCAGTAATATATTCCAAAGAGAAATATGATTCCTAATAGCTCTTTTAACATACCTGATTTATAAAATGGCAATATTAGAAACTGATTTCCAATGCAAAAACTTGACTTTATTAATTTTTTGAGAACTCTTCTGTTTGTGGATGAATCTCTGTGTTACTTGAGGGAGAGCAGCTGTAGGAACTGTAAACTAACCTAAGTGACAGGCTGTGAGCACAGGGCAGCTTCAGCAGACTGAGTACATAACTTTCATGTTATGAAACTGGTTTTGACATTGATGAAACAATAATAAACTGCTTATTTTCTGCATTTAAATTTTTTTTAACAGCTCTTTCTTGTTTAAAAATAACAGCTACATGTCAAACTGATTTTGCTAAGACATTTCCTGAAGAATTATATTTTAGTTTATGAAGAATTCCAGTGCAAAATTTTAAACTCTTATGAACTGTACATATTTCATGAAAAACGGTTGTATTTTCTGAGTTTCTGAAAAGCTTCTGCTGCTGACAGTTAAAGCAATCCTTGTCTGGAGAAGTGCTATCTGTGCATCGCCACTCTTAATTTCCAGGCCATGTTACTTGCAAGTCGAGAATATGCTGGTGTGGCTTTTGATCAATTTGGACCTAAATTTCAGAGCTACTTTGAAATGACAAGTTGGATATGGAGTAGGAAGAGACTGATGCATTTATTGAACATTTAGATATTCTGCTTTCATTCTTATTTTCATTATTATTTGTAAAAAAGTCTTAATTACTTTAATTCTTCTACAAAGTTAATTATTTGATTTGATTTTCTTGCCTATAATCTTTAGGATCGATGGACTGAAAAATAAACTGGGTTCCTCTTGCAAACCTGCAAAGATAATTTTTTATTCAGTTGTGGAGATTGAAATAATCATTGTGTCCCCTGCTATTTCCCACCACCTCTTCATTTTCTTCTAACAAATGAGCTAATATATATCTAAATGTATACAAAACAGCAATTACTAGTACTATAGAGATACCAACTAGTAGTTACTTAAGTTAGTTATGTTTAAGTTGTGCAAAAAAAGAATCATTTTGCAGCGTAGCTGTATGGGCTTTTATGCTACCCCTATTTATACAGATGAACAAGACTGTGCCTTTGGCTGTTCAAAGTATTGAGCTGCTATGAACCCAATTTACTAGGTCACTGTGAAGCTGTGAAAAAGCAGCCCTTTTTGTAGCTTCAGAATTGCCTAGAGGCTAGAATGTAAATGTTCTTGTTTCAACTTACTGAAATTTAATAATGAAATAGGAAGTTCTCTGCCTTGCAATAGAATGTTGTAATATCTTATTTTGTGAAATGAAAAAAACTTGTTTTAAAAATTTTTTGTAATTAAAAATTACAATTTTTTAAAAAAATAAAAAATTAAAACCTTAAACATTTTAAAAATTCTTAAAAAACTTAGAACCACACAACTTGCATTTTCTCTAAAAAATATAATTTAATGTACATATTATATAGTAGTACAATATTATTTTGCATACAAAATTCATTAAATTTGTCAATTCTCTGACATATGCAGAGTAACATCATAAATTTTATAGGATGAATTCTGGCCTGTCAAACTCTAACTGCTCGGTTTAATGTTTTAACCATGCTTGTGGCTGGCAAGTATGGCAGTGGATAATTGATGAGCCATTTAGAATTGGAAAAATTTGGTTTAAATGTGATTATGCAGTGTAATATGAAGATATCAAGTGATTGGCCCTGTCTGTCATCTTGTGTAGAGTAGTTCTTTATCAGTCTAAATGCTATGTTGACATTCACAAACTGGTTTTCAACTGCAATGGACTAATGATTAGGGTGTACCATCTTTTAGGGAGAGACCATAAAAAAATCATCTCAAAACTCTATTTCAGAAAGTATTATTTTTATTAAGTCATTGAGTAGGTAGAAATTAATATAAAAATTACTATATGAAGTGTAAAGAAGATGTAGATGTCCCTAAAGAGAAATATAAACAGAGAAAAAAACAAAGAACTATTTGAGTGAATTATCCAAAGTCATATCTTGTGATACCTTTGCGTTAATGTTCTAACACATCCTTGGTTTACTGTGTCTCAAGAGGATAAACCAGGAGTTACTTTAATTTGTTAATTAGTGCTGACATTTTAGCTTTATCTAAAGAATTCAGAAATCTTTATTCATTTATATCAACATGTATGTTGTAACAGTTTACTGACAAATAAAATAATCTTGTTCCTTTTACAGCATTTCAGGGAACACCTTGACAAACTTTTTGCAAAAGGAATTGGAATGCTGGACATTGCTTTAAATGAAGCTTTCAACATGCTCAATGAGGTAAGTTACAGTTAGGGCTTTTCAGATTTATGTTGACACCTTTGTTGCTATTTAGCAATTACAGAAAACCTTAAGATAAAAAAATTGGAAGTAATTAAAAATGTGGTGATAGCAAAATATCTGTAGAACAAGAATTCTAGAAAATATATATATATGTGGTAACAGATCAAACATTTAACATTTTTATATGTATACTTTTTATATTGTATTTTGTGTCTTTATATGCAGTGCATACCTATGCATACATGTGTGCATTAAATAATGTTTATTTCAATAGCTGTTGTAGGTGTTAAAGATACTAATGTAACATGAAGATTAATTGCTCAGTCTAGACTTTATATTTTTTCTTTGTTTTGGAAGGGCTGATGTTTTAGGAATTTCAGGAGTTGGTATATTCATAACCACTTTGAACACTGTGTCATTAGAGTCATGAAACATAGGTATGACTTCTGTCATGACAATATTGCATAGCTTATATAAAAGAAGCTTTGCATTTATGCTAAAGTAAAGGGAGAAATGTAAGGATTTTCTAACCAGCTCAGAGGTATTAACATCTTTTTAACTATTTATCTGCCAAAAACATGAGGCCAAACATTAGCTGCCACCCTCAAACCCCCCCCCCCATTAGTGTTCTTAGTTGTCCAAAATCTTTTCCTCCAAAGAATATTTTAATTAAAATCAGACCCATTGTCTGCCTGAAATAATTTTCATCGTGAGGTACTCATCTGTCTTATTGCTTATCATTATAGGATATCATTATAGGATTTTTATGTAGTGTATTACAGAGATGCTTTTTTATCATTTATGGCAAAGGTAAGAACATACTGCCAAACTGTGTGTTCTATTAAAGACCATTTTTAGCAATATTTTGATTCATCTGGCTATATACTTTCTTGGGAATGTATATTGGAAAAAGCAAGGAAAGAAAGAAGTGAATAGCAGTGGTAATGAAAGAGAATTAGTGTGAGGGAGCAGACCAATGAAAGTAAAATGCACCATCGAACATAACTCATGCCATTATGAATGAAAACCCTAGTTAGTGTTGTAAGGCTGAAGCCGTTGCTTACAACTTCTATTAGAGGGTTTCTGTAAAGGAGAGTGTTCCCTTATTTTTTTAATTTTATTTTTTTTAAACTAATTACAAGCACATGTCTTCTCCAGGATCTCTAATGAGCATTGCTGTATTACAAAGCTAGAGCAAAGTTCATTAAGCAAGATAAAAATAACAAATGCCATTGTGAAGGACCAAAACACCAAACATGTCAAAGGCTAGAGCAGGTACTGAAGGGGGAAATGTGAGGTATTTCTGTTAGCCTCGAGACCAAACAAGGCAGGGAGCTAATTAAAAACCCTGAACACTCATAGCTGTCCAAGTGCCAAGAGCCCCATGGTGAAATGCTAGCACTCAGTCATCAATGAGTCCTAAAGAAAACTTAAACTCTTGTCGTATGACATTGCCATTTTAAGTCCTGGAATATTAGCAGCAACGTTACTTTAAACTGATATTACACATAATCTCCAGCTAGGATTTTCAAAGTCAAGAAAATTAAAATTTATACTTTTGTGGATTCTTTCAAAATGCTCCATCTTACCCAAAGTTCACTCTTTTCTAGTAGAAGGGCAAACCCTTGTTCTTTGTACCCTGTCAGTAATCGTTGAACTTCATTAGTTTGTCAGCACAGTGACTAAAAACTTTCAGTAGAACCAACTCCTTCAAAGTGGTTGAATGTTACAAATAAGCATCATCAACCCATTGAAAACTGCTGTAACTTTTAAAGTTAATATCAGTAGCTTAAGTAAGACTGAAAGTACTTTGGTGTTTCCAGAAAAGCTTTCTGTTTTTAAAAAAATAAATAAAAATTCAAAACTTATTTTAAATATTTTAATTTACACGTGTTTTATTTTTAACAATCCAAATGAATAAAGAGGTGAGTTGGTCCTGATTAAGAACCCTTGTGTTTAGCCAGCTTCATTTATTAATATTTTAATTGAAAAGAGAGACTTAATCTAGAAAGGCAAAGCAACATAAAATTAGGGGTTTTTTAGGTTAATGAAGATCATATGGATTTTCAATAGTTAACCTGTAAAATAGATTGTTCATTGTCTTCTCTTGCTTTGAGATTTAAAATAATGATAAATTAAAGCTTTTAAAAGAAAAAAAATATTTTATTGCAACTCAAACACAAGACAGTGGTTAGATGCCCAAATTATTTTATTGAAATGTATGGACTATGTATTTAGATTGTCAGCTTCTTCTACTGGACTGGTGATGATGTTATGATGACAGTGTAGTTCCTTGTGTATTTAGGCATTCTAGTTTGTCTGTAGATAAAAGTAATCTCTTCTGATATGGTCATCATGGTGGCAGTCCAGCTGATGGTAGCTAATATTGTATAATGTTAAAGGTGGTGATGGATACTAAGTAAACCCATGATGTGTTTCCTTCTGAGAACAGCTTGTCCTTGGGAGAGAATCACATTTCATAGTCAGAAAAGTAAACAGTGTTGGTTTGTTTGCGTAGGTGTATACACAGGCATACACACACTAGTTCAAAGATAAAAAAAAATTTACAATATTTAGAGACAAAGTTTAAAAAATAAACAAACCAATGCCTTGTACATACTATTTGAACCTCCGAAACTTATTTGGGGTATCTCTTCACAGTGACCCGAACTGACCTCATGACACCCTTCTAGGATAGACTGTTTCCAAGAAATTTATAAACTCTGTGTCTGTAGGCTCCAAATAAACTGCTCTTAGTGTGACCTGTAGGTGTGTATTACAGAAGAGCGTCAGTCTAGGGCTGGCGATTTACACCTGTATCTTGCTGCTTGATAGTCTATCCAGAACTAGTTTGCTTTATCATTCCCAATTTGAACAGTGCCTTGTAGTGTCAACTGGGTCATTAGAAATCTGTTCCCCCTTCCTCTCTGGTCAACATGTGGCTCTGAAAAGAGGCACTGTTTTAAAAACAAAAGTCTCTCTCTAAACTGAGATACAATTCTTTTGTTGTGAAAGTTACAGTAACTTAATTCCTGTCTCACAAATTAAATTCAGTAAAACTTGCTATACTATAACTAAGCTTAGTAAGGATTGGGAAAGCAACCTGCAAGCACATTTTTAATTAGATTTTTACTTTTTATAAAGATACAATTTAGGAATGTTCTGACTTGAATTTTCTCCATGTCATGGAAAAAGATTTGTTTCTTCTTTTGGCTAACATTTCCTAGGCCATATATTTTCAAGTTTATCTAGCATTAGCAGATCCTAGGTCTTAAAAGTCATGTACATTTAAAATTAGTATGCATCCTAAATAACCTCAGTTGGTTATTTAAGAATACAGAAAAACTAGTCTTAAATTGTGAATTAACAAATTATAAAGATTGAGCTATGCCAACTGATGTTTTCAGAAACTTTATTATTGTCACATTTGCAAGGGTTGTTTTACAAAAATACTTTGGCTACAGATGCAAGCAAGCAAGTTCCTTTTTTCTACCCTGCCAAACCTCCTTTTTGTTTTCCCTTTTTTTAACTTATCTTCATGAAAAGGTTTTAAGTGTTTCCTTAAGTATAGTAATTTCTTTTTGGGAAAACAAAATTAAAATCTGCTAGTCTGCTGGAAAAAGTAAATCTCATCTAAAATAGATAGCAAATTGTCTTTTGATTGAAGGATGACTGCAAATGAGACCTGAAAACCAAATGTTCTCCAAAGGGTTTGACTTGACAAGTGTGCCTGCCTTTATAATGTAGGATCATAGATTAACTAGTAGGTCAAATTCCTTCATATCTATCTTGAAGCACAATATTATCAGTTCTTTCCCAGGCATAGAATTCTAACATGAAAAGATGAAGATCTTCCTCCATGTGTTCACCCAGACAGCATGGAACCTAATTCCTTCATGTTGTAAATGCCAACAAATGACAATGGGAAGAGCTGCATGAAGTTAAGAACACTCTCAGTTCCTTATAGAGAGTTTATTAAGAATACAAGTATAGGCATTGAGTACAGTCTTAGGAAACAGATACATGATAACTAGCAGCCAGCCTCAATACAAGAGATGCTCTGTAGTAGTTTTCCAAATCTATGTAGGATGAAAAAAATCCAAGGCATTTCAGTTATCAAGAAGATCCGAGATGAGAGGTAGTTTGGTTTTGTTTTAAAGTCTGTGAGGCAACTGAAGTTATAATGATAAATGAAGTATAAAAATCTCATTAGATAAAGAGATAGCTTTGTGAGTAAAGGAAACTAACATCCCATGTACTCTGTTGTACCTGTGATAACTGAAAGTCTTTTGATATGTAAGGTCATGATGGATCATACTACATGTACATGTTCAGATCTACTCAAGATGGAGTTATAATTTGTTTCTATCTCAACTTTAAAAGGGAGTATAATAGCTTTGTACCTTCTTGCATATATATTTCCAGAATTATCTATATAAAAACCTTTTCTGTTGTATGTGGGCATGTTAGAGCAGTCTCTGGAACTTTCTGTTTAGTAGCCTAGGCCAGAGATCACATCTAAAGGATATGACCTTAATGTGCCAGAAGTCTGTTTTTATGAATTACAGATTAGCTAAGGATCATCTATAACCAAGAAATGAAAAAAAAAAAAAAAAAAGGAGGGAAAAACCTCAACCAAATACAGATGGGAAAGGAAAAGCTTTGTTTTACATAAATCTATTAAGGTTCTGACTGGATTTCACAATGGTTCAAGGGTTAGGCTAATTAAATTCAGTTAATTTTACCTTGCAATTACCTTTCAGTTTTTGCCTAGGTTATTAAGACTTGAAGGCAGTTGATGGTGAAGTCTTTGAAAAGCACATTTAAAAACCCACTTCCAAATTCTTTCCAATCATCAATTTATGCAGTGTTCATTATGCAGAGTAAGAATATAAAAGTGCTTGGTACAGTAGTTAGGCACCTACTATGTCATGTGACAACTGCAATTATCTCTTTTGGTGACAAATGCAGTCTCTGCAGTGATTACCTTTAAAAAAATCATAGCCAATTAAATAAAATTCTGTGACATTTCAAAGACTGTTAATCACAACCAAATGCTGTAAATGTCAGAATGCATTGAAATTTTTGCTGCTAACTGATGAATCACTGAGTTAATTGTAGTTCATCATAAGGCCCTTGTCATTGTTATTATTATGGAAAACACTTTCATCACTCTTGCTATTCAATAAAATTAAAGTTCTAGACAAATATGAGAAGATATTACTCATCAAAGCATTTGAATTTAATCTCTTCAAAACATTCAAACAGATAACTACATAGAATAATACAGATGCATATGGAGTGATGCTTTAGAATAAATATATGAAGGCATTCCCCTTTGTTAATTTCTATTTTAATTTACTTTGTCTCTTTCAAAATATGTTGAATATATGAAGAATATATTCCTGAACAAAGTACGTTTCTGAGAAAGTATTGGATCTAAGATCATTCTAGTGAAGGAATCCCACTTTGATTTGGGTTCTGGCAAGAGTGGAAAAACTTTAAAGACCTAAGAACCTAAGGGCTGGCTGCCTTGCAAGTATCACAGATCAAGAGTTTTCACACAGGCAATGGCCAGAATGTAGCTAACTCTGGAAACCCATGTTAGGTTGCCTTTAAGAAAAAAACATGTTGCTATTGCTGTTTGCTGGGATTGCTGTTTGATCAAAAGGGAACTGATCTGGAGGAGAGCTGCAGATGAAACAAATGATTGTTGAATGAGATTCATGGATGTGGTTACTCAGATATAGCAAAGTGAAGGCAGACAAAAACAGGAGAGCTCACTGCTGGAATCCACCATTCACTCCCTTTGCTACTGCAGGCATGTCTTTCTAGAAAAATGCTTTTTAGCATTTTGGGAAGAGCAGTGAATATGTAAAGGTGCGTAGACTGCAGAAAGCTTGAATACAGAGAAGTTACTAGTTCAAATCAAACTAGAATATTCTAAATAAATTTTGTGGAATCCAGCAGCAGTCAGAGATCCTGCAAAGTAATTCATCTATAAATTTAAATACTGCTGCTCAGATGAGACCACCCTTTATTGGGCAGTATTCCTCACTGATAGATTGGTGGGCCAGGATAATTATTCCTTGGCTTTCTCAGTAGCAGTGGTGAGGTGGTGGGATGAGGCCCTGCCTGACCTGAGAGTTGGCATGGTACCTGAAAGCTACATAGGAAGAGAACAAAAGGAGAGTGTTAAATCATTAGTACGGATTCAAATATTAATCTATAGTTTTGTGTAATACCCCACTTTATTGATCTTTTTCCAGATGTTCTTAGGATTCATACAGAAAAACTAAAATAATTTTGCAACTTTTCATTTTTTTAATAAAGTTGGATATTTCACCTACACTCCTTGGGTATGTAATATAATACACAGAAAAATAAGAATCTATTCTGCGGTAAGAGCAAATGGAAACACATGGTTTCAAAATTAAGGCACCAACTCCAGAATCAAGAGATCAAAGCTTATTATGTTATGACAGTCCAATTTAATTGCTCTTTGACCAGGGGAAAGTCCATTTGTGGAAGGATGAAGCTTCCTTTGCATACTGTGTTGATTGCTGTCTAAATACCTGTGCTCAAGTATCGGTGTTCAGCAGCTTGAATTATTTGTGTGTATTCATTTCGAGTAATAGGAGAATCTGAGAATATAAAGATATTAACTTGGTTCTCCCAAATAAGTATTTTATGAAAAATAACATATGGAATGTAATCCTGAGTGAATATGAATAGTCGTATGGCTAAGTGGTATAACTTATTTATTAGTCTTCAATTGATTCTTTTTGTGTAGCTTGTTCTTTTTAAATTATATTTGAATGAAAGCAAACCCTATGTAGATGCATAAATATGTCTAAACATCTGTCTAAAAGAGGGGAATACTTTTTTAATTTGGGGAATTGTTAATTTATGTAGTTTCCTTAATTTTCAGGATGATAATATGGGTATATATAATGAATCCCAATTCCTTTACACAATTTAATTTACATTTATGTAAGAAATTAATATCTATGATAAAATGTTTTCAACCTGAGGCTTTCACCTATTTCTAAGCATGCTAGGGATTCCACCAGATCCATGCTTATCCTGAGCAATCCTGTCTTAATTGAACACGAATGTGCTGTAACTAAATGATTGTTTCCTTTCCCAGTTCAATCACACAGGACAAGGAAGTATTTGCAGCCAAGCCATAATGCTGATTACTGATGGAGCTGTTGACACATATGATACAATATTTGCAAAGTATAATTGGCCAGACAGGAAAGTAAGTATTATCACCTTTATTTGATCGAAAACACAACTTTCATATCCAATACAAAGTGTATATTATCAAAAAGTCAGTGACAATCTTTCTAATGATCTAAAGGGTATTTTGGGTAACTAGATGTTTTACTAATGACAAAAGTTATGCTTATGCAATATTGCTCAAGGATAAACATTGCCTTTTACTGCAGTAATGAACTTAGCATAATAACATTAAGAAAATATTTCCCTCCAGGGTGCATTTTTGGCCATTATATACTCCTTCCCCTGTGAGACATCATTAAACATGAAAAATATTTTCTTGTCTTTCTCCCAAAATAGTCATTAATAATTCAGTGCTTTTTGTAGAAAAAGAGGGATTTGTACAATGGACAGTTTACCATGACTGGAGAAGGAACAGACATAGTTGTCCTCTATTTTTAATTTCTTTATTTGGCAGACTGAAGGGTAGAGTTTGCAATTGGTAAGCTTTTATTGAAGATTTATTTGGTTCTATCAATCTATATGAAAACATTTGCTCAGAATTAAATTACCTTGTTATATAGCACAAGGATGTTACACAGCAGTGCAGAATTGCCTTGATTTTTCCTGATAAAAAAGGCTTTGTGTTTGGATGTGAAATAATTTCCTTCTATGCTTCTTATCTTCTGCTAAAGTAAATTTTGGGACTATTTTAAGAAGCTTTTGTAGTTGAGATCTTCTATGTTAGATGCAACATCTTACAATCAATATGTGTGTGCTTTGCGGGGTTTTGGTATTCTGTGGAAAACTGGCAATGGCAATATTGCTGAAATACAACAGAAATACTCATTTTTACTCTGACATCTAGAAGTTCATCTGTGAAAAGTGATGATCAACTATTTACAAGTTGGAAAAGAATACATGACCTTTGTGATCTCTGTCTCCCTACATCAGTACTTTTCACTGAGATTATTTGTTGTTGCTATTTATATGAAAATGTCCCTGCCTTTTCTTATTCTGTATTTACTTGTCAATATGGGTAATTCTTCAGGGGTAAATCTTTTATTGATTTATTTTTTCCCTGCTTATTTATTGGACATTTGGAAATTTAGGGCTTTATAAAATAATTTGTTGAAATTACTGAAGAATTCTGGAAACAATAATGTCTGTGAACTGTAGCTTGTTTTTCACATATTTAAATATTCAAAAATGGAATCTCTTTTTATCAGAGAGTTCATATATTGGGGGGGGGCGTGTGTTCCTAAGTAAATGAGTGTAACTCATGAATATTATATGGCTTAAGGTTTAAGCTGGGTCTGGTCATATAAATGCCTGGTAGTACTATATTCTCAGCATAACTCTTAAATCATTCTTTGGATTCACACGTGGTGTCCAAACATGATATTGCTCCTACTCACATTCAAGATCTTACCTTTGGTATTGTTGAACTTCACATGGCTCTCATGGGTTCAATTCTCCAGCCTTTCAAGGTCCCCTCTGGACAGCATCCCTTTCATCCAGTGTGTTTACCGTGCCACACAATTTGGTGTTGGCAAACTTGCTGAGAGTACACTCTGGTGGACAGAGATGGACAAAATCATACCTCTAATTGAGATAAGTTCTGAGGTTACTGTTTACCTGTCAGCAAAGTACATTTTTTGGTTATGTTTTATCTAATTTTAGATAATACTAGATATAGCATCATTAGCTGCCACAGATTCATCTTGTTCCCTTATAGAAAGGAACAAATTCTTCATACAACTTTGAAGACTTTACTAATTTTCTGTTTAGAGTGAGAAAACATACTGTCACCGTGTAAATAGCAGTTAATTTTTTCTTCCAAGCCACCTATATCTTTGCAGAAGGAAGTCTTTTTTTTTTTTTTTAGAAAAAAAAAAAGACTAGGTAAACTGGGATAAGAGCAGTTTATTACATATCATTGTAGAGGTATTCTGCCTGACAACTGATTAAAAAGCTGCTTCTTTATGATACTGTATTAAATATAAATTACATTGCAGTAATTTTGAAATGGAATAATAGGGCTGAAATTAAACCCCAAAGTGGCTTTGGAGGGGGGACATTAGCCTGATTTTGTGGGTAAGATAGAGAATTATGACCACTGAAAGACTACTTAAAATAGCCTTATAGGCCCTTTCTGTGAAAGGAGCACTTTCATTTTACTGTTTATTTTCTGAGCCTTTATCTCACCAAAAAAACCACTTCTGTATGTCATCTTAAAATCCTCTGCTACTTAAAATGTAAATCTCATAAATGCTTTTTTATAGCACGATTGTTTTATTTGTATGACTAAGGCTCTAAGTTGTACATGTCTATTCCTATTTTTATATGGAAATTAATCCATACATGCAGTGTTGCACCTTAAGGAGCTAGATTTTCACACATTGTAAATGAGTTTATGCTAGGTACATAATTTTTCTCATTCGTGAAACTAAGTATTTTCAAGTTTATGCAATTCATTCATGACAGCTCTGCCACATGAAGTACCAAAAAGAGAAGATTAATCTGCAAGAGTAAATCCATCTACACTGTCATATAAAAGCCTGTGTTTTCACTGGGTAGCAGAAGTAAGCATTTGCAAAGTGTAGTACCAAGAGTCTATTTACAGTTACAACTTTGATGTAGTTGCCATACTTTGTTGTTGTTAGATGTCCTGTTTAAGGAAAAAGCCTTTAAGTCTCACAGTATCTTTTTGATGTCAGTTGGAACAGAGAGAATCATGCTTTCACATTACGTTATTGCTTCTATTATATACAAAGGCGATATTAGAAACCAAGCAAAATAATGCACTTGAATATTTCAGTAGGCAACTTATCCCAATTTAAAAGCATGAAAATACATTGTTGTTGTGAAGGTGGGGGCAGGCAAATAAACATAGCTAGAGGAAAGAATAGTTCTTCACATTTGCTCCCAGAAAGCAGTATCACTAATTTTCTCTTCTTAAATAACATTATTCTACTTCCTCACAGTTGGAAAATTTCAGGAAGTAATCCATGGGAAATTCCAGTAAGATTAACTGTAAAAATTACTGAAATTTTATAGCACATCTAAAATGAAGTTAAAAGGAGATAAGAGGTATTATCAGAGCTTCAAGCTTTTGTGCTCTCTGTTGAAAGCCATTTTAGTCACCAGTTGAAAATTTTACATTTTGGAACAGAATGTATCTACTTAAATATTATTTTACATATTCTGAGCCATCTTAAAGAGTGTTCTCAGTATGTTGTGGCATTATGAAGAAAAATAATGCAGTAAATCCTGTTGTATAACTGCACAAGGAAACAATTTAAAATCCTAGTGATTCACCAACAACTCCATAAAGTCTCATGATCCTTTTTCCTTGTGGCTAAAATGACCAAGGGCTTGCATCTTTTGCAGCATGTGTCTTTTCTCTCCTCCTTTTCCCCATAATTTTTTATGTGGCTATCAAGTGCTGTACTTCTATAAAGCCCCATCTCCTCATTGCTTTGAAGAAGCCTAAAAGCATTTCATCCAGGATCATGATTCAATGCAGAATTTAAAATCATACTGAGATAACAGGAAATAGATAAGTAATTGAATAAGATTAGCAAATATTTTGGTGAAATTTCTGTTTGGGTATACAATTTTCTGGTATTCCTTTGTCTTATTTCCTGCTTTTCCAGTATCAAATCCAGCTAGACAGGCCACAAATCTCTCATTAATTTTGTCTCTGGTAATATGAAGGACGGATGTACTCTAGAAATCACGATCCTTCTTTATTTTGTAATTTTTAAAAAAATCTGAGTTCGGTACCCTCATATTCAGTTATTGTAATCACTATTCTGCAGGCTTTTACTTACAGGGCAAGTAATAGAGAATAGAATGTCATCTGTCTGTCTCCTATTATTCTGAGGGCTCTGGGGGGAGTTCAGTTTGTATGGCAGAGAAATATTATCTTTCTGCTTATGAACAATTACTACAAGGCAGAGATTTAAGATGGTCTCTGTCAGTGCTAAGACTTCAAGTAGGGTGAATATAAAGAATAACTCTAATAACATCTTTATTACTACTGCTAAATGATTATGATGCAGAAAGACCAAACAGTTATGGCTGGCGATGTCTGAACAGAATTGATGAAATTGCACAACAAATAGTTCTGTGACTTTTAAGTATTTATAGATGCTTTTGCATTTTATATTAAAAACTTAACAGCCTGGAAGGTCTCTGTGCATACACAATATTTATAGTTATAACAAATCCAGAGATTAGCATCTCAGCATTTGCTGGATTCTATTTTATATCATAATAATACACTAGGTTTGCAGACAATAATAATCAGATGATAATTTCTTAGTTATGTTGGAATTCTGTGCATATGTTTACAATGACAGTATTTATACTACATTTAGTAAAATGTGGTGTTAAGCTTTTTTAAATCTTCGGGAAAATACTTTGTCATTATTGGTGACTGCTGGTCACTTAGTCACTAAAAAGCATTATTTCAATCCACTTATTTATTTTAGAGATCTGTGAATTAAATATTTAGCTTCAATAATTCCACATTTTATTTTTTTAATAAACTATTTAGTGATTTTGACCATTAATCTATTGGCTTCAACTTCTGTATATGAAATGAAAATCTGAGCTTTGGGTATCTACAAAATTCCTCAAACGTTCATATTCTGACATAGGACAGAAAAGAATATTTTCCTAACCCTGCTTTAACAAAAGAAGATGAGAATGTGATACATTTTTGTTTTCTTTGTCTAAAAACTGTCCTAAAGACAAACTTGGAATCAAGTGGATGCTGTGGAAATGGGTTACAAGAAAACAGATAGCGTTGTTGGGGTGTCGCATTGTTGACAAATCATCTTTTTTTTGATGTCTGCTCTCTGGAAGGTTACAAACCTTTCTGCAGATTTTTAACCAAGTCTCTATAGCTTAGGAACCTGCTGATGTTGGCAACATGAAACATTAGTAGAGAAAATTGAATGCCTCATGTACAATGTGGTCTGGATGTTATTAAATTGATTTTTTTTTTTCTGGAAAGACTGAAGTACTTTAGAGGCGGATGTTATTACTGCTACACAAACCGTATGCTGTATTAATGGTTATCTCAAGAACAAAAGGAGCTCCAGACAGTTTATAGGCCTTTCAAGCTATGACATAACTTTCATTAATTAATTAGCTATCTTTTTAGGCACCACTGAGGTATGATGAAAGATGGGGTATGAGATCAAACAGAAATTCTTTATTTGGTTATAAAGAGAAACAACTCCTTACAGGAATGTCGTAGGTTCCTGCCCCTTCTGCAGGAATTTTTTTTTTTTGAGGGGGTTGGGGAAGGATTTTTTAACAAAATATTATTTTTTTCTGTATTATTGCTTCTGCTTTTCAAAGAGNTTTATCAGAACTGCCTGAATGCTGTGTACAAACTGGTCACTAGTGTTTCTACATGTATTTTTTTAATATGTTACATTTTGACATTTTTTTAGAGGAAAGTTTTGCTGCAGTGCTTAAAATCAGAAAGTGAGATTTTTTTTGTGAAGATAAGGGTAATTGAATTTTATCCTCAGGGTATATGTGGATTGCCAGAGGAAGGATTACTGGTTCTCATATACAAGGTTATATGGTTGGCTAGAATCATATACTGGCTAATGCTTTCTGAATACTTTAAGAATTTTACTTGGGATGATCAATTATTTACAATTGTAAATGTATATCCAAAGTGCCATTACCCTGTTAATGTTTATCATGTAATCAGAAATAGATACAAAAGCAAATTAACAATGAGTCATTCAGAGTACCTAATAAACAATGGGTAGTGAAAATGGAGAATATTCCATGAACCAAAATAGATTGTCCAAAGTACTTTTAGGGAACTCATGAGTATCACTAACATAAAAATCATTACTTATGCTTGGAAAAATAAGTTAATTTTAATGTAGTGTGTGTAGACAGAGTTCCAAAATTTCAAATAAAATATGTGTACATAAAATGTGCCTAGATAACTACAAGTAATCGCTATTTGCATCCGGCCCAAACTGTGTATCACTGAAATATGTGGCTGAAAGCCATTATTAACAAGAGAGACCAAAGTATCGAAGTAAATATCATCACAAGAAACTGATATCTTATGGATTTTACTAATCCATGGGATGAATCTAATAAAACCTGACTTGAAGTTCTGTAAGGTCTTTTTTTTTTTTTTTAATTATTTTTCTAGAGTTATGATGCCATAGTAAGACAGCTAAAGTAGGCATAGTAATTGCATAAATATGCTCGTTTCATTGTGGACTACATATGTCTACTCCTGAGGTAGTGGGTTTTTTGTGAAGAATTAGGTCATCCACTTAAGGAAATAGTGAGATCATTTATTTCTTGAAGTTCTTCAACAGCATGATAAAAAACTAGTTTGTGTGGTTTAAACTGAACAGTACTGCAATTACACTAAAAGCCAGCGTACAGTTCATAGTCTGCTTGTTTTTAATTACTTCTCTTTTAAAATGTGTCTTCTTTCTTAAACACGACAGGCAGAAAAGACATGTTGAAGGCTGTCAGAGCTGTTCTGTTTTAGATATCTACAGTCTCTGTAAAATATCAAGAATGTATGTTGTTAATTGTGAACGACTGACCAACAAAAGGGTGATCACAGATGCATATATGAAACCCATTGTCATGGATTAACCTGGCAGGCAACTAAAACAACAGCACAGCCCACTCACTCGCTCGCTCCAGCCCGTGGGCTGGGGGAGAGGATCAAAAAGTTGAAAGGTAAAATTTGTGAGTTGACATAGAGACAGGAAAGGAAGATAATGATACAAAATTATAAAAGAATATAGAGAACAAGGGATACACGTCACATTTTCTTACAACCCAGCGCCAATCCTCATCTAATTCTCAAGTTGAACCGCTGCCTGGCCCACTCCCCAGTTAGGTACGGATCACGACACTGTATGCTATGGAATGTCCCTCGGACAGGTGGGGCCAGCTGTCCTGGCTGTGTCCCCTCCCTACTACTGGGCATCCCTCTTATTTCTTGGTGGCAGAACAGTTTGAGAAATAAAAAATCCTTGACTGCTTGGCAACAACAGAAGTATTAGTGTGTTATCAAAACGATCCTCATCCTAAATCCAAACCACAGCACTATACCTGCTGCTAGGTGGAAAATTACCTCAGCAAAAGCCAAGATGTGCATTTGGTTGCATTTTACCATAAAGAGATAATACAGTATTCCATATGTTTTAAAAAATACAAATAGTAAAAATCCTTAAATTTATATTGGACTGAATGTCCTCCTAAATTACCTTTTTGATTTATGGAAGCAGTTGGAAATCATCTGAATCTATATTAAGGTTACATCACAGAGGAGAGACTTGGGATAAAAATAAGTAGGTAAAACTAACCTACTAACCTACTTATTTTATTGTAAGAGGTTATGCTCAGTCACCTCTGCTTCTTTTGCTTATTGCCTGAAATAAGAAGGATGTTAATAGGTCTATAAGCCTGCCTGTCTTACAGGCACTTTCTTTACTATAGAGCACAAGATACTAAGATACTTTTCACAAATGCTACAGACAGGGAAGAGTGAAAATTTCATATGCATTTTTTAAAAGTTAACTTTTAAAAAGCTGTTCTCATGTTGTTTCAGAAAAATGGGTAATTGTTACTTCTCTTAACCAGTAGGTCAGATCCATTGCTAGTTGGGGTATGTCAATTCCAGTAACCCGTAACTGGAGAGTACCTGGGAAAACTGTAAACCAGCATAAAGAATAAGTATTTTCAGACATTTTCATCTGAATTAGGAACTGTATTTCTACCTATTTTGTACGACCCATTCTTAGTTCATTCTCGTATCGCTTTTCCTTTAATGACATCTTCATATACTTTTATTTCATATAACAGTCACTGAATTAAAATAAGCCATAGTGTGTTGTTTGGTTACATACCGAGGCTTTAAGTTAACTTCTGTTGGATATTTACTTTAATTTCAGAAGGTTGGTAAATTGCATGTTTAACTATCAAATCTCAAGAGATGTTTGGAAAGGGAATGTTACAAAGGGAGGAAGTTAAATGTTTGGTATAGTATTCTCTTGCTGGCATCCCATTACATATAGTAAACGGTATTTCTTGCTCATTTTGCTCTGAGAGGCCAAATTCTGCTGGTTTGGAAGTATAACAGACATTGTTTATATGAAATTATTATTCATATATACCATTTTCCCAGAGTACCTCTGTTACTCTTTGTGGTGTCTGGCTATAGAACAATCCCACAATCCATGCACATATATCAAGACAGTACAGAAGATTCATTACATGTAGGGGATCATATATATGAAGTTTAGTATTCATTTCAGTAAAGCGCTTACATATGCGAATTATTACATCTCTGCTAACCAAAGCAATGTATTCAGGCATACATTAAAGTGCTTTACTGAGTTAAGAGCTAAACAAGTTATCCAAACAATCCCATCTTTAGAACTCTGTTGTGGGTCTGCTGGTTCTTTCCGAGTGGTTGGATCCTTAACTGTGTTAGTGGTTCTGCATTTTACAGAGCACCCATTTAGAGCGCGCTGTTTGTTTATCTCATGAAATTTATACCTCCTTTTTCTAAACTGGTGCAACAGCATTAACTACATTCTAGGACTTCTGACAAATATGTCAATCTCTGTAGACTTAACTTTTGTGCTCTGTTCCCATGTGCAGACATCTGCTGCAAAACAGATAAAACCCCATTCTTCTCTGGGGTTCCAAATGCCGTTATCTCATAATCCCCTCTACTACCCTTACCATAATTGTCTTTGTACAGAACTGACAGAACGAGATTTGCACATCTGAATGAGGATGTTCTGTTTCTGTGGGATAATACTTGCATACTGACTTCTGTTAAGATTTAAGCTCAGTCACAGAGGTTTTCCCTTACGACTTCTTGAAACCTTTGTTCTAGATTTTAACATTGAAGCGGAGTTTAGTGCATTGTTAGGAAACAGAAGTCCTTATTCTGCCATCTTATGTTATTAGACATTCGTATCTTGAAAAAACATGTAGGATTTCGAATCATCAGGGACTCATTATTGAAGAAGGCTTTAAAATCCATTGTAATAGTAAAGTGTATATCCCAATGGCTGCTGTTCAGCATGTCATTATAGAAGCAGCTATAAATACTTAGAAAACATTTTTAAATTTGTGGGATGTTCAGAAACAGAACACCTACAGAGCCTGTGACAACTGGGACAGGCTGAGAAGTGGAAAAGGTATAAGAAGCATAGCTTTGTTTAACCCAATGATTTTGTGTATTTCTATGTATGTTTATGAAGAGAGTTTATAAGGGAGTGTACAGGAGGGGAATCAGCTTTTCACAAGGGTAGCTAGTGGTAGGACATGGAGAAATGGATTTAAGCGAGAGGAGGGAAGGTTTCGATTGGATATTGGGATGAGTTCTTTACAGAAAGAGTGGTGAGGTACTGGAACAGGCTGCCCAGAGAGGTGGTGGATGCCCCAACCCTAGAGGTATTTAAGACCAGGTTGGTTGGGGCCCTGGGCAACCTTGTCTAGATCCAGGCCTGGAGATTGGTAGCCCTGCCTGTGACAGGGGGGTTGGAACTCGATGATCCTTGGGTTCCCTTCAAACCCAGACCAGTCTGTGATAATGAGAAAGAATACAGTAATACAGTAATTATTCCAATAATTGTCTCTGACATGGAAAAGTACTTAAAAATAAGCAGATACCAAACCTTTGAAAGGCAAACCATCTGAAAATTCACTTTTGCTATTTTCTAGATCCATCTGCTTAGATGGACAGTCTAAGATGGAAAGTCTAGACAAAGTAGTAGACAAAAAAACTATGCCCAAAAGTACCAAGAAAAGGGATAACGAAAAGAACAGGAAAAGGAGGAAGTTAGAAGACATAAATGATCTGAGAATCTAAAGAGGACTTCTCAGAAGGCCATCAATAGATTTCTTTCCTTCTGGAAAAATTCTTCTGTGGTATTGGAAGGCTGGCTTCAGAGCATGGTGAATTAGCAGTATGTTTAAGCCTGGAAGAATGTTGCAGTGGACTGGTGTTGCCATTGAGTATGATTTCCAACTACTTGACTGTAAAATTTGGAGCTGCAGCTGACCTCCCCTTCCAACATACATGCCGTATGTTCCCAAATACAGATGCATGAAATGCTCGTCGTATAATGCTGGGTTATAGATTAGTTGCAGTATGTCACTTATTAAAGATTCCAGTCTGTCTCTTTTGAGGTACCTACTTTCCCCAGATTTTGCAGTATCTACAAATTTCTACCAGCCTGAGAATGCCGGTTGCAGTTGCCCTGCAGTAGGTGTGCAGTTGTTTTCAATTCCTTTTATGAAGGAAGGGAAAAATCCCCAGGCAGTTCATCTACTCTATTAACTTAATCTTCAAGAGTGAAATTAACTGAGCACACATTTATTAGTTTTGCTCTCACTGTGAAAAAGAAATGGCTGAATTCTCCATAAAATGAGAGCTTTATCAAAACACTGAAACATCTGTGGTAGAGATGGATCAAAACTGTAAACATTTGCTTTGGCTAAGTTTACATCACGTTTAGGGGATGAATTTTCATCAAATACTCATGCCATCAAGTTTTATGGGCACAAAAATTCATGGAAGATGAATTTCATCGCATGTGCAGAAATGCCTATGATAAGGGAATCTTTCAATCCAGCCATTTCTTGTGGTGTGAAATCAAGAGTCCCTTATCAGCCACCAATTTCTGGGAAAGGCCATCAATGCAGCATTATTGCAATTGGACTGCTGGCAATTTTGAGTGTGGACAACAAAACATGGCCAGGGAGTAAGGATAGTCTGAGATTCCCATTACTTTCTTGCATAGAATTTGAGTCTGATCTTGTGCTTTATATGGTATTGAAAAGGCATAGTCAGTCTGCCATTCAGAAATTGATAGGGATTTTTTCTGAGACCAAGTTATTTTCCCTTCATTTCCTGACTGGTTCCTAATCTATAGTGTCAATACTACTTTATTTTTTTTCTTTTCTGTGCAGTGTTGAGGACATAGCCAGTGGCATCATCACACCATTGGGTAGCAGGCAGGGATTAATGTGACTTAAATACCTTTCTTCATAGCTTTGCTGGAGACAACTCATTAGAGGACTTCAGTCTGTTGCAGGACAGTGCTTCTGTCTCTGACAGGTCTATATTTGGGACACCCAGCATCCTGGCTGGGTTTACTTTGTGTTAGCAGACAATCTGTGCTCTCAGCCACGCTGTCCCTGGAAGTCTGGTTTGTGGGCAGCCTGTGATTTGGTCAGTATAACAATACCATGATGTTCCTCTCTGCTAGAAGAATTTTTTTTTAGACAATAGCTCTGCTTAAGAGACCAACATGAGTTTCCTTCTCTCTTTGTCTGCGACACATAGGGCAATACTTGCCAAGACAAAGAGACCAGTTAACTGCCTTGTGAAATAAGTTTTCTTTTTCTTAGCTATAGGTAGTTTATGGCACCTCTTTGTGCATTATTCAGTATAATCCTGTCAAAAAGGGATTACTAGCACCTGCAATATCTATGTAGCAAATGGAACTGTTTAGAATTTTAAAGAAAAGGATGACAGAACTTAGTCCATGGAAACCATAGTGGAAACTTAGCAGTATCATCTATTAATGACTTTCACAAACAGTCCTATCAGTATGATTTTAATGACTACGATAGTCTTTTTTAAAAATATTTTGAATCATTTAAGCAACCAAAACCAAATTTGTGCAAAATATTCAAATGTGTATGCACACTGCATGAGAAAATTGTGACTACAGAGATTTTAGCACCATATCTGATAATACTGAATTTTTGGCTAAAAATTATACTGGCTGAGTAAGTACATTTTGACATATGGCACCCCATTTTGAAACAAACTGTTTTATTTAGGCTGACCTAAATTCTCCTTAAAAGGTCATGTATGGAAACTAGCAGTGAGCCAGACATCTGAGGATGCCTTTGTGGTACATCATGTTTGTGCAATTTCAGCCAGAACAATGTACTTGGCTCTATATTTGTATGCAGCAGGAGTGACATCTAATAAGCTATGAGATCAATATAATGGTGGGGCTTTCCCTATGGCTATCACGGTATTATATACAATGGTTGTATTCCAAGGTGCTCAAGGTCTTTGATTGTCCTCAGCTCACATTAGCAATAATAAACATAATTTTCAAAAATCTTACTTCAGTTCATAATAAAGCCCTCACACTTTCCTCATGTTAGCAGACATGACTAGACCAAGGTCAGTCCATTTTTGGGCACATAGCAGTAAGGACATAGGGAATGTCTTCCCCCTTCACAAAGGTTGCTTAGAAGAGTATCTCTTCTCCCAGGCAAGGAAATGACAATCATTAATCATTGCCAGCAAGCCAGAACAAACTTCTCAGTTGACAAACACTGAACCTTTAAGAGAATTGACAAATTCCTTTCTTAAAAATATGAATCCCTCCACTGGTCTTCTCAATCCCATCTAGGGAACCCTGGTGAGTATTGTGCCTCTCTGCGTGACAGCAATTTTAGAACACTCTTCTGTGCCAGATACTCACTTCCATAACTACAAAGTATTACCTTTAAGACTAACTGCTTATCAGGGATGGACAGGATCTCTGCATGACATAAACCACCAGGGGCTCTCAGGAGGAGGAGTGGAATACAGCAGGCAAGGGCTCATATTGTGTAAATAAGCACAGTCATGTTTGCTGGGGCAGGGGGGTTAGAATCGGTAATTTTCTCACATTTGCCCTGAAGTGTTGATGCCATATCATCTGTCAAAGAAACTTTTGTGATGCAGTGTATCAATGAAATATTTCAAAATTACAAAAATTTCTCTATTAAATCACTGTAAATTAACAGAAAGTCAAGTCAGAAATTAACTATTTCACCACTCAATGTTACTACATTTGGTATTTTTAATACCAAGATAATTTTTATAGGACACACCTTTAAACAGACAGTAAATTGTGAAGTAACTTGCAGAAAACCATCTAGATAACTTCCCATTATTTAGAAACAAATTAATAAATGCCTGGTTTAGTTATGGTTTAGTTTGCTGCTTGTTAAATGTTAGAGCATTTAATGCCCATAAGGGAATAAAGTAAGCCATTTAAGTATGTTAAAAATACTACCACTAATAAACTACTTTTTTTCTGCTAATGTATAGATTTAGCCTTCCCAAAAGAAAGTGGCTTAACAAAATGTGTCTTTTCCTCCTTTGTCCAGAGTGACTTCTTAATGGCTTGCTGAGTGGAAAGAGAACCTGGTGTTCATTCCCAGTTAATATTTAATCAAGTGCTAACAGCACTATGGTATCTGCAAGACCCAGAACTACTCACAAGAGCTGTGTCAGTAAAAAGTTTTTTGCCCTTCAAATGAGACTGGATTATTAAATTACAATCATAAGCAAGATTACCATGCCATCATAACACCTTTGCAGATTTAATTAATTAATTTTGTGTATGCTTTAAGAGTAGAAAGGGCTAGGCAGGTTTTATTGACTGTATATGACTGCTCAGATTATGAAACTTCCAACTAGGGAAGTTTCTTTCAAGGCATTACTTCCTGTGTGAAGTTTTCTGAAACATTTTGAAACAAAATTCTTAAATATTCATATTTGTGTTTGTCTCTAAATTTTTGAAGAAGTAGATGAAAAAGTAATGGGATTTCAGTAAAGATCTTTTGCATAATTCTTTCTATAAAACATGTATATTTATAGTTAGATGCTTATATTTATCCTATAATTTGTTAATTGAATGTAAACATAATTTACTACATCCTTTCTGGAATTGCAGCAGCAACTTGACTATGGTTCCAGTTTTGGACTTGTCTGTAAATTATGCTGTGCAAACTGTGTGGAGCTATTTGTTTTTTGTTGGTTTTGTGTTTTCTGTTGCTGTTTGAGGGTTTTTTTTCATTTTTTGTTTCTTTTTTTTTTTAACTACTTGAGGAACATGTGACTGATAGAAACATAGAGTCCTAAGGGCTGGATGTAAATATAGTTATAGTTGGGAATGGAATGGTCTGTGTGATCTTGTAGATTGATGCAGTTGTCACCCTGTCCCTGACTGCAGCACTTGGCAGAGAAAGCCATGCCATTTCTAGTCATCATCCTGTGCACAAGGTCACTCAGTGGCAGTGCCAGAAGCAGCACCTCTAGTGACTGTGATTCAACCCACAGTCTCTGAAACCTATTGAATTCTGGCAACCAAAGCTGCAAACAGTGCTAGCAAAACTAAATATACAGCTTTGTTCGTGTTGTTGTGGCAACATTAGAAACCTTTTGTCAATAATAGTATTAAATTATACCTGTGCTGCTGAAATGCTCTTTTTGTGGTCTCCATGTGGATGAAGTAGCAGATATTACCTGTTCAGATAACTCATATACTTCATGGCACAATAAGCAGTTATAATGTTTCTTTGTCACTTGTCATGATAAATAGTCATAATATTTTAGGAGACCAGTACTGCGATAATTAAAAAAGTAGCAAGATCCATGATACAAATAAAAAATATAAGAAAATCTGGACTAAAAAAATATAGGGCTAAAAAAAAATCTAGAGTATTCTAAAATTGGACAGGGTATTGTCTCTCTGCAAGGAAACTTGATACATAATTTTTCTTATCCTATGATTTGTCAGTCTGGATAACAAACACAGCATTAAATAGAATCTGAGGCATGTTAATACTTTAATATATTTAGCAGTCCATTGCATGTCACCTGTCTGCCCTGTACACATTTCAGAAAAAATGAAAGAAATGACTTTATATAAACATGTCATTGGCTAATCTGTGACATTTTTTTCCTACAATTGCTGCAGCCTGTGCTGCCTGTATGATTTTCTGTGACAGGACTGGCACAAGCTGCTAATAAATTAGGCCCATAGCCTCTTGATGGCAGTGTATTTCCTTCTTGAGTTCATAGGCCTTACAGAACATTTATGTCTCATTACAGCCAGTACAGCAGTTTATGCCCTAATAAATCAGACGAGCTTTGCAGAGATGATCTTGACAGTAATGAATCTTTCTGTTGGCATTTCCACTTCACAGACACAAATAATGAAGCAAAACTGCCCCATCTGGCCACTCAGTACGAGTCAAATCACAGTGGGAAGCTGTTTTCTCAGGCATGACAAAGGTCATTGTGTGCAGCAGGAGTGAGTGATAGCAGGTTGTGCTGTGAGTGACAGTGTAGAATGAAGCCATTTGTGAGCTTTTATCATTATAATTACATTTATTAGCTCTGCTGCCAAGGTTGTCCCCGCCCTTCTACCAAGTCTGTGTGCTCTTGCATCAAAAGCTACTTTAGCTGATTTCTGCAGATTATTTGGGGAGCTGTCGGTTAGTTATTGCACAGAAATTCATTTAATCAGCTCGATCAGCCATTGAAGTAGTATTACTAAGGTGTCTCAGTATTATCTTTTAAAATCATTTCTGCCAACGTACTGCCTTGGAAGAGCAAAAAATATGACAAAAGATGCTGTATAGTAGTTAGAAGCTAATAGATAAAACAGGTTCACTCTGCCTTAGGGAACATACGGCAAAAATCCAGGCTGTGTCCTCTCAGATCGGGCAGTGGGTCCGCTGAGCCCGCTGCCTAGCCTTTGGCAGCGTGGGAGCAGGTGAGCTTCCACCTGTTCTGAAATCCTCTACTCTCAGGTCTGACTTTGCCCTTGTACTCTTCACTTGTTACCGAAGTCCTTGCAGCACAGAACTCAGATACACACCAAGTATCCTTGAAGGCTCTTCCAGGGCCCTTGCAGAGCACCTTACGCACTCTGTGCTTGCACAGCTCTACATTCAACACTGCCACAGACTCTCTATTTTAAAGCATGTTTCTTCCATTCCGAATTTTTTCTTGATTGATACCACAACGTGTCAGATTTCTTCCCCTTGTAAGATAAGGTACCTTCTGGTTGAGTGTGAGGCTTCTGCAATGCATCACACACTAGAATGAGAGAGAGGTTTTTGTCTTGTGGGGAGCAGGATAAGGCTGCTTTAACTTACTAATTTTCTTCGTGCCCTCTTCCTTCCCATTCAGCAGGACGCGAGTCCAGCGAAAATAGTGGGAAGAAAAGGGTTTCAGTGCAGAAAACACGGTTGGTTCCTAATAGCGCCACCAAGTGACGTCAAGTAGATGTCACACTCACCTCCAGCATGTCTCGTTGCTCCTGTGTTTTGGTTTTGCACACAGTGTATTTTGGATATCTGTGGGTGCATACGTTCTCTATTCTGCTGGATTAGGTTTTTTCTAACTTTGAAATTCTATCATTTCTGTAGGTATAACTCAGCAGGAGATTTGAAAGCTATGAGAGGAGAAAGCAAATTAATGCTAATTTAAATGTGTTGAGCATTGTACTAATTCTCCCTTCACCTACAATCCCAGTTTGTACTGTAAAATACAAGTTTACTTGCTAGGCTGCATATTTAGGGATCACCCATCCATCTCAGCAGTGCAAGTATTTGTTCTGTATTAATGACACAAAAGGATTTATTTTAGGGGAAAATTTAAAACCTCCCTTTTCCCGTTGAGCACTTACAAGGGTTATATCACGCAGTGAGGATGTCCAGAGTGCTTTTGCTATGGGTGTCTCTCAGCTTAGCCCTCACTCTTATCAGTAGCCTAGCCAGCAACACAGTCATAAGCCAGCTCATGAACAAGAGAAGCTGAGGAAAGTAAATGCCACCAAAAGGCCATGTTCCTTGGAGAATTTTTCTGTATGTAAAGATGGAGGAACAAATAAAAAAATCCCTCCCCCAAACCCCTCCAAAATGAACACAAAACAAAAAAGCCAAACAAACAAAATAATCACAGTACCAGAAGATATGCGAAGACCCTGGGTACTAATTGCTCAATGTAGAAGGTTTATTAAAAAAATAAAAGCTTAAATCTGTAAATTGTAAAATTTGGCTCTAAAATTCCCTTGAAGATGACTTAGGTACTACTGCAAACCTCTTGCTGATTGTTCTTTTTGAACAAATGCTATTCCAGAGGGCTATTTTTATTTTAAAAAAAAGGAAGAAAAAAGCCCCAAACTATTGAACTGAATGTAATCCAGGAAATGCTGATGCCAAAGAATATTAGTAAGTATATTGAAGGAAGAAGCAAATTTAAATGAGAATGAGGTGGAAGTAGATGACATCTGTGAAAACTAACATCTGAGGAGGAGGAGCCTAGCTGTATATTTACACTTCAGAGAGGAAATGACAAATGTCATTACAGAAGAAAATGAAACCTTAGAAGAAAAGCATTCAACTGAGAATAAAGATATATGTGAATGAACCTGATGAGTGGAAGGATCCCACAAGTGCTGTTATACTTTTGTACCCTGTAGTAAAATTTCTGATCTAGATGGTGTAATAAGTAATCTCTCTGCAAACGATCAGCTAGAGTTCAAAGGAAATAACAGAGATGGCCCACTTAGGGTTTCAGAGTGAATAAGGTGCTGCACCAGTACTAGTGTTAGAGATCTGGCTCCTTTCCACCTTTGGTTTCAAACTGTTTTGTCCTGCACTTGGTTGGCATGTCACGCTCTCCTCCCATTCTGCCACTGCTTAAACTCCCACAATGCTTAAACACTGATTCCTAATCTCTTACATATTTTCCCTATTTCCCTTGCTACTGTTTCTATTTGGGAAATCCTTGATGATTCAGTTCATCACCAAAATTTCCTCCTCTTCCTGTTTTGCCCAAAATAATTTAAAAACTCTGCTTTTCAAAAGACCTCCAGCTATCATATTTGTATTTAAATTTATTCAGATTTATTCCAAAACAAAGTATTTTTTTGCAGGCCAGGAGGAAAGGTGAATGCTGAAGTTCTCATTTGGTAGTAGTAGCATACAAATTTTCCCAATTTAAACAACCAGTGAAATGCTTCAGGCAACCTTCTTCTTCTTTAAAAGCAAGAATCAAATGGAGACTATTTATATGCTTTTTTGTGTTTTATCCTTTTTTTTTCTTTCTGCACATGAATACTGACAAGTTGGAAGATTATACCTTTCAACTGCTGTCTTGACAGATATTTACCTGTGGGTTTTATTTTGTCTGTCTTGTGATGGGAGTCACTACAAACTTTCACTAAACTTTGTGCCAGCATCTGTGTAATGCAAGGAAGGAAAAATACTTGTACAGGTTTTTTTTGTGTCATGGTAGCAACTTTAAGGATATACAAGCTACCTTTCATAGTGCTTTATCACTTTAATCTGCTTTTCTTACACTTGTGATTTTAAGAGTTAAGTGATAACATTCTGGTCTTTGTGAAGTGTGTAGAATTGGTGGTGCTCGTTTCATCAGCTGTGAAATAAGCCGGTTATGAAGCTTCTATTAAATTCGGTTATTCTTTATCTTAGTCATTCCAGTTACAACGTAACAAAGTAAGTAAAACCAATATTGTGTCAATTCCTTTGGCTTATATCTTTTTTTGCCAAGACATTGCCATTTGCTCCACTTCTGAGTGAGAAATAGGTTTTCTTTACTTTGAAAAGTTATGCACCAGTGCCTTAATGAAAGAACATATTGTCAATTACAGTTCTTAAATGTTAGTGTCCTAACAAGTACTTTAAAGCAAACCAGTAAATATTGGTGTTCCAAAATGTATATTGAATTAAAACAGTTCTCCTTTTTATCCTTTTTCTTGTCACGTATTGTATCTTATGGTCACCATAGTTTAACTCAGCTGATCTTTCTCCTAGAAGTCACTGCTCTTGGATCAAAGGTGACATATTTTGCTTTTTCTGGTATGATATAGCAAAAATAAACTTGAACTCTGCAAATTTTGCAGTTTTAAGCCTGCAGTTTCTATGGTTAGAAGCTTTGCCAACATGCCTATGCATGTCTCAGTTATAAGAAAGAGAAAGATCTCTTTAGCTACCATTTAATTAGTGGTTTAAACCAATCCGGTACTATGGTGCACTATAATACATGGTGCTACATGCAGTCATACTCATCTGTGGTGTGGTTAGTACCATACACTTATACCATCTCAAATTTCCTTCACTGGTGTTTTCTGTGTGCCACTACATTAAAAAAAAAAAAAACAAAAAAAAAACCCAAAAACCCACCCAAAAAACCAAACCAAAACCCACCTAATTTATTTTGTTTTTACTCAGACCAATCAGATGACCAATAAAGCAAAAGAAGGTGAACGAACCCACATGGTTGATGGCAAGAACATACAAGCCTAGCACTGTGGTTTGGAGTTGTGTTGAGCTTATTGCGATGGCCGTCTGGCTGAGGTTTCATGACACAGTTTGAAACAGTCAATGTGTGGGGCTTGAAAGAGCAAATGAGGAGCAAGGTGGTGCTGGACAAGGAGAAAGCATCATGTGGGGTGAGCTACTCCTCCAGGAGCTGTATGCTGACAGTTGGACCAGATTGGTGCCACTGCAGCTGTGTGGTCAACTATTCCAGGCCCAGCATTCCCCACCCCATGAGAGTTAAAGCCAGGAGCTGAGGGGCCAGGGCCTGTGGAGGGAAGTGGGATCAGTCACCATTCCCACCCTGCCTTGTTTGCATATTCTGCCCTGCTCTAGCAGGGGTCCAGGGCAAGCAGGGACACTGTCAGCAGTGAGGAGTCATCCCACAAACCAGAGGCAGCAGCTGCCTGTGCCTACTAAGGCAGGTGTTTCTGCTCCTGAGGGCCATCCCCTCCTTTCTCTTCCTCCCTCTCCCCCTTTAAGTGCATGATCCTGAGCTGGCTCTGGCAGCTCAGAGGGTAAGTTCAGATGAATGAGCAGACTGATAATTAACCCAGCATAAAGAAGTCAGTACTTCAGAGAGCTGAACTTCTCTCCCTGAGGGTCAGAGGAGAGCCAGAATCAGTATAAAGGAGGCAGGAGGTAGCAGCCAGGTTGTTGGACTGGCTTAGTCCTCTTTGAAAAACTAAGCTGATTTACTGGATTCAGGTCATGAGAATTTCTAGAGTAGATATTACTGAAAAGGGAAGAAAAGGTTGGTGGTGGAGGGGGGGAACAATACTGATCATTGTAAAGCTTTTATATTCTATAGCAGAAAACTACTGTGCACTCTGGTAGAATTACTGCCCTATGCTCTACCTGTAACATTAATAGTCCTCCTGGTTAAAGCTGCACTGCTAATATGATAGGTTTTGTTGATATATAAGCAAGACTAATGCAGAGATAAATATATTTATTATATCCAGTATTACAAAAAAAAAAAAAAGTGCTTAGGGGAATTTTTTTGACAAGCTCTGCTTTAAAATTTTACTTAAAGGAGGAAGGATGTTTAGAAAGAGAATGGCAGCCAAAATAATAACAAAAAAAGGTAAGAGGTTGGAGCAGAATGCTTAAAATTTTGTGATAATAAACCAGAATGCTTTCAGTATAAATAACTTGATTAATTACAACGTGATTTTCTGTGTTGATTACTTATTTTTAGTTTCTTCAATAAAATACATGTGTGAGGAAATATACACATTGACAACAATTAAATAAGAAAATTAAACCCATGTTGTTGTACGGTCTTATTAGTTAGGTGAAGGTTCTTCTAGTGGAAGTGATATTGGTTGTAACTTAACCTTATTCTCACTTAAGTCACATTTCTTTTATGCTATAAGACCTGAAAGTAAAAAATAGAATCTGCACTTTTTTTTTTATACTAAAAATACATTTTCAGCTACCTTAAAAGACCTGTTTGGGAACTATCTAAAGAAGTAATTAAGAACTAGTAAAATTAGTTAAAGCTGAAACTGTTTTCAGGAAAATATGAAAGTGATATGTGGTAGAGAAACTTGCTTAATTTAAGTCGTTTACCATCCTTGTGACCCATCTTTGTCCTGGGTGTTTTAAACTGAAAGCCTCTGATTTAAAGCAGGTATAGTACGGACCGAACACCACACAAGTGCTTGCTAAATCTTCTAGTATGCTAAATCTTCTGTTTTGTTTTTATAGAGTTAATAATTCATCAGTTTACAGCAATAGAAAAAGGGAGGGATCATGAGGAAGTGTGTCTGGATATGCTTTAATACATGTGCGTGGAAAGTAAGATAACCAAGTTATATGTTCTCCAATAAATATTTTCATCATTTATAGAAAGTGAAGAAATGGCAGCAATAGAAGTGATTGCAGGTTGCATTGCCTATCATTTAGTGCACTTTGCATGTGAATAGTTGCATTTCTCTGGTCAAAATCAAATGGAGTACAAGTGTGAAACTGCAGAACGTTATAGAGCATTAAAACTTTATTTATCTCCCATTTGTGTTCCATTCATCAGTGTTTTACCAATGGATTGTACACTTGTACTTTGTATATCTTGATTATATCCTGTTTACCCTTACCCTGTTCAGAGCTTGCAGAGCTCTGCATAAGAAATACATTGTAAAAACTGAAATGAAAGCTTGATTCATTTATACTAACCCAGTAGAGTTCTACAGCTCTGTTTCTAGAACCTGAGGAGTCTTTTAGGATAGTCTGTCAGGTAGCTAACATCCTTACTTCCTTTTCATTCCCAATTTCCCTTCTATTAACACACATAACCGATCATGATTTTATTTTTTTTTTCCACATCTGAGTGCCAGGTCCCATCCCATCTTTATAGATGGGCCCAACTTTCTGCTTTAGGATGTGAATTCTAGCTGGTTTGAAGGCAGTCAACTTCCTAGGGAAGTTACATACAAAATCATCCCCTTGACAAAATTCCCACAAACTTTCCCACAGCTGGCTAAGACATCTTTATTCCATGGAAGAGATACAAAACATACCCAGGTGAGTTCAGAAACAGTGTGCAGACACTCAAGCCTAATTTTTTTTCCATATATGTATGGAAATATATGGTATCCATATATATGGCTATATATGGTAATGTGCCTCAAAACATATGCTGTGCGTGAGTAGTAAATGCTATACTGAATTTACATGCTAACTGGAGTGTATACTGGTTTTGCAAACCAAAGTGTTTCTCAGTTCAAAGATAACATTAATAGGATTTACATAATGTAGCTCTCTGAAAGGTTTATATCGTGCTAATCTCTGTTAGGAAATGTTAGGCCTAATATTTTAGTTGCTTAAAATATGCATTGTTTTAAGTGCATCTTTATTAGAGATATTTATTCAAAATTCAAAAGTGGATGTCTAACAAAACTCACACTGTAAGAATGTTTGGAAATATATGCAAGGATTTTGACAACAGCAGTGTATTTTTGTATACTCTATTTAAGTGCCTGCTGGCAGGAAAACCATTCCGTGCATCGGCAGGACATCAGGATGTCAGTATTCCCTTAGCAACAAATACCCTTTATATATTTAAGTGCAATTAAAACATGCATCAGTATAACACAAGTTCTAAATGTGGTTTGAGGGACATTAGGTTAATCATGCTAGACCACGCAAAAATTTCTGTGTTCAGAGCTGAATGTTGGCAAGACCTCTTTTTAATATGTATTTGCAATGTGCAATATATTTGCATTACTGTATATTTAAGAAATCTCAAAAAAACCCAGTAGCTCAATCAATTGTACTTTGCAGCTAGCAGGAAAATTAGTAGTAGCTAAAGCAATTATTGCAGTAAAGCTAAGAGCAAATGATGATTAATTTTAAATATTGTGAACCTTTTCCTTGCTTAATTCTCAGCGTAACTACATTGCTAGCTCTGTTTGCATTTCAGTAACTTGTATTTGCTTGCAAAAAAAACTAACCTTGTTTGCTTCTACTACTTCTAGGATAGAACAAACACAAGTTTCTTTCCCTGTTCCTTAATATGTGTTCTCTGACGAAAGCATTGAGAAACCATGTGTGTAGATTTGGCAACCTTTTAATACATATATGTTATAGCAGATTGGACATTCTGCACGGCTTGCTGTTGGAGGTTTTGGTCCTACAGCCCAACTTTATCAAATCTCTGAAAACATTAAAGTCCCTTGTTTCCAGTAGCTAAGTAGCCATATACTCTGTAGGTGAAGGGTTTCTAGGATAAGTTATCTGATCAGTCTACAAATGTAGACTGATCAGATAACTTATTCTTCCTTTACCCAAGGTAAAGGAAGAAGATGCATGCCTTATACTGTAGCATTCAGCTAGTAAATCTTCCTTGACAATTACAATGATACAAAAATAGGAAGGTAGAAACATATCCCCAAAAGAAAGTTTTCTGAGGAATCAATGCTTATTGCCTCTAGTTCAAAGCATAGCTCCAAATAACATGAAAAGAAGTTAATACACTAAGACAGATGTGTCACTTGCATATCAGAGGGTTTAGGGCTGCATCTTGTTAGAGTAGCTTTTAAAAATTTTAATCTATTGATAAATTACTTTGCACATTAAGGTGTTAATGTTCATGTTTTGCTTGGTTTTCTGTTGGATAACCCTCACAGAGTTGTTTGTTTTTTGTTTTTGTGTGGAGGATTTTAACAGGTAACAGACATGAGAGCAATCCAGCATTTGCTGAGATGCCTGTTAGGGCCATAAACAAGATGGTTGTTTATCAAGCTAGAAGAAAAGAAGAATGTAAAGAACGTGGAAAAAGATAATGAAGCACCAATCAGCAAGCAGGTCTCACCACAATACTTAACCTATGAGAAGAGACTGTTAGGGGGTGTGCTTTGTGTACTGGGAAAAAGGAACATATAAATATTGGGTTTGGAGTGAAATAAAGTGGGCATTAATTGATCACATTGATCTGAAGCGATGACCTGTTATTCCTCCGCAACATTTTTGGTTTGTTTTTTTTACGTTGGTTGGAGGGCATTACTACCTCTGCCTCTCACCATTACTTAAAGCATTAGTTTAACTTTATTAGGAAGTTATTCTTGTTAACCTATATGTGCATACTTTAAAGTGTGCTTTTGTATATCTGTTCTCTTGCATGGCTTTTTTTCAGAGCCAGCAACTTTTTTGTTCCAGTTTTGTTGGATTTTTTATATGAGTTTAGTTTTCTTTTTGTTTATAGACCTTCATGTTCATCAAGAATGATGTGTGCTAGTGAAGAATTAAACTGAGCAATAAATAAGGCAGTATGTACACAAAAAGCTTAGTGTATAAACTTCATTAGCCTTTTTTTTTTTTTTTTTTGTGACCACTGAATGGGTAATGTTTCCCTTGGGACAGAAGAGCAAAGACTCTGTGATGGAACCAAGGCAGATCCTCTTAAGAATATAAAACCATTTATCATAACAGCTGTACAAGTTCTGTCACTTCTCCCACATCAGAATGTGTTGGGAACATTATTGGAGTACTTCATATTAAATGAAGAGGGAGAATTGCCATCTCAGGTTTGTACAGTTACTGCACTTTTGGGCACTTCTTTCTTTGAGTGGTACTCTCTCATATTACACAAGGTTGAGGAAAGTTTCATGCACAAGTCTTGAACTTTAGTTAGTTTTTGTTAAAAAACTACTGATTTTTAACAGCAAAATCCACTTTCTTTTGGGTTATATCCTCTGTGTGAGAGATACTTGGTTCAATCCTGGGTCTAGCTGCAGTCATAAACCAAAACAGAGCAGGAACTAGTGCCAGGGGTTTCAAATATAGTACACTGGCTGTGAAATGATATACATGTAAGCAGCATCATAGTTATATTAGATCTTTTCACATAAAAGCATTATCTTTTATCTTCCATCTGTAAGGCTTATGAAGAATTGCCTAAATTGGGAAATCCTCCAACTCTCCATTTCCCTCAGTTTCTGGAACTGAGGATGCTCCCAGAAGTGGTAACACACTTGCAGATGTCACCATGCTAAACTGCCACTGTTCAGTGCAGAATCTTAACTATGGCTGTTGAGCATATTTCTCCGAGAATGCTGCTATGCACGACATGCCTGGAAGTCTAGGAAACAGGATGACAGGTTGCTGCTTCTCAGTGTGTAGTCTTATCACACATTTTGAACTGATTTCTGCTGTGCTTGGCAAGTGCTTTTGCAAAGAGCACAGACTTAACCATAAAGTATGTTCCCAGTGTGCAAGGGACAGTCTTGAAAGTGAGTAATAGAATTTTGGTGGTGTTTCTGTCACACAAAGCTTCACCCCGACATGTAGAGGGATGCTTTGTGATACCACAAATATGATAGAGATGTCAACAGCTGCATCTTTGTTTCAATCAGACTTTGAATGTGGTTCAGGCATCTCAGTGTCCATTTAAGTATCAGAAGCCAAAAGTAACACCAAATAAGGCTGTGAAACAGTGTTCACTTACCTATATTGCTTTCTCCTAATTAAGCTCACTTATGTCTGCTGCATCAGAAAAGAATGATAGTGACAGAGGTATTGTCCTCTGACCTGTCAGAACTGTTGGCTAACCCACATGGGCTAATTAGCCCATGGACAGTCTTTCCCATCATTATGATGCAGAGTAGTTATCCTGGTGCAGATAATACAGTCATTCACAATTAGGAATGCTTAATGCGTTCACAGTTCTGCACAGTTACTAATTATTCCTTTAATGTGCATTTAGTGGTGTGTTCAGGACCTTTACACAGTGGATGTTGTTTGGAGCTGCATGACACTGATGTATATCTCTAGGTACCATTAAAAAGTGGCTCTTGATTCAGAGTGGGACATCTTAATACTTGCATCTCTCTAATGTAAGTCAAATGAAAACAAATCTTTCTTTTCATACCATAGGATTAAGACATTGATGTATTTTTAACTACAAATGTTTTGAGTTTCTGCAACTTTAGAATTTCTGCATACCTCAGAATTTTTTGGAACATAATGTATTAATTGACAGCAGCTCATTTCTGTTCTTTTTGCAAAAGCATCATACTACAGAGAACAATCCTGTACCTTGTCACATGCTTTTTTAATAATATACATGTGTTTGAAAACTCAAAGTTTCTTTGACTTGTGGTCTGACTTGGGTTTTATCTCAGTCTACTGAGTAGGAAGCTAGGTATTAAAATTAATAGTAAATATATGCATGCCATTAAAGATGCTAGAAATTGACTGGAGTGGCTATACGAAAGTTGGAAGAGAAGTATTGAAGTGGGAAAAGAGGAGAGCAGAATCCAAAAAAGGGAATAAGAGAGTCATGATGACTACAAGGGAAGAAGGACTGAACACACAGTCATCACTTTGTTGACGATGAGAGATCCAGGAATAATTCCACTCAAGCTGTCACATCTGTGCAGTATTAACAAGAGAAAAAGCAAGAAACCTAGAAGAAGCTGCATTAAGAAAGGGGCTCTTTTTTTTACTTAGACGTGTGTGTTTCTCTGAAAATCAGTGCAATGTACCCCCCTGGCCTTGGCTTTATGGGCTGCCACTGCACTGAGTCCAGCAGTGCAAAAATGGTACTTGAAAATAACTTTTTTCTCACCAAGTGAAACAAAGTATCAGGAGAAAAAAAAATAGAAGGCGGCCATGTAAAGTTTTGAGAGTTTGGTGAGAGGGATGTGACAGAGTACAGCTCCTTTTCATACACTACTTAACAAGCATGAGGTTTTGCAACAGCAATATTTTCAGTGCCAGCAGTTTAAAATAGCTTCCTTCTGTCTATTCTCTATTTTACTATGGCCAGACTTCATTTAGTTCCTACAGAAAAGCAAGCCATCACTATCCTTTTTTTCCATCTATAAACCAGAGAATTATTTCAGTAAAATGGCATTAGCTGGCCATCATGGAGTTACTATTTGTAGAAATTTTTCAGAAATTACTAGTTAGTAATTGTTAGTATTTCCTAATAGTTAGTTGTATATTTAAAGAACTCTGAGCACGGAAATGATTGATAATGTGTAAAGGACTTATTCTATGGGGCAGCACAAATTTGTAGATCCTCTCAGAGAACCTACTTGCATATTTACCTTTGTCTCACAGCAGTGTGTCATAGAACTGAAAGAGATATTCTTACAGCTCTCCCTCTTTTTGGGAATAGCAGAGAAAAATGGCTTTAGCTGATGTGTTATGGTAGGACAATGATATGCTGCAATCATCAGTGGCAAAGTTTGTGGTTCTATATGCATATATGTATACCTGAACATTCCCAGTCTACATTATTATTTTATGGCACTCTGATTTAAGTCTAGGGATTTATTTTCACCACAGCAAGCATTAATTCTACCTTTGTACAACCACGCCTAAGCACTCTTGTTTGTCAGCACCAATTGAAGACCTGATTCTGTACCTTATGCTACTAAATTGAGATGTGAAAGGCCAAGGAAAATAGAAAACATTTTAAAAATACCTAGATTTGCTGACTTGGAACATTTAGATATATTTTGTTGGAGGGTGAATTTTTCAGATGTTTTGGAGTATTTTTTGTGACTGCATTAAAATTTAATAAGAATTTTCAGTCCATTAGCAAAATAAGCTTTGTAGAGGATCATGGTGAACATTTGACACACCAACTTTCAATGATGAGTAACAGTCACCTGCTGTAGAATTAAAATGGCTGGCTTTGCAACATGAATGATGTCTTTGACCTACTCTCTTGAGTATCTCCTAAAATAGTGTGTGTGCATGTACATCTATGTGTTTACTCTTGATTTCAAGAACAGAAGTAGCACAGACTTTCTTCATTTTTCATACATTCCTAAGAACAAAGATGTTTGGGACAATTAATTTTGAATATATGAGAGCTTATTCTCAGTCTGTTCAAATGACATATTTTAAAAGATACCAGAACTACTGTTGGAGTGCAAGAGGAGTGGGGGTGGTGTATTTTCTTAAATGCTCTGAAATTGTAGCAGCAACTTGTAGATTCACATATTTTCATATTCTTCATTGTAATTTTTCTTAGAATGAAGAAAATTGAGCTTAAGTGAATGGGGGGGGAAACATTTTCCTATGTTGATGTTGGCAAATTTCTTCACTGGTAACGTAAGCAGCCTTGTGTACAGTACTATAGATTTAATAGCATAGTTTTTCATGCAGTTGTACTACAGCAGTGAAACAGAATTCTGTAACTTATGGTATTACATTTACTTTGTCATGTTTCATTGCTTAATTTCTATAGAAACAGTTACATCCATAATGTATTTCTATAACTTTGATCTGCTGTCTACTGAAAATGAGAATTTGTCAATCTCTTCCCTCTAGCCTCACTGGAAACTGGAGTAGGTATAAACTAAATAAACAATAAGGTATCAGAAACACAACAAATGGAGCACCAGAGGGAATAACTATTTTCAATAGCTTCTTATATTAGAAATTCATGAAGGGAGAAGTTAAATTTTGAGACAGAGTTGTTCTGAGGGGGTTGGGGTAGGTTTGAGGATGAGTCACAACTCATTGCCTTTGAAGATATTGAAGGGAACAGCTCTCACAAAAAGAATAGAATGCAGAAGAACCTATCCATTTTCTTTGTACTCACATTGTTGTTATGCTTCCTGGTAAAAGTGAGTTAAGAATCTCTCAATCCTTCTAGTAATATGTTAAGGATTCTGCTTAGAAGAATCTGATGTTCATTGTGATGTTCCCCCCACCCTCCTTCTAGACTTTTGACATACACAAAGCTGTAGGAAATTCATGATTTAAAAATATAATCTCTGAGAAAAATGTTTAAATAAAAGAAAATCTTTTTATTCAGAATGAAAAGGGCAAAGAGACAGTTGACAGAAAGTGTTTACTGAAGAGAAATACCAAGGAAAATTGAGAGATATCTTTCAATACCAGTAAAGATGCAGAGTTGTAATAATGAAGTCAACAATTCAACTTTTTTTTAAAATGTAACTTAGAAGTCCTGCTTAAAATGAACAGACAGTAGTGAACACATGGATGGTCAGAGGAGGTGACAGTTGATAGCTTGTCAAATTTCTCATCCATCCTTTCTGAGTAGGAACTGGCTAGAAATCACCTGAGCTACACAAACATTGAACTGCAATGCTGTTCCAGTAATTCAGGCTGCAAGTCTATAATATCCTCTAATTTACAAAAACAAAACCATATATGCTCAAAATATTTTTTTCCAGTAAATGCAAACTTTTTTTCTAGCTCTTGCCATGGTAGCAGAAAGCATTGATTTGTTTCTGATAACGCTGTGTTGCTCCTAAGTTAAAATAATGTTTTCAGTTCTTGCAGCAGGTTTGGGTTTATTGTCATACACAGTTTGAGGGTACTAGTCTACAGCTAGCCAAAAAAAGTACATTCTTATCAGTAGTCTGGTTTGATGTTTCACGTAGGAACTGTTTCTGTATTGGTCTAAATTTATTTAGGCTCATGAAGAAAGTGCTCCAAGTTGTAGGGCCAGGCTTGTCATTGCCTCTGGATGCACAGTACCACTTTTTAGTACAACTGCTGGAACATTGCTCACTAACAAAGAATTTTTCAATTCATATTTTTTTCTTCATTAGCTCATAATGTTACAGTTACATTCAGGACCAACACATGTTTCATTTGGCTCACCATCACTCTTTGTCATGTTTCTGGTTTTGTCTGTTTGATATATGTTCATTGAAAGAGAAACATATTGTAAGAGGCGTATCAATGGTAAAAGTGAAATGCATCACATTTTAATAGGGATGTCAAAATTAAAACTGAAATTCTTTAGTTCTGAGTGTCACATAGAAAAAATGTCTTTTAAAAAAGAGAAATGGAATGGATCAATTAAAAATTATGGATCTCCTGGAGAGAGTCTAGCAGAGGCCACAAGGATGATAGAGGGACTGGAGCATCTCCCCTGTGAGTAAAGGCTGAGTGAGCTGGGGCTGTTCAGCCTTGATAAAAGAAGACTGAGAGGGGATCTCATCAGTGTTTATAAATACTTGAAGTATGGGAGACAAAGGGAGATGGCCAACCTCTTCTCAGTGGCCTGTGGGGACAGAACAAGGGGCAATGGTCACAAGTTGGACCACAGGAAATTCTGCACCAATGTGAGAAAGAATTTCTTCATGGTCAGGGTGATGGAGCACTGGAATAGGCTGCCCAGGTTGTGGAGTCTCCTTCTCTGCAGACATTCAAGACCAATCTGGACACGTTCCTGTNTTGGATGCCAACCTGTGTGACCTACTGTAGGGAACCTGCTTTGGCAAGGGGGTTGGGCTTGATGATCTTCTGAGGTCCCTTCTAATCCCCACAATTCTGTGAATCTGTGAATATTCTGAATCCAGCTAAAGTTTTGTGCATATTATACATTTTTATTAGAAACATTTTTCACTCTAGGCTTTTATGATAAACTTCATAAAATACATCTCGTAAATGTTCTAAAACATCTTTTCAATGTTTTGATTGCTTTTGAAATTTTCACAGTTGATAGTGATTATAATGAGTAACTGTTGATTTTTATGGAATTCTTTTTATCCAATATCCTCAAATAATTTATTATTCATGGTTTATGGACAGGGAAAATGAATTGCAGAGTGGTAGAATAATTTGTTGAAAATTCCCAAACTGGTGATGTGGCCAGGATCACATCCCATTTGTAATACAGGTGAAAATACAACATAACTACAGTCTTAGTTATAGAACAAAGAAAATGGTCCAGAAGACAGTATAGCTGATTGCAAGTGAACACATTGCTCACAGATAACTTTTTGTCACTATGCCTACTTATATGTTTTGATCTTATAGTTTGCTGAATGCAGCACCTTAGCAGAAAACCTACTGACACGGTCAACTTCTCTGAAGTACAAAGTGATTAAGCATAGGTGTGCACAACTACGTGTTTGTGATGGCTATGGTAGAAATAGGAATCAGAGAGACTAATTACAAAACATTCATTTATAGCAGCTGTGGTTATGGAGGGTGTCTGCTTAATGAATAGCTCTCCTACCTGAGCAAGCTGAGTGCTCATTTAAGCCCTGAGAGAATGTGGCACTTCCTGCTGCAGCTATAAGGGAGGCTTCAACTTTGTCAGGTATCCACTGCCTGATACACCACGATGTCTTATGATCTTAAAGAGAGAACTTGTGATGCCTTGAGAGGATACAAGCAATGACAACTCTGTGGATGGGGCGTGCAAGGCAGGTTAAAAGCCTCCTTTCCCTGCCAGAGCTCTCTCTGTGTTGCAGCATGTGTTGAAGAGTTGAACTGAGGTGGTCCATATCCCCTGGAAAGTCTGGGGCTGACTTACAGAGCTGGTCTGTACTCATGCTTCTAACAGGGTTTTTTTGCTATTATTGTGCTTTCACCTTGCTAGATTAAAGAAGTACTTGAGTATTTCTGTTAATGTGAAACTCTTTCTAATCTGCCTACAGTGTAAATATGCTCTGGAAAAGTTTTACTTCATTTCTTGATTGTTAGGTTGACTTTTAATTTTAGTAGAAGGTAGCTATAGTAGGTGGATGACAAAGGGGCAGGTGATTTTTTGTTTAGTTCTGTAGAAAATGCATAGGGTAGCTATAGCTGTAAGTCTGATTGAACCCAAAGGCTTTAAGATTGTATTTTTGTCAGTTTTCAGTATTTTGAAATTTATGCATAGCTTGATGTGTTTTGATTTCATTTCGGGGTTTGAAAGCTTATGTATTTTATTTAATTATAGCAGTCATGAAGGATTGCAGAGCAGGACATATGTGTCTCTACCTTTGCATGTAGTGTGGTAGAGATTTAAACCAACCTAAAGTTTCCTCTGCTGCAGCTAGGCAGCATGTTGCTGTTCTCTAGCTGATTTACAGTCCATTCCTCTGCACTGCTTCAGCCCAGTTTGAGCTGATGTCAGTGAACAGTGTAAACTCTAACAGGCAAGTCTGGAGAGAGGACTGTGTTGTGATGATCAATGAAGGAATACCTTTTAATGCTCTCCAGTCAGCACATTGTGTTCCCTGAGCAGCCTTGAGTATGCCAACTGTCAAGATATTGATTGGATAGTTTCCACTAGCTACTGTAAGTGCTATGATATTACACCATATAATTTCCAGTTTCTGTTTTTCTGTCATCATTTAGAAAACTGCATATAGTCCAGATTGGGATTTTATGGTCTGCTGCCCCATTGCACACTTTATTTCTTTTTCGGTGGAGAAAACCCTTGAAAATGTCTGTAATCTAGAAAGTATATATATTGTGTATGGCAATGATGTTATCACAGTAAGTGAAATATTGATAGGGGTCATTGCTCCTGATAATGAATGAGAATAATGCAAAGTTGCATAGGGCTGAGGAAAAACAAATACCTGAAACTGCATCTAATAAATTCAAATATTTTTTACTAATGTAGAACTCAAGCTTTACATTACATGCTTGGCACCTTGAAGGAGTAAGAGGGCAGAAGGAAGTGCCTGCTTAAGAGCTTAGCAGGCATTGTTGGAAGGCTTTATTCTAGAAAAACTTTGTCCATAAAGGGTGGAAGGAGAACTGCATCCCTAAAATAAATGAACAGGAGCCTCTCTTAAGTTTTCAGTACAGAAGATTTGTGTGATAATGAAAAACAAGGGTAGCAGGAGATTTTCTAAAACAATGCTCTTGTGATTGGATATAAAGTGTTTTTTCTAATTCTGTAATCTGTAAATCGCTCTTCAGGTAAGTACTTTCTGTGGATAAATTGTATTTTGCTACACTATGAGCGTGGGGGAAGAAGTGAGGGGAATTTGCATACTGAAAAGAGTTCTAGACTAAAGGCTGTTGGTTTTGACATTTGTGTGCTGCTGGTTGGCACTAAGTCTTCTAAAATTCCAAATTATTTTTCTTTTTTTATCACTTATGTGCAAGTCTTTCTTCTGTAGAGTTACTAAAAAAGGTAAAAGTAATTGGTGGCTTTTTATTTTTCCTGTTACTTTTACATATTTGGTCTTTACATTTTTTCCTTCATGTTAGTAGGTGCACTTAAGTAGTTATTAAATATTTACAGATGTGTTTTGCTTTATTGGTATTATTCTGAAATGTATTACTCAAAAACCTCTTATAGAATCATAGACTGGTTTGGGTTGTAAGGGACTTTAAAGCCCATCTAGTTCCAAACCCTCACTAAGGGCAGGATCACCCTCCACTAGCTCAGGGTGCCATAAGCCCTAGCCAGCATGGCCCTGAAAACTGCCAGGGATTCAGGGATAGCTACAGCTTCTCTGGGCAACCTGTGCCAGGGCCTCCTCACCCTCACAGAGAAGAGTTTATTCTTAATATCTAAATTAATTATCTAAATCATCCCTCTTTCAGCTTAAGGCCGTTTCTCCTAGTCCTATCACAACATGCCCTTGTGAAAAATTTGTGAATGTTATGAAAAAAATACCATTCACTAATCCAAAATGATGTGAAGCTGTATCTTAAGAGATGCTGGTACATTGCTGCAGTCAGTGGATGATTACCCAATGTTCAGCTATTGATGCTCACTGTAAATTCAATTGATTAGCAATTAATTTTGAGAGCGCTGCAATAACTGTTCAATAATTACTCAAGATCATTAACAACCTCTATGAGGCATCTAGTAAATATAAAACCAAGTTCAATTATTGTAGTTGCAACTTTGTTTTTAGTTCTCTCATCTTTCAACATTGCTTTCTCTTTTATGTCAAGATGCAGCTGTGATCCTGAAAAGTGCTAGGAATATTGTGAGATCCCACAGTCTGGGATTTTTTTTCTACTTCACAAGCTGCCCAGCATATGGAATACCTGAGGCCAGCTTAAGACCTTTACTCTTTCTTCACTGGGAATCATTAAAGAGTAAATAACAGCCTTTGAGAAGAAAGAACATGCAATATTCCTGTCTCACTTTTAGAAAGAGGATCAAAACCCAGGTGCAGGAATAGAACCTAACAGTTCTGATATCTATTGATACTGTTCTACTACCATATCCATATTAGATTTCATGAGGGATCCTATACCCTTGTATGCCTAATGATAGCTGCATAACATGGCAATGAAGACAGACAAGACTTGTCAAACGAGGCAGTGAGTGCTCGAAAGTACCCATTTGACATTAAAGTTCATGGGGCACCCTGAATTTTGCCACAAAAAGTGGTAACTAAGTGAACTCAGGTTGTGACTGAAAAATGTCCTGGATTATCAGGCTGGAAGACTGGGTGATGAATGAGAATTTGTATAATGTATTTGTAGGCAGTGGAAAAACTCTGAGATAAAATTGGTATTTGCTTGTATCCAGGAGATAAAAGAAAAAAAGTATTTGCCTTTATTTGTGCAAGACCTCAGGCTTTGAGGTTATGAATTCAGGTATAAAGACCTTGTCCTGTTGGTCATTATTTGTAATAATTATTTGACATAATATATTTGGTTGCCAACTAGAAAATTAGTTTCAGCTTTTCATAAAGTTTCCCAGTTTTCTTTGCATTTTAATAATCTGTGTTTCCTGCAAAAGATTCTGTGGAGACTTGCCTACTTAGTTTCATAAATTTTATTCAGGAGCCAGGAACCACAACCCATAGATTTAGAGAAATAATTCTGTGATCCATCATTACTGTGGTCTGCCTTGTAAGTCAAGTAAAAGTCACCAGGATCATTTGTTTAAGGAACTTTTCATGGAAAATGTAACACCATTCACTTGTACGTGTTCTGCTCCCTGGCTTGACCCAGATGTTCCCCGAAGTAGCCATGCAGTTTTATGCACGCTTGCATGAAATCTGCTCTCCACTTAAAACGTACATTTGAGGAAACAAAAGGCATTGCAGATCTTGTCTCAAGAATGAGATCTTCTGAATTCCAGCTTTAAGTCCAACAATTATCCTGCTTAGACCTCTGGAGCTTTTGCATGTCTTGGCTCTTTTAAATTAAGGGGTGAATAACCCAGCAAATTTCCATTTTTATTTTTTTTTAATTCTGTCTGCATAAATTTATTTTACTGATTTGTACCTTACTTAAATGGGAAATATCTGGAGGGTCTGTCCTGTTATAAATGAAATGGTAAATGCACCGTTTCAACTAAACAAAGTTTTGCATACAAGCTATAATATAATATGGAAAATTATAAATACTTGTCTATAAACTTGAGTCAGCCATTTGATTCTGGGGTCTCTACAGCTACTAAAGGCAAAAATGACCAAAAATATAATGAAAATAAACCTGACAGTGAATGGATAAACCTGAACAAAATCTCTTTGATTGGAACATTTGGGATAACTGCCAGGTTGGGCTTTGAGATGTTTATAATAGGATATGTGTTGATTGAGGAGAGAACCATGAAAGGTACAGTTTAACACACCCAAACTATGCCAAAGTATGCAAGAAAGTGGGGAGTGCTGTTTGGACAGGGGACAGATCAATTAAATCTTTTAGGACAGGATGCTTTAAAATGCATGTTTGTAAGTTAAGATACAACCTAAACATTTTAATCTCTAGAGATTTTGAAGTTTTATCCACCCAGTGAGTTTGTGGTAGGGAATCAACATTGAAACCGTCTCTCCTTGGTCTTCAGTGATTCATTTCTTGTCAACTATGTAGTTTTTGAATTTGCTGAGCATTTAAAATTCATTCTTCTCCCCTGCTAATTATAGACTGTAAGGAGATGTGGTGATGTAGCTGTTCTTTCAGTTTGAGATCAGGCACAGTTCAATTTATTCAAACACATTTTGAATCCTTTTAATATAATAAATATATCTTGGGAAATGCCATGGTTGAACTGTAATCTTAACTAGAAATAACATTTTACCTTTCTGATTCCCAATCTCCTGAACAGAATTAAAGGTTAAAAAGTGCTCATTATTTCAAGAAACAAGACACTGTCAAAGGAAAAAACCAAGAGTATTAAGTGATATTTCTGAGCCCTTATAGACAAACAATTCCTATGTTTTGGTAGTTTTATCAAGCGAAAGCTGGCTTATAAATCAGCTACTACATATTTTGTTTGTAAATTGGCTCTGAAGTTAGTAAATTAAAGCTTGTTGGTTATTTAAAGTTTTGAGTAAAGGATATTTTTAATGTAGAAATGATGCCTGGTTCTTTAGATGGAAGAAATTAGTTGTCTGGAATAGTAGTGATGCTTTTAATCCAGAAGATACGAACTTCAACAAGAAAATGTGTACTTGGAAAAATTATTGCTTGTTTTGCTTTACACAATCAACATTGATTTTTTTTTTTTTTTTTTATAACCTTGCTTTGGATTATCTTTTGGAATCCAAAATGTTTTTTTGAGAATTGTAATTTTATCTTTGAATGTTATTCCTAAAAGACCTTTGGACATTTGATGAGTTTTCTAGTGTGAGACATATTGTGCTGGTATGATTTTCTTCTTTAGAAGTTGATTTTTGTGAAGTACTGTATTGTGCCACTCAGGTCAGCACAGCAAGCACTTCAGCAGCTCAGTAGTCCTACTGTGTGTTTATTGACAGAAACATCATGAATGCCAACAGAGAAGAATTATCTCAGTGGGGAGAAGAAAAAAAAAGTCTTCAGCAAGGTGAAACAATAGAGCTAGTGCAGAAACAAAGATGAAGAAAATTATCTGTCCTCATAAAAGCAGCCACCAAATCAAGCACAGTAATTGTAAAGACCCTCTTTGTTGGTAAAAATAGAGGTAATTGTTTATGTAGAATGCACTGGACAGAAGCAAAGTTGTAAAGAGATAAGCAGGATGAGATAAAAAAAAGTCTTATTCTGGAAATAAAAGGCTGATGAATGTGGAGAAATGTAGAGTGAATTAAGGATTTCTTTTTAAGTCAGTTAGAAAACCAAGGATGCATAAAATCAGTAAGGTCAAGGCTGCTTTATTAGGTAGCTTAAAGTCTTATGTAGCTCTATTGAATTCAGAAATAAAATTTATTAGATAGTGGTACCTTAATGAATTGCAGTAAGAAAGTAACATGCATCCATGCCTGTTTACTTGAAATAGCTGGAAAAGTAAAACAATACAGAAGAATTTGAATTTTGGTATACCAAATTCACACCTAGGTCTCTGGTCACTACTGACCTCTATAACTATATCTAACCATAAATTCTCAGACTGAAAGTGCTTTTGTCCTTGACTGTTGTCACTTATTTAAAGCCTCTCAAGTGAAATTGTGCTTTTTAAATGTTCCATGAAGAATTTTATCATCTTAGTTTTAAGTTATTTAAAAATCTCATTAGTTGTTATTTTGGGTTTATTTAGTCTGCATGAAAGTTGGAACAATGACAGCATGAGGGAAGCCAGAAGAAATAGCACCATTTCTTGTCATATATCTCTCTTGTTATGTCAGACTGGTATATATTTGTTTTGATACTGACATGCTGCTCTGATGGTCACAAATGTTCCTGATAGACAGAAGCGAATTCTGTTTGATCATATTCTTCTTTTTTTCTGTGATGTTAGTAATGATGTGTTTGCATACTAAAGATAGTCCTGAACTGGGAAAATTTGGTTTTCAATTGCTGCAATCAAACTGCAAATATTAAACAGGCATGGAGGAGCACTTTCTGTGAAAAGGAATAGATTTCAGGCCTTTGAATCTCAGATTCCTGCATTATTCTCTATTATCTGGGTGATGTAAAAGTTCAACCAATATATCCTGAAGCAAAATATTAATGAATTCTCCTATCCAATTATTGGGCGTTCTATAAATGTGTTACTACTTTTTTATTATATAGGTAATAGTAAAATGCCTTGGGCATCCTTGCATAAAATGGCTAAACCAATATTAAGTTACCAGCAGAACAACAAACTCTTTTCCTGTCTACATATGTGTGTTGAGGGACTCGCTTTGCTCCAAGTGGCTGCTAAAAGATGTCTCTTGTATTCTGTTTTTATGTGGGTCATTGATTCTGGACAATTTCAGGCAGATGGTGAATCTTGTTCTCAAATAAAGAGTTTCTAATGGAAAATGCTCTAATGTCATTCTTAAATTAAGGACAAGGCAGCTTCTTTCAATACTCTTACACGTAGAGTAATCCAGATAAGAGTCACAAATAGATGTTGTTCAAATTATTTTGGAGTGATAGATTAAACCTTCATCTTGAAGTTAATGTAGAAATTATATTCTGTATTGTCTTTTATTTCTGAATTGACTCAAGAGACATTTCTTCTCTTCTTCTTCTCATTCTTCTCTTGGCAGCAGAATATGCTGCCATAACCTGATTTTGAGAAAAAGAATGATCATAGAAAGGACAACATCTGAAATAAATGATTGCAATTGCCTGGCTGGCTGCCCACATAGAAAGCTTTCTTGGGCTCAGCTGCTGGTTCCAGAGCAGCTGGGGGATCTGGTGCAGCTCCCATATTAGTAATGTGCATAACAAATGGTAGTAATACATGCTGCATAAAAGAGGAAGATATCCTTTTCAGTATGTAAGCTGACTTCTTCCTTCAAGTATACTGGCATCATTCGCGTTTAGTCCTGATTCAACATCAGCCAGCTAACTGTCAGCCTTATCCTAATCTCCCTCTGACAGTGGCTCAGATAATCAATAGCACTGGCTGCATGAGAAGACTTGAGGCGGCCGACTGAGACTCATGGCTCCATATGCCCAAATAGTATGAACAAATAAAAGAAGAAACACTTCAGAAAAGAGCACTGTAGAAGTCCATGTCCACCTCCCCACATCTGAAGTACTAAGACTTTTCTGGATTATCACAGACCTTCTGCATATCTCCTTGTCTAAGGAATATTTTGAATTGTATTTTATGTTTTATATGTTATTTACTTCTAGTGATGTTTTAAAATAAAACACTGGTAGAATGTATCACTCTGCTTTCAGAAGGTTACTTAAGGAAGTAAGCTTTTATGGCAATTTCCATAATTGTAAGAAAATATCTCATCTTAAAAGAAGAAAATATCTGGCAGAGAATAAAAGATGCACCAAATATCACTGAAAGATGAATTTCTGAGGTAGGAATGGGAACACTGCAGAAGGCATTTGGGAGCAAAAGCTCATAAATAGGTTTCCAGGAAAAAATGGCTATGGGAGCGTGCTTGAAGATTGGTGTGCAGATTATATTTGAAGTAGGTGTTGCTTGAATAGTGAAGGTGGCTCATGTCCATTCTAAGCTGCATCTGTGGGGCTGTTAGGTTGATCTGACAATGAAATTTGAGGTGTTAAAGTTGACAGCCATAAACTTATTATTTTATTTTTTATTACTTTGAGTAAACGAAAATGAGTTTTTTAGAAAGTCTGGGAAAACAAATTTCTAATTTCAGTGACTGTAATAGTAACAGTTGTGTGCTTCACTTCAACAATATGGCTGATGTCAGAGTAACTGTTAGAAAGGGAAAGACTAATAAAGGTTCTTTTCTGTCCAGTTCCACCTTTTCCTCCTCTCTTCCTTCCAGTGACCATGTATGAGGTTATACAAGCCTGTCTTACATCTATTTAGCACAGATGGCATCATATATTATAGCCTATGCATGGTAATATCGAGAAGCATCTATTAAGGATTTGAATGAGTATTTCAGAGCTCCACATACAGGTATTCTTATCCTGGTGTCTTCCAAGCAGATTAAGCTGTGATAAGAACATCAGCATTTGTACTCTGAATTAAGTATCCATACACAGGTTTATTCAGGTTATTATGGATTTCGTTAGACTTGAGTCTTTATTTCAGATCTGTGTTTAAATATAGTAGTCCTTAAATGCTGTGCATGACGGTGAGAGGAAGCAGTAGACTCCAAATGTTTTTCCTGTGGAGGGGAAGGCAGTGGCTGACCTGAAGGAACCGTGGACTTGGACACAAGAGCAGGAAGAGGGGATGATGGACAGGTAGGCAAGCGATTTCAGTGGAGCTCCATTTGTTTTCTTGCTGTCTGGCATCAGCCATGATTCCTGGAGTTTCATTGCCCCCAGCTGGCCATTTCTTTTCCTGGGGTACCCACCTGTGTTTCCTGCCTCCCTGATCAGAGTGAGGGATCAGTTCTGGGGACTGTCCCCCCCTCTGTGACAGCTGTCCCTCCTGCAGAGCCAGTGGGACTGCTGGGCCCTTGGGCTCAGCTGGGCAGGAGTATAATTCCATGTGTCAAATGTTGTCTGGCTTAATTAACCCCCTTCTACCTTTGATTGAATAACCCCTTTCCTCTTTTGGCTGTCTCATTAAAAGGTTGAATAAAATCTGTCTTAATTTGTTGCACATTAGATTTCCGTGTCCTGAGGGATACCTTTTGCAAAGAGATCTTGCATCCACATGTGTTCTGTTCTCTCTTCCCTTTTTCTGTGTTTTCTCTTCTTTTTTCTCTCATTTTATATGCAGTCATATATTTCCTTTTACTTAGATAATAAGATAGAAAGTTAGGCTTGTATTATCATCATCATCATTATTATTATTATGTTCCCTTTGTTTCTTAATTGGGCACTTTTCCCCTGTGTTGTCTGACATTGCATTAGGGATGTTTATTCTACTTCATGGCGCTCAAGCTCTCAGTGTCTAGTTTTCAGTGAAGTTAGCCTTCTAAACTCCCTTTTTTCCTGAAAACTCTTCCTTTGACTCTGTTGAGCAAGCTCTGTCCTTTGCAGTCCTCAGAAGTGCTCTCTTCTTTCTGTTGTAAGCTATTTTCTTCTTTATTGAGGTCTTTGTCGGCCAACTTTCGTTCTTGCTTCTCTTCTGTTTGACACGGAGAACATTTACTTCTGTCTTTACTTCTCTACTGCAGTACTAGTTTCATTTTTTGTTCAATTTCTTGATCTTTTAATTTATTTTTTAAATGTCCTTTTTGTATGATTACAGTGATATTAAGCCTTTATTCTTAACTCAAGATAATTGATCCAGGGGACAAATTTGCCCTCTGCAGACAGCTGTCTCTGAAAAGGTACTTGTGATTCCTCTGGAGACAACAGACTTGTAGGTGGTTTGTTCTGCCTCATCTGTAATGATCAGTTGAAATTGACTTAATTAAGGAAATTGTGCAAGATGTGATATGCCTGGGTTTTCATTTCACTTATTGAAAGCTTATTGGAAACTCAGTAGTATTTCCTCCATCATTAGCTGATGGTACCCTGCAATGAAGAAGGGAAATTAGCATATGTGGCAATTCACTGTTTCCTGAAGACTGCAGCATTTTACTTCCCTTTTGCACTGGTGAAGAGGATGCCATTTCCTGCAATATATTCCCTTATAGAGAAGCTATCATCTGAGACTGGTACAAATCTCTGCATCTGATCTTTCTTTGAAACACAGACCTGAATTCATGTTGTCTTCTGCTCTAGTTGGGTTATGAAATCACCCCTCATAGACAGATTTGTTACTACTCATGCATAGTGGATATTATATGCTGAAGGGACAGACACTTTCTCGTAATATTTACTCTGTACAGGCTATTATCATTCTATTTGAGGGTAAAATGTCTTTTACTTCTGTTTGGGCCCCAAAGGGAGCATCAAGCAAACATATTTTAAAAAATTACCGAGTGTTTAGGGTTTTTTTAGCTATTTAAAACAGCTCTACGTCTTAAAAATGTCCTAGAGTTCTGAATTACTGGTCTGATTTTAGATCTTATAATAGGCATAGTGATGGAGGCAGTAAAAAGCCAGAAAAGGTGCCCTTTGAATACATTCAATTATTTTCTGAAAAAAGAATGCCACAAGGAAAATGCATACAGTGATGCAGCGTGTCAGGAAGGTTTTTTAAGAAATAAGTTGTTCAGTGTCAAAGCTCCTTCAGCAAAATAAATAATTTTTATCTCTTCGCTTTGGAGTTTCCCATTTTTCACCACTAACTTAACTTGCCTGTATTTCTTAATGTCAAATGTAAGCGTGCTGATGCTCAATGTGCTCATTTTGTTTCCCAGTTCTCATTCTTCCCATGTTTCTCTAAAAGGAGGAGGAAGCCCTTTGTTTAGGCTACACGTTCTAAGAGCGAAGAGTGTTTATAGAGTATTCATCTGTTTTTCTTGTCTACGATACATATGGTGACTTCACTGCATACTTTTATATGGTTTGGACAATGCAAAACCATCAGTGAAAATGGGGAGAGCAAACAGAGCATGTTTTTATAATTAACTGCTTTTGTGTCGTATTTTTAAAAAAACCAACACCAAACCCCTCCAAAAAACTCCACCAAAAGCCCAGACCAAAAAACAAACCCCCTACCTTGCTGTAGTTCCAAACTCAAAAGATGAACCTCTCCACTCTTTCAAATATTTAGTGTCCAAAGAAGTTCTGCTTGTTATTCTTCATATTTTTCCTAGTACCAGCTTTAAAATAGACAAAATAATTCTTTCCAAACACCTCAACTGCTGTTGTTGGCATTTAACAAATGTTGGAACATGAATGAATTCAAGCGAACAGGTAACACCCCAGTGTTTTGTCAACCTTATAAAAGGGTTAATAAGATGACATGTTTATCTAGCCTAATAACCACAGGACCTCGAGTCAGCCACAGGCAAAATCCTTAAGTGACTTGTTCAGGATTCAGTTGGAAAAGAATTAACAATTATGATGAAGCAAACCTGCCTTTTGTGTTTAATGTGTAATTTACTAGGATGACCATTATGCTACAGTGTATGGAGGATTATGTGAAGTGCGTCTTGCTATTGGATGGCATCTTAATTTGCAGTGCTTAGACAATTACCTAGAATAGCTACTGAGAAGTAAAAAAAAAGGAAAAAAATAACTGTGGACATACAGTGTTCTAAGATTCTAAGATTCCCAGGCCCAAGAGTGAATGCAAAGTCTAGCTAAAGCTTTTTTCCATTTTTCTTTTTCACAGGTAGAGCTGAAAACCCAACTTCTTTATCTTGCATTCATGTCAAGTATGCATTGCCGTTTCTTTCAGCCACAGTCAGGAAGTGTTTGATATTTGCTCTCACTGCAGTAGTTTACCTTTGACCCATAATGAATTTGTGGTTCTTTCTGAAGTCCAGATCTATTTCTGCCAAATGTTCTGCTAACATTTTCCTCATCTTGTGTCGATGCATTAGAAATTTCACTCCTAATTATGTACTTATTTGAACTGAATTTAATCCTGGTCATTTCAGACTGTTTCTCTTGCTTGAAAGTGCTTTTTTGAATTCTAATTCTTTATTCCAAAGTGTTTAAAATTACTTCCAGCTTCATGTCATTTGACCATTTTTTAAAGTGTTCTCTTTAGTCAGTCATCTAAGTCCTGAATCAAATTATTAAATTGCACTTGATCCAGGCCAGATCATTCCCTCCTCCTCCAATTTCTTTTCCTAAAAGAGGAAGCACCTAGCAGAGCTAGTGGAAATAGCATTCATCTCATGTTCATTTCATTAGGCTCATAGCTCTTAGGGGAAGATACCACTGAGCAGATAACATGCTAAGGCTTCTTCTCCCGTCAATCCAATTGGAAGCTCTCATAGATTATATGGTACCTGGGAGTCCTAGATTGGTGTAGATTACCATACTTCTCCTGAAAATATGTACAGTTTTTAACCTAGATAACTTTGTCCTCCTTTTTTTCTCCTATGTAGTTACTTGTCCTAAAAGGAAATCAGGTTGGTTTGACAGAATGGCTCTTTGATGTTGGCCATTTATTTTCATGTCGTTAAGTTGTATAGGCAAGCTTGTGAATTGTTTAATTGCTTCTGGTAATGTCTTTCTGGGTAGTAAAATCTAGGAAGCAATTCTACAGGTTTTTTTGTGGGTTTTTTCCTTTATTTGGTTTATTTAATTTTAAAAAAATTTACTTTCTTGTGCTTGGCATTTCCTTTGCTGCCCATAGATCTTAAAAAATATTCACTAATTCTTTAAAGATTCATTGGTTAGTTCCTTGAATACTTGATAAGAAATTTTGAATCTTCATTGATTTAAACACACTTATTTACCATTCTTTTCCAAATATTACCGCAGTTCCTAATTCTATAGTTAAAAATATTTGTGTCATAGTGACTATTCCAGCTAAGCATTCTGGGTAAAGGTGAAAATAAATCACTGCTTGAACCTTCTTTACATTATCTGCTGAGTTTTGTACACATTTTGTTAGATCTAATTTGCATACACATTTTATGACTTGGACCTCATATGTACTTACTGAATGAAGTAAATGGTTTTGACTACAAGAATTTGAATCTGGATTTGGTGTCCTTTGGCCAAGTATTCCTGATTAGCAAAGAGTAACATTGTGTTTACTCTTATTATTTCAGTGGCTCCACAACAGTAATTTTAAGTCAGTTGGATTGCAATTATGTTTCATAAACACATTTTTAAAATGTGGTTTATGAATCACAGCATCATTATTTGTGCAGAAGACAGTTAACTCCTATGGAACAGTGTTCCTATACTATTGAGCATTTTAAGTTAATACCCCATATCTTCAATTTCATGTGGAAAGGAGTTGGTAGCCAGTGTAATAGACTCCTTTTGGTCTGATTCTACAAGTGTCTGTGAATCTTTGAGTATCACTTTCAGAAGTTGCTGTGTCTTGAAGATAATCATCACATGGCACACATGTTCAGGGAGCAAGGCATTGAGTTAAATTCTTCTGTATTTTTTCCGAGTTCTGAAAAATCAGCTGCTCCTTCTGAGATGTGAACTGTACTGTTTAATGTGATTCATCTGAATCTACCAGTTCTCTAAAAGAAATTTAGATAGTTTCCAAGAGGAGACACATTAGGAGAAATAAATCATAAGGTGAAAAGGCCATGCTCTTCCGTCTAGCCTATAAATGATGCTGCAAATTTTTGTGACCTGGTTTAATGAAAGGGTTAAACAAAGTGTTATACACTGTTTGCTGTCTTTAGGCATTTGTTCTGTATCCATGGACTTATTTTAATGTAAATAGGCACCTCAACAGCTGTGTCCCCTTAAGCACATTTTATTTAGCAGCTGGGTTATACACGTCACTTGGCAGCCATGGATTTTCAATTTTTCCCCGTGCCAAGGGGGCAGCTGGAATAATTTGAGTGCTCATTAATTTAGGAGAAATATGAACTGTGTAAGTCAGACAACATGAGTCTTCTGTATGGTGTTGTACAAGGATAAGCGGATAAGGGTAGAAGCAATTTGCCCTGTCCCAAGGGGGCCTTCGTTTTTTAATAAGCTGGTTATGAAAATTCTATTTCTTTGCAGTTTAAAGACTCTAATTAGAGCCTGTAATTTCTCTCATATAACCGGAGTGGATGAAGGTTAACATTAGGCCTCCAGAGTCTTTTCACATTCATTTACAGACTTAAATCAGGTAATAGTTTGTAGCTAATTAGAACAGTGTATTAAATATTTAGTTTGACTTGACCTAACTGTGGGAACACATGGATGCTGTAGGGCTACAAAAACGATAAAGTAGAGCTAAATTTAATTTTTAATCAAAGATAAACTTAAAGACTGTATAGTAATTTTAATACTGTCTGGTATACTGTGACAGTCTGAGCAGCAATTTCCTTCAGTGGATAAAATGTCAAGATAAATGAATACGACATCTATTTAATGTCCTTGCTGTAACACTTTGATGGTTCAAACAATTCATGGTCTATATACACAGTGTCTGAAGGATTAAATATTTTTCAGCATAGCAGACCATTTTATGCAAAAATATAATTTATTTTTCTATCCACTAACGGCATTTTCAGGAAGATTTTCTTATATTGTAATGCTTCTACTCCCAGGAAGTCCAACAATAAACCCCCATTCCTTCCAGAATTTCCCAAACAGTGGGTCAGCTCTTCCATCGGAGCAGTATCTGCATTTTCAGCTATTGCTTTGGCTGATTTTTGGATCCAATGCACCAAAATCTTAAGTAATCTTAAAATTCTATGCACAACCTTTTCCCTGTTCTTGTAAGTGAAACCTTCCGCTTAGTCTCAGTATGCTTGTAATTAGGAAAATTTGTGTTCTGTGAGTAGTTATCACTAAAGTTTTCTGTACTGTGTTATAAAACTCTTCCTGTTATTGGTTGGATTTCTAGAACATGAACTTTTTGCCATGGAAATTAGTGTGTAAACTAACATAAAAAGTTGAATGTAACCAAGCTTATGAAGTTGAGCTCAGCACCACGCTGATTTGTACCTAGAATGGTTGGTTCAAAGCACAGGCAGGGATTTACATCTCCTCTAGGGGTGGAAAGCTTGCCCAAGTTAGGTCTGTGTGATAAAAGACAGGTAGATGATATACTGAATCATGAAATATAGAAGCTCACTTTAACACAGTTCTGAAAAGCTTTCATGAAACAGATGATATTTTATTCAACTGCACATTTTTAGTAATGCCCCTCAGTCAGAGCAGGAGTGGCAATTGTTCAAATTTTTCTGGCTTTGTTTTACTGATTTGTTTTGGTTTTAAATGTGTGAAATTTATATTTAATAATCAAAATTATTTAATGGAATATAGAATCCAACTAATACCACTACTATACTATATAAAATGGCTTTGCACAGTGTAGCTGGTGGACTTACCAGGGAGCCCAGGACTCTGCATCTGATATCTTTTTCATTTACCCTTCTAAAGCTTGATGTCCACCAATTCATTTTGCCTTTGGTAATAGAATTTAATGATCAGTCAATTACATTCTGTTGTATTTAAAAAAAATAATTCAGAACTGACTCTTATTTCTGGAAAGAATTGTGCATGCCAGTTTGTCTGCCTATGAGTACCTTGGTCTTGCTTGTGTGTTAACGCTGCTGTCTTTTTGACTGGAGACTCAACTGCTCATCTTCATCCTAACCTTTCTCAGTAAACTGATTTCTTATCCCATAAGCTGAGTACAGACCCCCTTTGTCTTGCCTTAAGACTCACCTGTATCCTCAGCAATTGGTTCTGATAGCAATGAAGTTCCTTACTCTTTTGTGAGCAAGGCTCTGGGTCTTAAACTGGATTAATAGCAGTGGTAAAATACTTCAAAGTGAAAAGTGAAGAATGCTGATAAAGGGAAGAGGTTAACTAATAACAGAGACAAAATAAAGAATATGCTGTCTATTTGATGGGGGGTGGGGGGAGGGGAAGACAAAACAGCATCTGTAACCTTCAAATAGTCAAACATTTCTGGCTGTAAATTTGTTCAGGCCTCAGATTCTTGGCTCATGATCTTTACTTTTAATCTCAAGTTTCCTCTCCAGCATTTTTTGGATGCTAGAAACTACATTACAGATTGGTAGAAAATCAGTGATAAAACTTCTAAATATCACCTTATTTTGTTACACTGCTTTTCCAGTTGCCAGCTTTTATAAAATAGTTTATGACTGTAATAATCCCTTCAAAATCAGCTGTTATGGGAGATAATAGCTGGTTGTCAGAGCATTAACCACCCTTGACTTCACTTTGGGCCATTACATAGCGAAAGAATGAACTGGTGGTAAGTTTGCCAGGTGTATTAAATTATATGATGAATTACAGAGGTTCTGTAGTGGGGATCAGTGTCCAAAAAAGACTAGTGGAGATTGCCAAACCCATTATCTGATAGGACTGCAAGCTGGACAAAATCTCAAGGGTGAAAGGCTGGTGCTCTATCCATGATGTCATCCTCTAATCTGTGTCTGCACCACGCACAGTCGTGTATTCTGCAAGTGACTTACCATTGTTGAATGTTACATCCTGGAACTATATAATAACAGAAGTGGAGACATTGGCAGTGTTTGGTTACTCGGAATTTAGTCTGATTTTGATCATTTCTCATGGATTCTTGCAAAAAATATTAGATGATATACAAGAAAACTATGTACTATAGTAGCAGAAGTCGTATGAGCCTGCTTTTTCCACAGAAGCCTTAGATAGATCCAAGAAAGATGATTATGTCATGGTTTCTGCTCTAATTCCTTCCCTTCCTTTCCATTCAGGCAAATGAATTTGTTTAGGCTGCTATTTTGCATTTAAGAAAGAAAATGTCTGTTCAACATATCAGAAAATCGACCAGCATTTGAAGAATGGCAATAATAGCTGAGGCATCCTTAAGTAATTCATATGGACTTGGCTGTTAATGATTTGTATTGACTGAGCTGGAATCTTGAGTGTCAGGACTAGAAACAAACATTTTGGTAGCTCTTCAGATGAGAGCACAGAACTCATTCCTACCTCCAATAAATAGTATCATATATTTTACTTTGATATAGTAGCATTGTTATAGTAGAAGTTAGGTGTCAGGTAAATTTTGAATACTCTAAAAATATGAATTAAAATTTTTATCACTCTTTATAAACCATATAGTTGAACTCATTGTACATGACTGTTTTTAACAGTGGAAGGCTGTAAAAAAGTAGAATAAATAAAATTTTTCTAAAACTCAAAAAATATTTCTAAAATAGTTTTTCAGTAAAAAAGGTTAGTGTATACACATTAGTATTTCACTGGCATTTTATAAATGTATGTGAAATATTTGTAACACACTTAACCCATTGGTCTGGAACTAAATATGAGAGAAATAGCTTGTGCTGAGCATAAGAGTTACAGTGAAGGTAACAAGTTGTTTTTTGGTAATGTTCTCTCCTCTCAGTAATCAGAACATTGTAAAAAAGGAGCATCTGGGATGGCATTTTCTAGACCTGGTCTCAGACTATAAGTTGAATATTCTCAAAATCTGTGAAAATTTTCTTTGCTGAATTAACTTTTAAACTGCTATGAAGAATTTGGTACATTCAAGATATAAAGTGTATTACACTTTGTACATCATTGGTTGCTTATTTAACGTCATTAATACATCTTCCACAGTAGGCAGAAAAGATGAGCTAGAAAGGATTAGCTGCTTCTTAGACCTGTTTATTTTGGTTAGATTTTGGGGTTGGGTTTTTTTGTTGTTAAATGCAAAATCCTGAATGGTTATTTAATACAACCTATTTGCTTTGCCAAATTATTGCATGTAATTCTTTAGGGCAAAGAGACTTAAAGCTCATCTGCCTGTGAGGAAACTGATCATGCTCAATGCTCTGTGACCAATAATAGAGGCTGTGTAAAGCAGGTAGAACTTATGTAAAAGGTCTGAGATTCCTTTCAGATTCCTGTCAACCATTGAATTCCTTTTAGGAAGCAATAAGCCTTGTGTAATACAATGTTGGACACTCTCATTACCTGCTGGGTAATTACGACACAGGGTTAAATGGCATAATCTCATCTTCCTCTACTAACAATATTCCTAAAGTATTGGGTGAATTTTGACAGTGAGAAATTATTCTTCAAAAATCTTGAGCTGTATAATAACTTTCTGTAAATCACCAAAAGATGTCAACACATATTCAGTGCTAGAATTATCCTCATTTGATGTTTTGTGTAAAGCTTTTGTGTAGCTTGTTTGAATCTTCTCAAAGTGACTCTCAGCAGCCCGAGAACTAGGGGGTGGATATAGAATTGCTCCTTGCAGGCAAGTGTGACATGATAATGCTGTCCCCTGACCACAGGGGATTAACTGCAGCATTAATTTCCTTTTCTTCTGCACGTATTTTCTGAGGTAGGTCTATACAAAGATCTCTTGGGGATGCTGATGTTTGGGAAAGCAAGGCTCAGCTGCTTGATGATCCCCAGGCAGATTGTTTTTCTTTGTTACTGTTTTTGCTTACAATGTCTTGTTTTTCTATTAATTACTTGGGGTTTGTTTCCATTAGCTGTCCCATCAGCATTTAGGTACAATGTACAGCCTTTCAGTTATCACTGGAACAGAAAATACTGTTAAAAAATTGTCTGGGTACAGCGTGCAACCGCAGGAAGGAGAAACTTAAGGAAATGTATAAATGCAAAATTTTCCAAGAGGAATTTTAAGTACTCCAGGACAAGAGTGAACAATGAAGAATCTTTTACTGAGTAACTTTAAGGATTCAATTTCATGAAGCAGCATTTTCAATTTCATGGTTTCCTTGCACAGAGCTCAGTATAAGGTTAGTCTTTCAGCACCTCATAAGGTGAAGGTCTCCAACAGGGTGTAAGTTACTCTTGTAGTCCTGTTGTGTCACATGGCTTTGTAGACCTCCTCAGTAGACTTTTGTGTGCTCATTGTCTTCATGGAAATTTCTGCTAACTTACCAATACAAATAAATCCTTAAATTTTTCACCACTTCGTATTGAAAAGGAACATTTATTTTTTTAAAGTATGAAGGCATTCAGAGATAAGGTGAAGTTTCTATAGTGAACTTACATTTCTACCGCTCTCCCCATGCTTGTTATTGCCCTGCATGTTGTGCCCTTTGCAACAACCAAATATGCTGGTGTATGCTTGGAATTTGTGTATTATTTTCGATTGCTTTTGTCTGTAGATTAACATCAGAAGCTATAACACATCTCAAAAAACAATATATTTTGCAAACTCAAAATTTTCCCCTTTTTGGATTTGGAAACATTCTTTTTCAAAGACATGTAGCCTGCTCAGATTTTTTTTTCAATGTGAACCTTATTTGTATTGATGTATGGATCCAGTATGACTAAAAAACCTTTATGACTGCATCCAGACTGTTCCTCAAAGGGCAGTGTGGTGGGTAATACCAACTCCTTCCCACAAGGACCAACTACAGCATCAGTTTCCGCTTTGACTGTTGGTGTTCTGAGGGAGAGGATACTAGAGAGAGAGGAGTAGGAGGATGACGTTATGTGAGAAGGAGAAATGTTGGAGACCAGTCTTCAGGTGGCAATAAGCACAGTGTAATGTTGGAAGGGAAACGTAAATAAAACCCCAAGCTTTTTCTAAATTTTGAGTTGGTTGCTTTTAAAGTTTGAACATACAAGGGACACGAGAAAATTACAAAGCAGCAGGGACCCTAAGGAAGTGAAGTCAGTTATTGAAGCTTAAAGTATGAAGAGTTCATAAGTATATCCTAATTTTAGGTAACTAATTTTAAGAATATTTCCACTTTTACAAAAGGTAAAAAGAAATGGAGCATGAAAAATTCACAGTCAACAGAAAGAGAAACTGGTTTGAAGAGACAAGTAATTTACAACATAAAACAGAAACGGTAAAAAAATAGAATCAGAAATTAACTCTGGCAAACTAGAATATGATGTAATTGTCAATTCTGCCACCAAAATTACAGCTTATAAAATTAATATTTGCTCTCTATCTCTTGGTAGACTTACAGTGAATGGAGAAGCTCCTTACTTTATTTATCTGTATAGGAGAATGGAACTCCCTGGAACTTAACACATGAGAATTTCAGAATGAATTATTTTTCTTTTCACATTTTTCTTTTTATCTGTAAAGTTTCCCTGTATTCTTTCCATGCTGTCTCTTAGTCATAATCAAAGACTGTGAACCAGAACTTTGCTTTTTGTCAACAAAGGCTTTGAGAATGTAGCTCTGAGGTTGTATTTAAAGGAGCAGCATCAGCTCTTAATGAAAATTTTTAATCATTCTATTCTACTTTTATTAAAGATAAAAAAAAATTCAATAATATCCTAAGTATATACTAATGCTTGTATTTAGATACCTTTTAGATAACACATTAATACTTTTAAGAAGAGTAGGGAAAAAAGTCAACAAAAAATATGTTGTCTTTTATGGGTGCCCATCTTCACTTCACAGATCATAGTGTGCAGCACAGTCTAAAATATGTTACAGGAGACCAGTGATTTTTCTTTTTGAAAAAATCTATTAACTAAGTTCTGTTCTAAGCAAGATACCTAAATAAATGGCAACCTTTGACAGATCCTGCAACAATTTAGCTAATTCTTTGTAGGAAGGCTAGTTAGGAGTTCAGCAATATCTTAGTGTCACATTGATCCATTGCTCTCACTCATCTATGCAGAGGCTAACTGGGGCATTCCTGGATCACTATAACTTATAACTATGGGAACTTGAATTTCATTCCTATATCCCACTTAAATTCCATAGTTCTTGCTACAGGACTATTTTTATTTCTTCCTGAGCCAGAAAGGAAAGACTATTTTGCTGAAGTTGTCCACGAAATAGCTTGCAGCTGCAAACAGAGGTCTGCACTGTCAGCTGCAAGCAGAAGTCCCATTTCACCTCCCACACTGTATTTTAAGTTTCTGGAAATACTATTTTACCAGCTGTTTGGCACAAAGATATGACTTCACAGTTTCAGTGTGTAGAATCTTGCAGATTGACTCGTCTTGCCTAACATGGATAGAAAAATGTCCCTACTCATTTTGCTATGCTGCTTGTTAAACAGTGTTTCAGAGGTGAGGACAGTTCAGGGACTGTGGATTAGTCCCTGCATAATGGATTAAGCTGTTAAGTGGATATTTCAGATGAAGTGGTTAGCACTGAAATAGCTGTCACTTAAATCATCATTCTTAGGTTTCCTCACTAATGGTCAAGTGTGTGCATCTCTAAGGTTTTATATTAGCATCTGTCCAGAGTTTAAAGGTTCAAACTTCAGAATATTCTCTAGCTATAAAAGCAAGAAACTTGTTAACAGTACTCTCTTGTTTTTAAAAATATGAGGGGATGCAATGAATAATAGAGAGCAAACCACCTATGTAACCCAAACCATGATCTACACCTAGGTGAGACAAGAGTGTAAAACAGACAGACTGGAAAACCAGAGAGAAAACAAGTTAAAAAGTTATTATACATGCAGTTAAATATCTATTGTTGATTTAAGTATTTTACTCAGTGTAAAATTTGTGTTCAGTTTTGTCTGAACTACTGTGCTTGGGGGTTCACGGCCTTAATACTATTTAATTCTGCTGTGTACATGGGAGTAGTTACCAACACGACATGTGACAACTGTTGACATGTTGTTCTGCTTCTCACAAAATCACTACAGACTAGTGGTTTGGACCAGAATCCACAATCTTGCATGTAGAAGCTGACCATCATAAAATGCACTGTTGAAATTAGTCTGTTGCTTTATATGATTCTACAGGTCAGAATAATTTGAGCTTGTGAAACAATCTTCTGGTAAGAACAGGAACTAAATGGAGTGCTCTTTCCCAGAGGTGTTCCTTCTAGGTCAGGAATGAGACCTAATAACAAGGTACCATATGGGAGGTTTCTAGAGCTGCTGTTTTAAAGATAATTAAAATACATCAATCTTAAATGGTATTCTTTACCATTCAACACCCGCTTTAGAAAAATGTAGAAAAAATATGAAGTGAGAAAGTCACAAACTCTATTAGATTCTAGTTCCACAATCCTTACAGTTTCTGCAATGTTACTACAGAACGATTGCTCCATTTCCTCTGAACATTGCCTTAAAAACAATAGTAGTCTATGACATATCTGTGGGAGCTGCATATTGTGCAGGAATAGCAAATACAGTTCCAAGGATAGTTTTTACTCTTGGAGTAGACTTTGCTTTACTTTCAATGAGTCTGACATCAAGATGTTTAAGCTTTGTAGATCGGATATAATAATGCCAAGCTAGTTCTGCCTGAGAATATTTCCTTTCTCCACAACTAATGGTTCATGCTAAGCCTTAACAGAGTTGATATCATATTTGACAGGTCAGATGCTGAAAGTATTTTGATTCAGGTATCCCTCTCAAATATCTTACAAAATTTTCAAATTTATGCAGAACTGAAAGGTTCTGCCATATGCTTTCGGCTAGAGAGGTTCTTATACCCCCTGAAGCAGATTCCTCCTCAGATGAAAATGGTCTCTTGATTCAGTCACAGCCCTTGAAAAGGTGTTTTTCTCATTTGGCTTATACTCAGTTAACCAGAGCATATGTGGACTATGTAAATGTTGTTACTGGCCCATAAAAACTTTGAATTTATTCAGTCTGCCTTGACTAATATATTCTCTTCATATGGATTAGAAAGAATTTTTAATGTTCTAACATTGTGTTGTATCATACGATACTGATATAGATGTATCAGTGTATATGTCACTGTTAACAGTTTTTACCTAACAGCAGTTATCTTACGTGGTATCTGGGTATGGATGGATTTTAAATATGCCTCATCTGTGAAGAAGTCATCATCCTATTAAGTAATAGAAAACAGTATAGAAATGGTATTTAAAAATGTAGTTTACCTTGTATTTAATTTTATAAATAATTTCAACTTCATGTTGACACTGGGCAGGCATCATTTATATAATATGCACAGTGATGAGTACATAGATAACAATACAGAAGTCATTGGAAAAAGGAAGGAAAGCAGCTCTTAAAGTCTGGTTGCTCATCTTCACTGTTAGCTCTCTACTTTCTTAGATTTTATTTTTAGTTTGTAAAGTAAGGCCAAACAATTATCAGTAGTTTTATGATGCAAAAACTATTTTCTAGCAAAAGTAAAGATACCCGGTAGACTATATGTATAAAATGTGTTTAGAGAGATATCATTAAAATCCTTGTGACAGTATCACAGAGGCAGCCCATTCTTCATGATGAACCATGATACTGATTTGTTAAAATTTTATTTTTTGTAGGTTTAACACAGTTAGTTCTCTGCCTGCACCTATTGCCATGCTTACTGCTGAGCCTTTTAGATAGGGCTGGTCTTCTTTTATTAGGATTGCGGTATAGTTTGATTCTTTATAGATTAGAGAAGATCATTAAATATAAATCTCTCAGATGTATTCAGTCTCATCACAGACTATATTCAAGCATCATTTTTAGGAAGATAAACTGTGACAGTGATTTATGTGGTATTTTAAGAGTATAAATCTCACCATGCCCTCTCGTGTGATTAGAGAATAAAGATTTTCTTTATTAATGCTTTTCATAGCCATCACCAAAGCATAAAAGTACCATTCTTTTATTTAATGTTGTGTTCTTTCAAGTCTTAGAGTAGGATCATGCATACGGTTTGATTCAAAGTAATTAACGCTAACAACACTGCATAGTCAGGGTGTATACTTTTTAAACAACATAAATCATGATTGAGTTTTGTGTGTGTTTTATGTTTGAAGGCTGGGGAAAGTTTTGTCATTGAAATCTGTGTTCTGGGCACGATGATAATGCAAACCAGCATGTGTGCCTAGAAATAGGATCTGGCCATCAAGAAAATGGACAAAAGGGACTGCGGTATCACAACTGACAGTAAAGAGGGAAACTTTCAAAGACACTTTAAAACTTCTGGAAAAAAAAACAAACCCAAAACCCTCACACTATGGGAATTTTATATGAAGTTGTTGTTTTCTACAAATAACATCTTTTATCTCTCTGTGAGAAAGTGCTAAATGAAAAAAAACTGTAAGAAATTTAATTATTTGAGTATTTCTACTTGCAAATTAATTAAATTAGAAGCCTTCATAAACTTCTCACATCATGACATTTCTTTCTGTGTAATTAGCTTTCTGTAAAATTTAAGCATGTCTGTTTTGTGAGTGTGCGACCCAATTAGCTATTGAAGAATGAAGTCTGGAGTGTATTTTGTTGTGTACAGTTTGTTAATGATTTATTACAGAAACTCTGTTATCAAGTTGGGATAATGATGATACTATTAAGTATATTGATAAAAAGATAGAAGGATCTATCTAGACAGATGGGGTTTTAGTTACAATTTTTAGTGTTACAATATGTAGTTAATATTTTTCTTCTCATATATGATTGCACCATGTTTGCTGCTACAAATTGTCAATTTCCAGTCCTATCTTAATCTAGTTTATCTTCAACATCCACAAAATGGAGAACGAGTTATTTCATTAGGAAATCAGACACGTTTTTAATCTCTTGCACAAAACATTGCTAATTTTGCAGAATCATTTAGATTGGAAGAGAACTCTGAAGATCATTTTGTCCAAGCCCTGCTCAGAGCAGATGAAGTTAGACCAGGCTTCTAAGGAATGTGTCTGGTCAGATTTTTAGTATCTCCCAGGATGCATTTCTACAGCATCTCTGGACAACATTTTCTAATATTTTTTCACCTTCATGATAAAAATGTTTTTTCTTATATAGAATCAGAAGTATTTAGGACTTTTTTCTTTCATGTCTTGCTGCATTGTCCTCTTAGTCCACTGTCCTGGTTCTGGCCTGGTCCTACAAGAATAGTCTGCCTTCTGTTATGTCAGCATCCATTTTGTATGGGGTAATCCAAAATCAAGCTCAGTACTCCACATGTGGTATTGCAGGGGAATAGAGAGGAATAATCATCTTACTAATATGGCCCAGTATGCACTTGGAAAAAGCACTCTTTTGCTTGGACAAATCATTGGGGAATGGGAAAATGTTTGTGGAGGTTTGTGCACTTGGAGTGAGTGGCACAAGCTTTTTGGCAAGTGCTAAAATGGGTAGAATTTTAGCTGTAGTTGTCCGGTGTTATTCCCAGTTCTTCTGGATCTATAACTTGATCCAACCAGTCTCCAGTTGGATTCCTTGGTTGGATCAAGTGCGGCTCACTCTTGTTCCATCTTACCCAACTGTACCAGAGGGTAGATGAAGGTATGGAACTCTGTGGGATTTCCGGATGGGCTATGCTGGCTCACAGGACAATGATTTCATTGCTCTGCTCACAAACACGGGTGGTTACCGACCCAACCTAGACAATGGGGCTGTTAGTGCCACGCAGACTTGTATTAGTGAGATAGAGGAAGCTCTGGACAAATATTCTCCTTCCTCATTCCATCTAGCTAAAAGGCATTCAATTTCCTCTGTAGTATCTTCCCACAAACAGAATAGGGCTGAGAGCAGAATATGTGCAGTAGAAAATTTATCAGTCAAATTTGCAGCTGTTTTCAAGGTGTGTAAAATAGCATAACCCTGAACCTGTTTCTATTTGATAAGAAAGAACTGAGAAATTAGTATAGTAAAGAGAGGAATATTTCACTGGAAATGTCCCTTTGCTTTCTAAATGGCAGCTGCTCAAAACCAGTTTTGGATCCAAGTATTATAACATGGGAGTCTGGAGTCCAAACATGTGTTATCATTTAGCATCAAGGTCTACCCAGTATCTAGCATTTCCAAAGTACGTGTTGCTTTTATGCCAAGGAATTTTATCTCAGCAGAGCTTTAAGGAAAGCTGCAATTTTCTAGGATTTCTGGATGAAGGTCTCTGTGTGTCTGTGTGCATGCATGTGCATAGATTGTGCACAGCTTTTTGCACAGATACTTGTGTTTGGGAAAAGCAGCAACCCTTTATGTGATTCTACTGTTTATTACTTGATACAGATGTGCCATCTGTGGATACCTGTCTCCTTTGAAAAAGATACTGTCTCCCTTGAAAATTGAAGGGATTTAGCTTGCCTGGTGTTTTACATCCTTTATCTATAGAAGTATTTACTAATTAAGTGCCTCTTCCTCCACACAAATTTTCTGAATTCATAAGTGCAGAACTGATTTGTCTGAAACACACAGCTTTGCCTCATACTCTAATGGTTTGAGTTTGTTCTCATTTACACTTTAACCATTTAGCCATAACTATAGTTAAATGTCAGATATTGAAAAAGATCTGACCAAAGAGATGAGACATTCTGTTACACAGAACAAAAACCACATTTTGTCAGGAAGATATTATTGTCAGAGATATTTTTTAACCTACTGTGCTGTTTAATGAGTAATACTTCCTTACAAAGGGTCTATCCATATGAATTACACATCTCTACATGAAGTTTCACTATATAACTTTTAAATGCATTATTAATTTACTTGATCTGCTGAATTGTGCTTTCAGGTTCGTATTTTCACTTATCTGATTGGAAGAGAAGCTGCTTTTGCTGATAACCTGAAGTGGATGGCCTGTGCTAACAAAGGTTAGTTAACCTTCAACTGTGAAAGTCTTATTTTCAAAACACTATTACTGTGCCTTCCTGCATATCCGACCCTTCCACAGATATGGTGTCACTCGCAGGTAATCAGTGAGGCTGGGTTGGCTTTTTTCAAGGAAAGGAAAAAGCTTGTAGCATATAATTTCAAAATGATAAAAAAATATTGAAATGTATTTTTTCTTAAAATATGCATGAATGTTTTAAAATACATGATTTTTTTTCAGGGAACAATCTTTAATTTCAAAGCATTTGTTCTATTATAGCTGTTAGTTTGGTTCCTAAGAATACTGGCTATTAGTCCTGTTAATGAGAGCATGGTATGTAAAACACCAGACATCATGTCCCTTGAGGAACTGAGTGTGTAATTGATATAAACAGTTTTATATTATTTAACCAAAGAGCATTAAAACATGTAAGTTGCTGAGATGCTACAGTAAAATAACTGACTAATGTAAGTAAGAATGATACAGGAAAAAACCCAAACCAACCCCCTAATTAATCTTCAGCTTTTCCTTTCCTCTTGGGGGAAAAAACGGTTCTTTTTTCTGTTGTGCCACATTACATTATGATGAATTGCATCAGGTGCTATCCATTTAGTCATTATTTCTTTAACTACCGTTATGTCCAGCTGATGGAAATTACTCAGTTTGAAGTCTCTTCTTAATCAGCTAATATTACAACATAATTTAGTTTAAATAATAGTATAAGAATCCTTTGAAGCATCTTTTTGAAGACAATTTAATCAACAAAATCATTTAGCTTTTTAGACCAGCTCTACAGATTCTTAAAGATCTAAGTACAGCAACCCAGAAATTAGGACCAGGCAATAGGGTCTGCCTTAGGAGATCATCTGGTCCATGTCTTCACTACTCCCAGAGGGGAAAAAGCGGTCACCTTTGTCATTCTTCAGCACTACTTTGTTCTTTTCACAGCCGTGTAGCTTTGAGTCAGAAACTTACTCATATGAATCAACTAAACAGATTAATGACTGTTCTATTTTATTTTTTTCCCCTCAGTTTAGTATTTACAATACCTGCTCTCTGATAGTTTACAATGCAAAATTCTTCTATCTCCGATCAGTAGTGAAATAGATTTTTACAGCTTTGGAAATCAGTTGGAAACAGTGTAAGTCATTATGTCAGACAGTAAGGATTTAAAAGCTCTTTCTTACAGTTCTCAGGTACAGCTTGTCTGTTTTCATTCAGTGACATGAAGGATTACAGCACAACCGACGGGCAGTGTGGTAAAGCTGGTCTAAATATTGGCTGAACGGCTGGACTGCAGCTTAGTGTTTGCATGGGTGGCCCAAAGTATGTTGTTGCCACTGAGGGTCAATGACCCTAAAATCAATTTTCCTTGCAGTGATTTTCCCCTTGGAAGCACAGCATAGATGAAGGCTGTTTGCAGGGTTTCCAGCTGAGGGGACTGCGGACGGCAGTCCTTTCCTTCAGAATGGGTCACAGGGGAAATTTGTATCACCTTGCACGACTTCTTTAGCCTTTAGATTCTGATGGTACAACCTTGAAAAACCCCAAGCATGTTTGTCTGTTACATTTTCATGTATAAGTAGGGCATCTCTAGAGGGAGTTGGCTTAATGAAGCAAAACACCAAACCATTTTAAATACATTAAAACATTCAAGAACCCTGGAGTCCCCGTAGAAAGTTTTGTGAAATTTGAAGTGATTTGTTCTTCATATCACAGCAAGTGTACATAAAGGGAAAGAATAAAGGACTCCTAAGATTCTGAACCAAACAAAGGTAAGAGTTCTCCTAGAACTTGGCACTCGTGCCAGATTTTAAAGGAAGCAGACACTACCTTTCCCTCAGCAGTCACATCCAGCAGAAAGCTGTAAATATAAAGATGGAGGTTAATGCAACACTTGCTAACAAACCAGTCAGGATTAAATATATTTTTTTGGTAAAATTCCCTGTTGAATTACTAATTTGACAGCCACCGGGGTTTTTTTGTTTGTCTATTTGGGTTTTTGGTGAGTTTTTTTTGTTGTTGTTACAGAGCATGACTTTGGTCGGCATATTGTAAAACGGACAAAGGAGAGGATTAACTGGTAGAGAGGAGCAGAGCCTGAGAAGGCAACGTAGGGAAAATCGCTTTGCGTATCAGAGGTGTGACAGTAGCTGTCTGACTGCCTGCAGAGGACAGGGCAGCACTGAGATACACCGTGCCCCAGCTGTAGCAGAGCACAGACTGTTGTATTAGCAGAGAAGCGATGCGCACAGGAAGCCCCAGTCACATCCATTCCCAGTATTAGCACAACCCCAGCACCTCCCGCACTGTGGGCTCTCACAGGGGTGGCAGGCAGCCAGTTACAGATACTCTTCACTTGCTGGAAGGGGGACAGGGAGGGGTATCCTCTGAGGGAGTTTTAGGGCTGCAGAAAAACAGTGAGTTCCCTCCTCAGTCCCTACCCAAGGAGGATTTTTGAAAATTCTTGTATTTTTTTAGTTTCAAGAATATTGTATCTATTTTGCACGGTGTCCAGAAAATGAAAATTACTATACTCTACATAAAAAAAAAATCCATTGGAGGAATTTTGAAATGTTATTAGTTTAATGATGGACCTTTCACAGAAAAAGAAGCCACCTGAAAACATTGCAAGGTCTAATATAGTAAGGCAGCCCACTTGCGGAGCATAAGTGTCTGTCTTTAACATCGTTATTATACATATCTCAGGCTTGTCATTACCAAATCGTACCAATTTCCTTCACAAATTTTTTCCTGCTGGGGAGGAAAAAAAAATCTGGTGCTGACTGTACAAGGCTCAAAGGTAGCATAATTTACCCACCAGGGAGCTGAGGAGCAGGTGTTAGAATGCCAAAATTTAAACATGGGTTTGCTGCTGTGACTTATGTGGCTTCAGCAGCTGTGCTGAAGGACTTGAGAGCATGTCTTGATCTGATGGTTCAAGCTTGGTATGGGAAGAGCAAGGTTTTTGAATCCATGAGGTAACTGATCTCTACATGAGAGAAACTGAACAGTATAGGAAGATAAATCTTGTGAGGTTTGTCATTTGTTACACTGCCTCAAACACACAAATCATAAAAAAGCCTAAATATGCACTGAAAATTGACTAAGAGAATGTTACCCAATGCTGCCCCTAGCTCTAATACAGTAACTTTTATTAGAGTTTTCCCATTTGGAGAAGATGGAAAATCAGCACACGTAGAGTGGCACGCGTGTAGCTGCAGGCTGGCCATGCAGCACCCATTGCTCTAATATTTTTTTTAAAAAAATATTAGAGCAAGCATTAAAATATGGGGAATATCATTCACATAGTTTTTGAAATTTTTCCTACTTTCCTAAAAATAAAGGTAAAAATTAAGAAAAACAACTTTTTGTAGAAACAAAGTTCATAGGTGAACAATAATTCATAGAAAATAGGTAAATGTTCATGTTACATGAGTTATGGAAACTTTTAAGGCATTGTAGATTTTTCTAATGTGCCAAAAGCCTTTTTCTAAAGCTTATTTATAAGGAGATTAAACAGTCAAAAACTCCAGTGCAAGAAAGGAACTCTTCCCAGAAATTACAAATGAAACCCAACCCTGAGATCACATTATAAAAAAACCGAGAGAGAATCCAGATGGCTGTGTCTTACAACACCATCTTCATCGAAGTCTTGTCTTTTACATTTTTACATTTCACTATACTCATTTATTTGAAGTAATCTCATTAAAAGGAATATAGTCTATTAACATGCATTTTCTTTCAATTTTCATCTGTTGCAGACTGATGTATGTACAAATTTGTGAAACAGAGATATGATTAAACACTAGGATTTTTTTTCACACTAATCACTTTTTTGTCTGCTTCCTAACTTCGACTTCTTTACTCAGTGGTACTCTGTGAGCAACGGGTGCTGCATGGCCAGCCTGCAGCTACACGCGTGCCACTATACATGTGCTGGTTTGCCATCTGGCTCCTTCCAAATAGGATGCTCAAAGTTTCTTTCAGTCTCAGGATAGTGACAAAGTTTTGATTGTTTGATTGAAATTGATCCAGACTTAATCACTGTTTCTTTTTGATGTAGGAAATTACTCTAAAAATTGTTTTCTCTATTGTGCAGTTTAGAGATATGGATCACAAATTCTTCAGCAGGAAATTAATACTTTGTACCGTGCTGTCTGCAGTCCTGTGTAAGACATGACAGCATGCATTCCCAGAAATACTGCAAACAGAAATAGCTAATGAAATACATGTCCAGATCAAGAATAGTTACAAATAAGTGCTCAAGTAGATGTGCTGCTCATGTTTGCCATACTTGATTAACATGAATCTCGTACAAATGAAGGAAAAGAAAAAAAAAAGAAAAAAATCCAACAGTATTGTCAGTGTCTTGTAACATGTTTAAACCTGTATGGAACAACACTGAAGTGTTTCTGATTGGGTTCTTCCTTCCCTGCCTCCCCTCCCCACCACCACCTTTGAATAATCTAGATAATTTTTTCACTTGAAAAATATCCAGTTATTTTTTTACTTGAGAAACTGACATAAAAACATTTCAGGAGGCAATCAGAATGCACTTTCATTTTACAGTAAGATATTCTTTATCTCAAGGTAATTTATAGGCTGTGATTAAAGAATTCTCCAGGCATAGACAGCCAGGAGCTTCTTAAATGAGTGTTTAAATGAGTCTTTAAGGTTTTGATTTTAATGAAGTATGACATTAAAAAGTGTTAACTAATTGTGCTTTCAACCTGTATGGGTAAGAAAATACTGCTTGATTAAAAAAGACCTTAGCCTCACCTTCAGTACAATACGAATTTTTCAGGTAGTTAATCTACTCTGACTTTTCAGACTTTATTTAATATGCTCATATATATGAAGTGTTTGTTTTTACAGCTGTTGTCCTATTGGTCACCGTACACTACTCAGCAAATCTCTGCTCCAACTGTAGTTTTGCACACAGTTGTAAGAGAAGTACAAGCACTGGCATAACACACACTGTGAAGTACATGAACTCAACACAACAAATAGTATTGGAGTGGTGGTGTAAGGTTGCAGAGAGGACACTAAAACAAAAGAGCAACTTTCCTACAGAGAGATGAGCAGAGTTTGCATACTCTTGTCTTTTAGTGTGTTTTTCCTCACTTCTGGCTGTTGTACACTAAGATGGAGGAAAAGGCTGATTAGTCTAGTTGTGCTTTCTGTATTTCTGAGCGGCCCGGGCTTTTGAGTATGTAACTTGAAACATGAGCAGTGCTGAATATGGCCTTGGAATAGTGGTTCTATTTTCAGCTTTCTGAAATGAGGCATTCAAGAATTCAGGCACTCTGAACAGCTTTAGGAAAATCTAACTCATCACCTGTAAAGTGAGCAATCCACACAAGTTGTGAAGTACTTTGAATCCTGGATTAAAAGCAGTATAAACCACAGAGTGTGCATTACATGCATATATGCATTCATATATGTATTCATAACATGTATGAGGTTCTTTATGTGAATAGCTCATACTGGAAAACAATATTTTTACTGTGTATTGATATTTATTATGAAGTAAAAGGACCAGACAGTTAGGCATCCCCTGTAACTTACAGAAGGCAGAAACCCATGTTTTGACTTGGGAGGTTCAGCAGTCCCAAAATGGAGGCAGGCAGCATTTCAGAATGTACACATAATATACACAATCATTGTGTTTGAAAGTCAATAACTCATGAAAGTCCAGTTCATTTTATTATCCTTCCCCCATATACATAGAATTCTGCTTTGTCAAGCACACATTTCTTATTAAGTTTATGTCAATCATTTTACTCCATTGCTGAAAAGTCTATCAAGACCTTAGACAAAATATAGCCCTGTTTTGAAGAATGAGTTAGACCTCAGTAGTATATATAGTAGTCATTTAACATTCTCTTACAGTACTGGACTTTACAGAAAAAAAAAATTAAACAAAATTCCTTAAACAGAATATTGAATATTTGAACAGTATAAACACTATACTATGAATGTGAATACTAGTATCATAGTTTAATCCAATTACTTTTGAAAAAAAAACCCACCACCTCTTTTTTTTCTTAAGTTGAAAATATGCATTAAGCTACTACTATTACTCATTTCATTTTTAAAGTCTGTCCTTACAGTGTCTTAATTCACACATAGATGAAATGCGTAGAAACATCAGCTTTGTACTGCTTGAGTTACTGGCAGGTGTATGGAATCAGAGCACGCTTGCCAAGATTTTCCCTGTCTACATTGAACACAGCTCACAAGCTGCCATGTTTTCTGATGAAGTTTAATATACCAGGTCCACAAAACCTGTGATCTTGTCAAAAGACTAAAATTGAGCAAGACCTCTTTCATGAAAGCTCCATGCTGGCTTTTTCTCATTAAAGGAAGGCATTTGTAGGGGAAGTGAGTCATTTAAATAAGGCCTGATGAAACTATAACTTTGAAAGTTGTCATTCCTTCGTCACCCTTGGTTGATGTGGGCTCCAGATGCCAAGTTTGTGATGTGAAGAGATACTTGACATCTAAGGACTGAAAAGGAAGTGGTGACAGCTAAATAGTCATGGCCTCTGATGTTCTCCATGCTGTCAGGTTGTAGGAGATGTTTTAAAGCATTTAACAGAGCTCTGATCACTAAGTCAAGCAGTTCTAGCTGTACTCTACATTTTCTGTGACCTGCCATTTGTAAATACCATACTGCTATTAACTGATGTTTAGCCACATTTATAGGGATGAGTATTTTAGAGCATATGCAATTTACTGGATTTTTGCTGTAGTTCTAATCTATCTTGTTTCTTGAAACTGGGCAAACTAGATGAGACATTTGTGGACAATGTTAATACTGATTCTAACTTTTAAAGTATGTGACATTTAAAAAACCAAAACAACCACCCACCCAAACTCCTTTACCATTAAATAACAAAAGTTTTTCTGGAAATAGAGTTTAGTACGTGCAGTGCAGCTTTTCATATTTGGCCAAAGGCTTTGCAGACTTTTGTTTTCACAGATTATTACTCTGAATACAAAACATTACTTTTTGCATTTCTTCTTTGTAAAAAAGCAAGCAGAAAACATGACAGGCATAAAACACAATACTCCTAGTTGCAATCTTTAATGTGTTCTGTTTGGTTTATAACTTGGAATTGTGTTTTCCCACAGGGTTTTTTACTCAGATCTCTACCTTAGCTGATGTTCAAGAGAATGTCATGGAATATCTCCATGTTCTTAGCCGACCAAAGGTTATTGACCAAGAGCACGATGTAGTATGGACTGAAGCATATATTGACAGCACAGTAAGTCTGTATGATAATGCATTTAATATAGGCTTACTGCATATAATGAGGAATTGGGAGACAAACTGTTGTGGTAGCAACACTAGTTGTATATCTGATTTCTGTAGCTGGAATATGCCAATTCAGTGTAAGAATCAGGATGTGATGGCTTTGTTATCAGCAAATCATTCAAGATTACCAAACATTAGCTGATATTTAAACCTTGTAAACTGCATAGAAAATAATGAAAGTAACATGAGTAACAGCATAATTTAAAAATTGATGACCTTCAAATGTTCTTTTATTATTCAGAAACAGTCACTGAACAGTAACAGACTAGCTTGTGTAACAATTTTTTTCTATATGTTTTAAAACATGTCAGTGAATATGCCAGTATAAAAGCATAGACTGACAGGAATTGCTATTTTCGGTGGAGCAACATCTAGGGGAAAACTGTGATGTTTGGGGAAGAATAATAAGAGGATTCTTATGAATGGGTGATATGCTAACAAAATTGTCGTAAATGCCCAGTTTTCATTTTACATCCATGTGGAACACTGGAGTTGAAGCAGAACTTCCTGTTATGCAGTGAATGAGCATTCATGACACTTCTCTGTCATTTGTGATAATATTTGCAGATAAAGGTGGTTCATTTTCATGGGTTTGTCTGAAATAGATTTTTATCTGTTTTCATTTTCTTATGTTTCTTTGGATCCAATTATAATATTTTAAGTTTATATTATTTGTAGAAGAAGAGTTTGTAGCAAATATCTGTCATTTACTACAAGCAATACCAAACATTCAATATAAGTAGAAGATCACAGATGACCAGTGGCAAAGCTGTTTCCTTCTTATTGTTTAAAACTTTTACTTTTCTGAAGATGGGGCAAGGTGAGAGAATATCATCAGTTTCCTTTTGATATTTGGGGGTGGGTTTTTTTGTTTAGTTGTTTTGTTTTGGGTCTGTATTGCTTCTAGACGGTTTAGTTTTAAATCAATACTTTAGGAAAAAAAAAATCAAGACCCACCTGGGAATAGAGTTTTGCCACATTTTCACTTTTCAATAGGTCTTTCCTTCCATTGAGGCCATGGGTAATGTAAAATAAATTAAAAAAAAATAAAAGCTGTGATTATGAAGGAGAAACAAAAAGATTCTAGGAAATACTGCTTTGGAGTGAATATACTTATCTCTGTTTCCTTTTTCAAAAGAACATATTAATCCAGTCTCTCCTTTGTTCTCTTTCTTTTATTGAAACAAAAGGATGAGAGGAACAGAAACTACCTGTTATTGCCATCCCTTCAGGGCATCCTATAAAATGGGGAAATGACAAGGAAAACCTAGTACTTATTAATTTTTTACTTGTATATCCTTGAAGCAATCAGTGTGTCTATCTCTGTTGAAGGGAGTTTTTGTATTTGCTAGAGGGTAACAGGAAGAGATCCATGTAAGTGGTGTTTTACAGCAACTCTCCTCTTTTTCCTATGAATTTTGTATTAGAAGCATTGCAGAAAAAAAATTCCTCCTTTCTGAAGACCAAGTCCTCTTAAACTACCAACATAGTACAAAATGCTTTCAGAATTCATTTTACACTTTGCTCTCTCCTTTGTTTTTAATCTGTATTTCTTTGATCATCGCAGGGAGAAAAATACTAAGAAAAGTTAGTCTTCCTTTCAGTGATTCTCCTGTAGGTTATGGAAGGGCTGAGGAAAATGAACAAGTTAATGTTGTGTGAAACACTGAGCGAGTACAGCAGGGCTGAGTAAATGCGAGTGAGTGTAAGAACACTAGAGGGAGCGTAGAGAAGGGATCTCGAGAAAACGGAAATAAAAAACAACGGAGCTGTTACATTTTATAATAAAGGAACTGTTGAAATCCAAACAAAAGCTGGTTTGCTGCAATTAAAATAAATTAGGGTTCATCTCTTTCTCTTCTCATTCTCTTAGGCTGACTAATGTCACTATACACACATATGTTTGTATACACGTATATAAAGTCACATTCAAACACATACTCACACGCACACACATATTTTGCTGTCTGAGCTGTCTGAAAAATTCACTCAGGACCCTAATAAGTTGGATGCTGTAGGAAAGATTTAAAAATAGAATGCTATGGTCTGCTTAGTGGCAAGCTACCTTACTCCTCCCTCTTCCATCCTCCCTTCAAAAAACTTACAGACAAGGGGCAGTATAAATTAGGTTAGTCATGTACAAAACACTGGAAATAGCAATGAAGGGAACCTTGTAACAAACCAGATGTGCTACTGCCTCGGCTATAGCTGCCTGAGTGCTCTTTTCAGAGACAGATTCTCTCCCCATCTCTAGCATCTTGGCATTGGAAGTGCCATCTAAATAATCCTCTCCATCCCATAACCTGTTGATTTTCACAGTTTATGTCTCCACTTGTCCTGGCTGCTGCTTGGACCTTGCCAGGTTAGAAAAAAGTGTGTTTCTGAGCAGCTTAAATGTTGTCATCATCTAGCTGTGTCAGAACAGCCAGGGCTAGCTTCTCAGGACTATATATACGTGGTTGTAATCAGTTTCACAGTGCCCTAACAGCATGGAGTATCCTTCCTCATTCCTTTCTCTCCAGATAGAGCCAGTTGGCCAGCTGTGCAGTTTCTGTGAAAGCAGCGTTAAGCTGGAACATACCGGGATCCAGACAGAAAGAAGCTGAGCAAGAATAGTCCTCAGAATCAAAACATTTCCTCTGATGCCCCAGCCTGTTCTCATCCAATATTTGTCCAGGACCAAGTCATCTGTGAAAGCCAGAGGCTAGCTCATTGAAGTGTTTGATACCATTTAGGAATATTCCCAGAAGAAAATTTACTAAAACAAGGCATCTAATTCCTGTGTGTGTTCACTTCTCCTGTTAGAGGATGTCTGCAAAGCATTCAAGCAGTGCATCTTCAGCCTAGCTTTGACACTCTGAGGTGCTTCACTTACTGTTAGAAAAGCATGTGTCATTTAGAGAACTGGAAATCCCTGGCAAGATACCATATGCAGAAAATGTATAGAGGAACCTGTTGGTGTGTCAGGTCTGTGTTGCCTTTGACACTGACAGGATCAATCTCTAACAGTGGAAGGGATTATAAAGCAACAGAGATTAAGCCTCTCTGTGTGAGTCCTTACTTTGCAGGCAGCTGAACTGGCTTTCTCTTTTCTGCCCTATGATTTGTTCTCTCTCCAGTGTTTCCTCCCTTTTTGAAGATGCAACCAGCCAGCTCCAAAGGACTGTTTTAGTTATCCTCTTTCAGAAAATTGTTGTTTCTTTGATTTTGTATTGGAAATCATAATCAGTGGCTCAAACTCATTTCTTTGGGAAAAAAAAGTTTATTTGATGTAGTTTTAAGAGTTGATACTGACTCTCAGTGAAATGTAAAGGATTTGTGAAATAATTTGAATTTGTCTGTGGAGAACTGGGCTGATCACTTGTTCTGTTAGGTTCAGTCATTCTTTTGAGAAGTAGGCTTTACAGACTTAGACTTGGCTAATTCTGAAGTCACCGTCACAATAGTTGGAGTGCTCATCCTGTAACAGGCTAGTAGCTTAAGTGCTTCCAATACCTTTAGGTTAAAAGGTTGAGTTTGAAGTATGTGATATGTATGCCAGCTAGTGACTAGTCTTCTGATTCCAGGTCCTGTGATCCTGAATTTCACACATTTCCCTAGGCTCTTTTTCCATTTGTGCTTCTCTAATCAGCAGTTTAATATTGACAGGAAGTGAAGAAGCTTTATTGGACCTGTGTGGTTCTGTGGGAAAGGGAGTTTGGTCTGTCAAGAGTGAGGCAACAGGCAGATAATCCTTGATTGTGGAATCTAATAGGAGAAAAGACCGTCTTGCTACATGTTCATGTTCAGCTGTATAGCCTGGATGTGCCGTAAGGGCTGGCTTGGACAGTTGCAGATGGGACACATGTACAGTAGGACTTATCTGGTGAGGTCCTGGCAGCACTCCAACAGACCAGTATCAGTTTTTGTGCCTCAAAAATAGGTCACGTTTGGATCAGATATCACTGCTTCAACAACACATAATGCTTCAGAAAATAAAATACCTTAATGGGTGCTTAAAAACAGAGCTGGATGTCTAGTTGAAAGCTTCCAAAGGTACTCTTTCCTGAGTAGAAAAGAATGCAAGAAGTATGAAAACATTACAGGAACAGAATAATTTCAAAGTGTTTGAGAACTTCTTTTAAGCACATATGAGCACCTACAGCGAGTACAACTGAATATATTGGGAGGAAAAGTTCCTATGTCTAAGAGTATTCAGGCGAAGTAATGCATAGAGGTAGTCTCTTGGGATTATGGGGAATCATCTGTAAAGCACAGAAACTCATTCTTATGGTAACATCTGGAATGTGGGGTAACATTACTTTTGATGCAGGAAATGAAGACAGACTAGACTGGCCCCTACGTTCCCACTGTTTAAAAGCTTGTGATTGAGAATTTGTTTATTGGGCGTATAATTTGACCTACTTGGACCTTTGTTGGCTCTTCCTGATGAAATTTGTTTCCCATAAATGTACCTGAATATATTCTCTGGATCTAATGCAGCATTGAGTTCATCTCCTTCAGGCTATTTGTTTCAAGCTGTGAGCAGATTCAGACATACGTTACCAAGTTTGTTCAGTTCAGCTTCCAATTGGAGGATCCCTTTGCATCAAAAGAGCAAAATTTCATTTGATATTCTGAGATAACTGGTTCTTCAAAATTTAAGAATTTATTTTTAAAAAAAACCCAAACATTCTGAGTCATTTCAGGTCACGATTCATCATAATCTGAATAATGAATGTTTTTTACTCTTTATAATTTTCTTCAATGTTAAAGTACCATATGCCAATTCTTCATTTGCATTACCCACACCTTCTCGTAGATATACATTAAATTATGAATTGTAGTTAAATACTACAACTGCTGTTGTATATATAAAAAAACACATATACATCCCTCTTTTCTTTCCTTTTTTAAGCAGATTTCTAACCGAGAGGCTGATGCTGTGCTAATAATGCAATTAGTCCAAGAACCTTATTTCCCCTTATGGGGCAGTAAATTGAGGTAACATCACTGAGATAAGATTATTTCTGAAATGCTTATGATAGGCATTACAATTATATGACTACATTATTACCTGTATGTTTACAAATTTTCGATTTATTCATTTAAAAAATATTATGTAGGCATACTTTTTACTATGGTGGTGCAGGTCCTTTGCAGTAATTCAGTAGGAAGAATAGGAAGCTCACACTTCTCAGATAGCAGCCGTGTCAGAATCCACATGCTTTAAGTATGGAAATTAGGATTCTGGGATACAGTTCCTTGTCAAAGGGTGATTTCTGGAGCAAGGGAAGCTGTATACATGAAGTCCTATGTGAAATGTACAGGGACATAACAAAGTCCTACAGACTGAAAGCCGTAATGCTGGCATTCTTATATCCAGGAGTTTCTGCTGAGGTATAAAAATGTTGTTTAGCGCTTCTTCCATTCACACAGTTTTCTTTGTGTTCAATGCACAGAAGAGCTTTTGTGAAGTAAAAAAATTAAATAGTAACCTGTTTCCACTGGCTTCTATTCCCAGAGATATCTTCAAACACTTTTGGTGGCACATGTTAATTGTGCCATTACAATAAGTGGGTGTAATTAGCATTTTTATCACAGTAAAAGGTTCCCTGGGCCTCTATTTCAAAACTAACTTCTAGATTATAATGCTGGGATGCATTAAAATGCTTCTGAGTGTTCGGCATGCTCATGTATATCTGAAGCAAATAAATATTGGTAATCACTGCAGAACTGAATGTCAGGAAATGTCATTAATCAGCAGCCGTAAAAAGAAAATTTACACACAGGCAGTAATCTTTGGGTGGTTTGGTTTTGTTTTGTTTTTATATATTTTACAAACTAGAAATCTGTGTTGCTTTTTTCCCAGTCACACTTTGAACTTGGTCCCATACTGTAACCCTCCCTTTGTGGCCAATGTCTCTTCATCTCTAATAATTTATAGCTCATTATTAGAGAATGTCATCACCACTGTCTGACTCTGAGGTTCCTACGGGAATTTCCCTTTCTTACTTTGATATTTGAGTGAATTGAGTTAGGGAAGGAAAATCCCATGCTTGGATATCAGACCTTCCATCAGGTAGGTTTGTTCTTAGAATAAAGTTCTTCAAGCTCTGTTTTGTCTCCTGTAGATCTGCAACAGTGTTTTGAAGACTGATATGGGAGAAAAAGTAAAAAGTAGTCCAGGGGATGCCTTCTTTTTAGAGTTTCCATCAGGATTAATTTTTCATAGAAAAATATGACTCCGACCATTTAAATTTTTTTGAAGCTTCTGTAAGACCATGATTGCAGACCATCTGGTCCAGCAGTTATGGTTTGCTGTATTTACACCAGGATCTTACAGATCTGAGACTGTGCTTGAAGCATTAACAACATGATCAATAAAGCTACTTGTACACACAGTAAAAAAGGATCATGCACGTGGTTATATGTAGGTGCAACATCCTTTCATGCTGATGATTAGCGGGCTGTCTGTGGAAATCTTCATTGGCAGTCCAATAAAAACCCTTTGAGCCATGACTTTTATGAGCTCTGTGGCCCAAAATTTCCAGTTGCCATAATTAAGTATTCTTGTTTTCTCCTAAACAGTTCTAATCTGTTTGTTTTACTGTTGGGTCTAGAATAAATGAATTACCATTACCAACATTAACTGTTTCAAATTCAGTAAGATCTCTGTCAACTGTCAAAACATAATGAGTATTCAAGATAGTAAATGCATAAACCTCTCAACTGAATAGAATTAATGCACCCATTATCTTTCAGATGCAGCTCAAAATAACAACGGATGTTCTTCTTTTCTGTTAGAAACTGCACATCTGATTTACTTAGGTTAGGCAGCAGGGTGCTAATCAGTTCAAGGAGTGCCATGCCACTTAAACTTGAGCTTAGAACCCTTGCCCACACATCAGAACAAGAGTCATAGTGCAAAGTGTCCCAATAAAACACACAAAATGAGACCCCTGAAATGAAAATTTGGATGCGCAAAGTCCATAATAGCCTAGTAAGAGTATGGATACTTTAAATAAGAATGCTTTGTGCATTGTGCCTTGCAAACACAGCATACACAAATAGGGGCATGTATATGCATAGATGATATCTGTGCACATGTATGTATACATATGTACCTTTTAGCTTGGAGTAAACTACTTTGATAAATTACGTGTTTGCTTTGCTCTGCTGCTAGTGCTGGAAGTTATGCTATTAGGGCAATTTTCACTGATTGCATTAAGCAAAGAATATTACTACAGAGAGCTAATTGCTAGTTGTCAAAGTCACAAGAAAAAATGCTGTAAGGAAATAGCAATATTTATTTTAATGAATTAACACTTTTTGCATATATTGCTGTGTATGGTATTTACACTATAAAATGCTATATATGATACATCAAAAAGATGTTTAAAACATCAAAAAACAAAAACAAAAGTCCTGCACTTAAAGAGGAACATAAAATTTCCTGCTGGGGACGTGGAACATGGAATGCCATCTGTATTATATGGCACTGAGAAAACTGATTATGTTTGGACCTCTATTTCATAGCAGATGGGTTCATTAAATTTAATAGCCTCCAGAGCCTTTAGAAAGAGTGTTAAAAACATGTGGAACATGCTGAGACACTTCACTTCTCGCCCCACAGTCATTATAACTCTGGCATAGACTATAAATATTACAGTACTTTATTTCCATTGAAACGGATTACTATTATAATTTTTTTCCTAGTGTACATTTTTCATGAGAAATGCAGAATGCAAATTGTACTTTTTCAAATTTTGAGATATGCAGTTGATTTCTTTAAATGCATTTTACAGTTCTTTGCACTTGGGGTCTATGATAGAGAACGTATTTTAATCTTCCTGTGACATCAGCAAGCAGCTGTAATGCCACAGCAAAGCTAGGTCTTAAGTAGCTCTCCTCCCAGTGTGGCACAAATACGACAAGCATGATGTTAAACCATAGAAGGGAAATCAGTGCAGTGTTACATCTTGGCTTTTAACTATATACCAGTTCTCTTTTCTAGTATTTTATATGATAGGGTAACTACCATTTGACCTTGGGCTCTGCTCATCTTTAATCACCGGAGCACAGAGACATTAAATACTTAATTCCAAGTCAGAGTAGTTTCTGCATACACATTTCTTTAAATAGAGTAAAAACTCAAAGCTCTATGAAATATTTTCAGAATTTGATAGCTAAAGCTATATTTTAGTGCTATATACCTTTTGATTTTAAATGGAGCTTCAAGTGAGAAGAGGGAAGTTTTACCCTCAAGGTTTATATACCTTGATGTCTGTCTAACATTTTTCCACCTCTTCAGTTACATGTTCTGATGTTTAAACCGGATTTCTTTTTTTTTTTTGTGAAACTCTGTCATATTTGGTCTTTTATTTATTTTTTGAAAAATAATCCCATTTCCCAATAACCAGATCAGCTTGCTCTCATACAACATAATTCTCAGTAATACTTTTCTGTTTCCAATTCCTTTCCTAGAAAATGCTATCACTGTCTGCACCACCTGTTATGGTTTTTTAAGGTCAGTCTTGTTGTATTGACCCTTTTAATGTGGACTTTTCCCTTTTTCACATCACTGACTTCTCCAATTTTTTTTGCTGACTATTGTTGACTTTATTATCAAGACCTGTGAAATTTAACAAACCACTGAAGTCCTACTGTGGTAGATGATGTATGATGACAGGCTTACACAATGATCTCTTCCTCATAGGATTTACATTCAAATCCTAAACTACATTCAGTTTGGAAGGGCAGAGGGTTAGGACGCAGTATGACAGTATAGGTCAATGAAACAAGCAATTATTGGTCTGTAAGATCTCAAGTTTGAAGGGCACTATGTGAAAACATCCACAAATTTGTGTTCAGGTCTTCCAAATTGTAGTGTCTGCTTCCACAGGGTTGAGAGAGTGTTCTTTATCCAGGTCTTCAGAATCACGGAGACCTTGCTTGTGTTTGGTTGAACTTAATTTCCTGCAAGTATCTGGGCAATTATTACAGCATTAGTAGACTTTCAAATTGGTTTTATTCACAAAATACACTCTGTGGTGCAATGTGGGGAATCAGAAAATTCAGTGAGGTTTGAAAGTTAAAGGAACACGTTTTGCTGTCAAGTGCACCGATGTTATGTTAGGACTTTGTTGTGAAATGTAAAGCTTTCCTTTCCTGGTTTTCCTGTAAACATGGTGTGTCTTGTGACATTGCTTTGCACCCAATTACTGTTTCTGTATCAGAAAGCTGACTGGATATATGTGAAAAATCATAGAATTACAAATGTCTGTAGCTTTTGCCTGCTGGATTTTCTCCCACCAGTTACTATATACAAATTACAGAGAATTGGTCTGCTGTTGAATTTGATTAGCAGAAATATTCATGCCAAAAAGGTATTGGTCTCATTTTCAGACACCTGCACACTAGAGATAGAGCAGCTTGGGAACATTTCCAGCTGCAGCCTGCCAATGGCATACATCCCCTTTAGGTGAGGGGACAGAAAAAGCTTTTCATTTCTAGCTCGTTTCACAGAGAAATTTCTGGTTTTGTTGTGACTCAGAAGTAAAATCAAAAGAGGGAGAGAATTTTTTTTTTGGATCTCTGTGTGCTACAGTGAATCCAGCATTTAGGAGGATACATCTATTCTTAGTGAAAATAACTACTTAAAGACATTCACAGCTGATAACTGTCTGTCTTTGATCTTGCTGCCTTCGTTCTGAGGGAAATTCAGTTAATTATAAGGAAATTATAGCTATTTTGTCAGATATATTACCTTTTTTCCCTCTCTCTTTTTTGTCTTTAGTTTTCACATAACAGGTTTTTTGGGGTAAATGATAACGTAGGAAAGGTATGAGTTTATTATAATGTACTACATCCCATCCTTTGATCTTAGATATGTCTTACAGAAGAAAGAGGGCAGTGAAGATGAAAGACACTTTATCTGCACTGCTGGAGTAAAACTCTGAAATAATAAGAAAGACTTAGGAAATTATTGGCGCCATTCAAGCTTTGCTGCAGTGGCAGAATCAGTGCAAAAGAAAAAGAAGAGAGAATAAAATGAAATCATGTTCCTTTTGGTCTATTGTTCTATAGATATTGAAGTTAGTTATTTGTAGCTCTCTTTGTATAATCAGGAGATTTCACATATGAGTCTGTCATGCAGACAATAAAATATACACATTAAAGTTAATGTTTATCACTGTCATTATGACTTGTATTTACTTTGAAGTTAGTAATTTCAGGAGAAATTATTCAGAATAACACTTTATTCTACAAGGAATAATAGGACTTTCCTACTGACATTTTTGCTGCTTGACAGCACAGCACTGAGCCTTTGTCCACACTCATTGTATTTTGTCAGATCATATCTTTCCAAGCAGATTTTCCCTTAATGACTAGTTGAAAGAGGATCTAACCGTTTGGTAAATGCCTGATCTTCAGTAGCATCCTATCAGCAGGAAGAAGCTTAGAACAATTACATGTATTACTCTGTTATTCATATTCATTGGTCTTGGGAGGGAAGCAGGGAATGTAATCACCCTAAATAGTAGTTTACATGGCCGAGTTCTAAGTGAAACACTAAAATTCCTAAGTACTCTGTAGTAAGTGTTGAAGCAAGAAGACTACAGGGCCATTCCCTTTTTAATTTTTATATTTTTTTTACAATACTGCTTTTTTAATGACACATGAGTACTGCAAGAGAATACATGTTAGGAACAGTAATGACAAGGAACAATAAAATCTAGAGCTCTATTGTTTCTTTGTTCTGTTGCAGCCAATGACCTCTGCATAATAATAAAGGCCTCAGTTTTCAATATGGTTAGGTTTATTCCAGAAATCTTAAAAAAAANTTCCATATGGGTTACATTTGTTGATTATTCTTCTTCTTAAATTCACTCTGCAGTACATCAGTAGTATCTCCATTTACGTACCTGGAGTTACACTGATGTAAAACAGAAGACACTCAGTGTATTCAATCTCAGTTTAAGGGGCATGAATTGTGTTTCTGTTTGACTGATGGAACAATTCTACCATTTTCTTTCTTCTCTTTCTTGGATTAAAACTTTACAGCCTCAGAACAAATCAGGTGTTATAGTGAACAGCAAGTTGCCTTTATAGGAAAGAAAAGTTTAATTTTACTTCCCTCATTCACCTTGTCATTACAATTCAGTTTAAGAAAATGAAATCTGATGGCAATAATCCGGATTTTTCATGTTTACAAAATTTTTGCTGTGTACTGAACAATAAGATAATGGAATTTATCACATTTTGGTCCCTAGCGTGCCTAAAAATGACCTTAATGTCTGCAAAGTATTCTAGCTCTGAGATAGCTGAAATAAATTGAGAGCTTTTCTTATGAATTCTCATAGAGAAGGCGTGAAATAGGGGTAAAGAAAACCCAAAACAAACAGAAAGTGTTGAAGAAATGTGCCTCAGGCCAAAACCATTCCTTGAACTAGATTTCACAAGCATTGTATCACAAAAGGAACTCCCTATTATAAATTAATTTAGATAATCTAGAAATGCTCTCAAATTTGTGATCTTCCAACAAAAAGAGAGTCTTAGCTGTTGGGCATCAGGTCAGATTGACTTTTAGGAAACCTTGAATTTTTTAAAATTGTGCAGTGTAACAATAGAAAGCTCTTTCCAAAATAAAAAAGCAAGAGAAATATAGCTCTTTCTATAGAGTGAGTGAATCTTTATAGAGCCTGATAAATTCAACTTGTAGCATGAAGAGTCCATAAAATGCTCCATGGGTTTTTGATAAAATGTAGCTGTAAAATTCTGGTGTAAAACCAGAATGGTGAGTTACATTAACTACATACTTATTAGAAGGGTATGAAGACAGAACCTGTTCCTTAAAACAGAGCTAATGAACAAGAATCAGCATTGATTGTCATTTTTCATCTATAATGGTGGCACAAGCTAGATTTGTGGTCCCAATCTACTCCAAAACTGATATAAAAATAGTATAGGAAAAAGAAAGCATGTTTTGTAACATAAGTGTTTATCCAACTAAGAAATTTAATAATGTTTAATGATGGAGCATTTTTAAGCTTTTAAAAAAACTTATTTCTTTTAACATATATTTTAAAAACAATGCTTGTAACCATTAGATACTTTAATCTGCCCTCTGATCTTGCTCATCTCTGTTAGCTAATAAAATCAGTTGCTTTGCTTATGCTTGTGAACCTGAAACACATATTTCCAATTTGGATACACATGATGGCCTCCTTGCTACTAGACAATAGCATTTTAGCATATTGTTATTTCTCAAATGTGTGTGCTACATTTGATTCTCAAATATTTATACAAGGCCTGGACACAATTTTTATGGAGATTTGTTTTCTGGGTTTAGGGAGTATGCCTCTTTCCCTTGCAAAGCAAAGCAGCACTGTTACACATTTATCCCAAGTCAACTCTTGTGTTTCTGAATCTAGATTTTATGCAGAATTTTCACACAAAATTTATTCTGTCGTCTTCTTTATGGTTCATCTGAACTTTTGTGGGTGTGCCTTAAGATGGTCCCATTGGTGTGTTGCACTTTCAGAGGCAAAGTGTTAAGCAAGAGAGTGATTCCTTATGGAAAAGATTTTAATTTAGTTGTGCCTAAGCGGCCTTTCCTGCTGCTTTCTGGTGTCCTTGGTCTATGATCATATCCTAGATTATTTCTTCTCAGCAAAAGAAATTGTGCTGACATTTTTGTGCCTTCTTCCCTTCTTTAAAATGCATCGCCTGTTGTTCATCAGCTCAGTAATCTGATGAGCGTATGGTATGTCTCTCACTAGGCCCTCCAGCGTACTGCTCCTCTACTCAGAGCAGTTGTGGGCCGCTGGTCCCTGACACAACCTTCAAGGCATTTTGTGCTAACTACCACTTTTGTACAAGTGTTTTCTGCATTCAGAAGTGATAAATAGGAAAAAAAAAACAAACTAAAAGACATTAATTATTGTGAATGTGTGTGTTAGGTAACTAAGCAAGCACATTGTTCCCTCTACAAAAACACTCAGTATTAATTGGTTCCACAACTTTGAAGCCTTTGCTGGTTTAAGTTTTTGTATCAGACTTCCAGAATCAAGTAGTCAATTTCAAATCTTTTTGGGAAGGACTTGTTTCTAAGCAAGTAAGAAAGAGTAGCTTCAGTTAATTACAACCTCCCCTCCCCAAATCTAGCCCATTTTTCTTTCTTTTGACAGTTCTAGATTCTTTTATATCACAGATTCATGTTCTTGCAAGATTAATTTAGTCCTTTAGTTATCTAAAACAAGTAAATTACTTTTATTGTTCATAACAGTCTTATTGATGAGATTGTCAGTGCTGACTTTTTCCCGGTGTCTGATTCTTCTGATCTTGTTCATATGTTCTGAACTTTAGACATTTGAAGTCAGTCCATACTTTACCTATTTTTGACCCTTTGTTTGGATGTTAAACATTAAAAAAAAAGCCTTGCTTTGTCCTGATATTAGCTAAAGGTTTCCTTTTACAATTACGGGTTTATTGTTTTCATCATAAAATAAAAAATAAACAACTGCAAAAAAAACCCAAAAAACCAAACACCAAACCAAAAACTTAAATAAGGATAATGGAAAGCTAAGTCATATTGAATTAAATATTATAAACAAGTCCTGCCAGTACACTGATTTCAGGGCAGATTTTTTATAGAATACAAGTCTTTATTATTAACCCTCTGTCTATGATACAAAATGATGTATAAACTTAATAGGTCAGATTTTCCTCTATACCTGTAAAGAGTGTCCCCTGCAAATAAGAAAATGTTTACTTCAGTGGGAAACTGTTAGAAATCAAGTAATTTACAATCTGTTTCTCCATTGAATGTTTAGTGGTCACAGTCCAAGCTCTACCAATCTTGCAATGATGCTGTTTACATGTAATGGAGTGAATGTCAGGAAAAGATTCTTCCTTATTAAATGAACACTCCACAGGGTTAAACTGAATGCCTGGTATGAATTGTGCTTAATACAAACTTTCCGAGTGAGGTTCCAAACCCCTTTCAACATGGTAGACTCCTTCACTCCTGATGGGTACTGATTGCTAGCTACAGAGAGACAGAGCAAATTCTCAGGTTAAGTGGCAGTCTTGAGATGCCAGATTGACTGTGAGTGTAAGGGACAGAGAGTAAGAGAATGGAAGTAGTCTTGCTACACCCTCCACTTCTGGCAGAGCAGCACTCCAGACACAGAAGAAATGGAATTCTCTGAAAAAAAAAAGATGGAGAGAAGAGTGGATTGGGAGAATTCAACTATGCATATTCTTACAGACATTCCTTTTTTAGAGCATATTGGATCATTACAAAACAGGCTATAGAAAAACACATCTGTGTTTAGAAGTGCAATCCTATTTAATACAGGGAAACATACTAAAAATGACAAATGCAATTAGTCAGTCTAAGTTTTAAAATAAATTCTGGCTTGTTATACACATATTAAGTCAAATACACTATCATCCTTCTCAGAAAGTGTTATCTTTAGGTGTTGGTCTTATATTCATATGTAGAGAAACAAGATTTTATATAGAACAAGATCAAAACTTCACTGAATTCATTGCAAGATTCTCATTGACACTAATGGGTACTGGGTAAGAAAAACCAAACAAGTTTTGCTTTGAGGTGAGGGTGGTTTTTTATAATGGGAGAAAGAGGATGTGTGTCTAGTTCCTAAAAAGAATTAAGATTTTTTTTTTTTTTCTAGAAGGACAGCCAAATAATTTGGCCTCTTTCCCAATGTGAAAGGGTGTTTATGTGAGAATAGATGAATAAATGAATGTATGCACCTATCTTCTGAAGTTGATATTTCCTTCCTTATTTCCCCCCTCTCCCTCTACTGGTAATTCAGAAAAAGTCATTACAGTACAAAGACCTTGTTTTTGTTTTTTTTCAAGTATGATTTTTATTGTTCGGCTCTTATTTTACTATTGTTAGTTTTTCTCATATGAGAACTAACCAAATATTTTAATATTTTAGCTTAATTTTGTTATTTTAAAGTATTTATAATGGAGCATATTTTAAAGAAAACTTATTTGCAGTCTCAAGAAACAGCATTAGATCTCTTTGTAATGAAATTAAAAGTACTGTACACGTTTAATTCTCCTGTTGATATTCTTCACAGTTGAAGTGCAATTGAACTAGTTGTCTCCATAGCTTGTCACTCTCAGAACAGAAAACTTAATACAACAGTCAAGTAGCTGTAATGTTTTGAAAGGACTGTTCTTAATTATTCTGCTCTTGGTAGCACTCTAATAGTGATAACTTTTTTAGAAAATGTTATTTTCAGTCTGCTTGAGATCAAAAACAGGCTAACTATGCAGATATTAATGTAGATTGTGTCAATATTACATTGTGTGTCATTAATTATATTTGGAGTTGTCTATGTTCAGATTAATATTCCAGTTCCATGGAATGGAATGTAGAGCTTTTAATTAGGAAGGAAATATCTACTATTTAACAGTTAATAGTCTAGTTTTATAAATAATTTCTTAAGGGAAACCTAAATATACATAATACATGTTTGCATATATAAATAGGATTAACCATGGGCATCTATTTTGCACTAACAAGTTTTTCTTTATTGTTGTAAGTATGAAAATAGAACTCACTTCCCTTAAAGACACATGCATGAGTCCTAAAGTTTGTTCATGGTGCATGCATCTGATTTCACAAATCAGTTCAGCTACTCTACTCTTTAGTCATGTGGCTTATTTGTAAAATTAGCTTAATTCTTTAAAAAATAACTGTTCATGACTAAAGTTTGTAGCCAAACTTTGCATTTAGAGTAATCACTCAGTGTAATTTAAATACAATTTTTCCTGTAAATATTTTGTATTCATTTGAAAGAAAGAACAGTTAGTTTGGACAGTTAAGGGACACTCTGTTACTTGAGTTACTGAAATCTGAGACTGGAAGGGACCTCCCCATAAACCATCTGGTCCAACCCTGTGCTGGAGCAAGGTTGCCCAGGACTTGTTCATGAACTCTGGGCAGCGCGCTCCAGTGTTTAATTAATCACTCTTACAGTAAAAAAATGTAAGAATATTTCTACAAGAATGGATTTAGGTCCAACACAAAGTTGAAAGAGAAGATGGAGACAGATATGACTTGACAGTTTTAAAAGCTGAGCATAATTAGAGAGGTTTGTGTGTATTTGATTCTCATTTTTAAATGATTCTCATTTTAAAACCCAGATTCCTCAACAGTGCATTAGAAATTACTCATTTATGTTAATAAACACTTACATATTTTAAAAGATGTGTAAAATGTTCAAAGAGTAGAAGCATTTTATTATGAAGATATTTGTAATGTATATGTAATTTTTCAGTGTGCTCTACTATTTCTTAATTCCAATCTTGATACCTTTGTGTCTCCTTTATTTTCTCTTTGCATAATTCATAAGAGCTAACTTCTTTCCTTTCTGTCATATTTGTAGAGCTCTTTTTAAAGAGAGAACTGGAATGGTAATTTTCATCTGTATTTTAAACTGTCCTCTCTATAGCAACATTTACATTTCCTCTGACTGGTATACTATGCATGCATGGCAGAGTGTATCCAGAATAAAGTGCAGTAGTTACTGCAAACTATGTGGTAGCACAGTAAAATAATTGTGTGAACAAAGAAAAATTTGATTTTGAATCCTGAGTGCATTTCCCTTACAGATGTTTGCCCAGTAAGCTGCTAAACCCTTATCTACCTCTTCACTTAGTTGTATTATATGATGTCATAAACAAACAACTTACAGACTAGCTGGCATATATGTGCACTAAGTGTTCTACTTTTTGTCTCACACTTTCCTGAGGAGTTTCACTAACATCTTCCTCCTTGCTGTGGTGTTAAGTACAGGACGTGCATGCTTGCCACAGTATTTCATGACTTTCCTGAAAGTGTCTTTCCAAACAGTAAAAGTTCTCATATGCACATTTAACGCCAAATTCAAAATCAGTACGTGGCATGTGCAGGGTGACTCTGAAACTCGATAAACACCATGAACTTAGCAATTCATAGAGGTTAAGTTTGGTGTAGCGTAGAAACTTTATAGAAATGGCCATACTATCAAAATTGTATTCATACTTGTTGACTAATTACTAGCGTGCTTATAGTTAATTTGTATTGTGTCTAAATATTGAATGATCAAGCCAGTGGGGTTAGCCTTCCCTCTAAGAATTCTAGACTTATTTTCTTGGAATTTGAGGACATACAGCTCCTTAATGTTTTCAATAAATCATTGAAATGGCTATGAAATATTTTAGAAGTGGATGGCCTTTTTGTTTTGGAATTACCCTGAAACCATTTAAAAAAAAAAATCAGTCTTTATCAACTTTCTTTTTTTTTTTATTAAGCGTGAAAGGAGACAGATATTCAGGTCTGGCATAGAGTACTCAGCAAAACTGTATTCATGTTGTACAACTTTGGTAATTGCCTCCTGTTTCTAAAGACCATGTTTCAGACCCAACTGTGGTTTGGTTTGCTTCACTCATGCTGGCCTCACAGTTCTCTGAAACAAGTGCAAATAGTACAGCATCCTTGATGTTCGACTCCTTTGCCTGTTTTGGTTTGTTTTACCATGTTAATGGCATCTGTAATTTTTTCTGATAATACCTAACTCATTTCCATGAAGGGCTCAAACCAACACTGGATTATTTACAGATGTGGAAGGCATGACACTCTGCATTGAAAAACCTAGAGTTATTTATTGTGCGTTACGTTATGTGACAGGACCCCAGGCTGACCTGAATTTAGAGAAGGATTCTCAATTTGTCTTACTGGAATCAAGCATCCTGTGAACCTTAGGGGGATTTCACTTTTTTGGGTTATTTTTTGTGCTGTTTTGATTTTTTTTTCCTCAGTACAAAATAGAATAAGAAAAAAATTTTTTTAAAGAAAATTTGTGTTTTCTGGGAAAAACAGATTAAAAGAAACAAATTCCCCTCCCTTTTCTTCACTGTGTCCTTGCAAGTACCTGTGCTGTAATCTTCCTCTTTAATTTTAAATTTTTAGGTTGCAGCAAAATATACTCAGTCCCATTGACATCTCTAAGTCCATTTTTCTACATCCCGAAATCCTCTCGGGTTTCCCCTGGTGCTTACAGGTGTGCAGGCTCCTGTCCCTGCCATACCTGGCAGTACTGCAGCACCCTGCACACAGTAAGTGGCTGTGAGGGGCAAGGCACGCTCCTCTTTGGGGGGCTGCTCCTAACCCCACCTGCAACTACCAGGAGACAGAAAATGGCCAGACTTCCTCCTTGCACCTCTGCCACAGTCATTTCAATAAAACATTACCGAGATGGGAAACAAGGAGCAAGTTAAAACAGATATATGCCCTACCAAGTACTTTCTTTAGAGGCAATCACCAGGGGAAGGAAGAGACATAATGAAAGCGGGTAGGAGCAGAGGTGCTTTGCTGTGGTCGTAGCAGAGTAAAGGCACAGAGATGGCTTAGCTTTTCCTAGGTGCAAGCAGAATAGAAAGATGTGCAGTGCTTTTTTAGGGCCAGGGAAATATCATGTAATTTACTGCAAAACTGCCTCTTGGCATTGTGTAAAGCAAACCACAGGAATCGGCGGTACCTGCTGTGTTTTACACAGAGACAGGCAGTTTTTAGACTATGCAATAAAGGGTCAGACCAGGACTATTACTGTTATTGTTAGGAAAATTGTTTCCTATAGCCTCCCAGAAGGAGTAATGTCAGACAAACCTCTGTAGTTTATTTCAAAGGAATTTGTAGCAATTATTAAACTCAATTGCTGACATACAGGATACTGTAACAGCCAATTTTCAAATCAACAACAGAATGAAGATTTGTCTGGCTGTATAAGGAAAAGACTGTGAACCTTGATTTTGAAGCTTAGGTGAAAAGTGATAAAAATTCCAGTCCAGGGAAAAAAGGCATAATGGAATGCAAATCTCATCAGCTGACTCTATTATTCCTAATTGAGGCTTTGATTAGTAATATTTCAGAGAAAGAGAATATTTTTATTTAGTATGTTAAGAGAGGTCCTTCTTCCCCTCTATTCTGCCCTGGTGAGACTGCATCAAAGGGTAATAATATTTGCTAAGAGATTCACCTTAAAGTTCCATTAAAGTCTTGTCCATGAGCATGCTTCTTCCTGTCTCCACTGTAAGTGGACTATAACCTTTCTAATTTGTATATAGCAATTCAATCTGGAAATAAGTATATCTGCAATTGTGGTTCTGTACCTAACACTGTACACTAAAAAGCAGTGTCAGAAGACCAGTATCAGTGCTACAGTAGGTTATAGCACCTGTATTTACAGTGTACCAGGCATCTGCTATTTCTGTGCAGATCCCTGTATGTTGTTCCATATAAACAATTATTTAAACAGGCTTTTAAAGAAACATATGTAGGTCATACTGTAATGTCATCATGGCTTGTATTTTGCTATTAGATTATTGAAGTTTTAGGGGGAAAGAATTTTACTTGCAGCAATGAATTCAAGTTATGTTATGTACCATGAAAGCAGAGGATTTGTGTCTGGTTTCTTTCAGTGTTTGTGAATCAGGGATCAGGTAACAATTCTCTTTCATTCCATACGCTAATGTGGGCAAGAGCTTTTAGCACAGTTCTGTATGGAAGTTGTTTTGTCTGTTTTAATTCAGAGCAAGGACAAAAGGTCAGTAACAAGCACTCAAGATCTCGAAGGTTTTTTTTTTTTTGCATTTGGCATTGATTCACCTGCTTGTTTCTGTGTTCAGCTGATGCCTGTAAGAGACAATTTGTATTGGAAAAATAAATTTTCTGAAAAGGTGGATGTGGTACAAGGCTAAATTGCTGTGTATGGAGAATTTCTCTACAAATATGAAAGAGAAGAATTTGGAAGAAGGGAAAACTGTATTGTGCCTATAATAGTTGTGGATTTTTTCCTGAGTTCCTCTCTCTCGCCTGCAATGGGTTTTCTTTTTCCTGAAGTGACAGTAGAACCCATTTTTCAACTTCTGATTAATAAGGTATTTTATATGTAGTGGAGTCTACTGCCTGCTCTCCATGCCTTTTTACATGAGGTTTTGCTTACAGTAATACTGTGCATAAAACCAGGTATGGCTACATCTGTCTAAGAACATCTGTGTGATACAAATATGCATATATGCATTAACACTTTTATTTGCATATATTTACATACAATCATATGCATACAGTAATGTATTTTTCTATGAATACATTATTGTATATTATGCATATATGATTATATGTTTGCATAAGCAGACAGGTAACTTTCTATTACCATTTTGTTTTTCTTTCCTTTTTCATAGCAAATACAACCTTCTATTTCAATATGATAGACCACTCAATGACAATTGCATTCATAACAAGTGTACGTTTAGATGTTTGCAAACAGAGAATGTCTGTTTTTAAAACTACAGCTATCTTTATATACAGCTATCTTTATATTGAATTATATTTGTGTACAGGAAGATGGAACCACTTCACAATTTGCATTGTGCTTTTGTGATACCTAGTAGAGAAGGTGTAAAATAATAAACTAAGTTGATAAGCCCACAATAAGCTAAATCAATTGGCAGTGTAAACCTAGTTTCTCTAGTTTCTATTCTTTATACTTTGATTTATGTTTTGTTTTGTGATTTTATGAATGCAACCGCTAAAGTAGCTGTTCAGATTGATTTGATGTATAATGATTGCTTGTTCTGTTTTGTTGTTTTCCAGCTCCCTCAGGCTCAAAAGGTAAAATATTTTAATAAAATCTTAGCCTTTTAAAGTAGTCACCAGTCCTTCATGTTTCCATGGTGCTGTGAGTATGGTACAGTAGTGATCAGTGAAATGACTCACCATAATGGGGATTCTGGGCTTGAGCAGCAAGAAGGGTTGCTGACACCATGCCAGCTGAAGGACTTGCTGAGAGCAGTTCTTCAAACTTATGAGCTATTTCAACATAACGAGCATATTGTAGCCTTCAACTTTAAAACAACAGGGAGATTATTTTATCAGCAATTTGAAAAAATAGTAAGGATTTAAAAAGTTATCATTTCATTGTTCAATGGATCATTTTGTCTCTATTGTAGAGACTGCAAAACCCATGGTAAAGCTGGTACCCTTTCACTGCTCCCCACTGTATCTGTCAACACACCTTTGAACACATCCAATATTTGACTTCTCTAATAGGTTACAGTTTTCACATACTGTGCTCTTGCCTTTAAACAACTTCTGCATGGTTACAATATGTTACCTGAGTCACCACTGCACATCATGATAGCACAGTGATTGGGGCAAACTCAAAGAAATGCACCCTTTCACAAATATAATTAAAGCTTCCAGAAAATAGAAAATTTAGATACTGTTTGCTGCTTTGCAGTGAAAAATCATACAACAAAAAAATGAATGGAATATACTGGGAATTTGCAATACTCACTTGTCTATGTCATTCTTACTGTGCCAGGTAAAGCACCTTTAATAAGAATTGTCGCAAATAATCAGTTCAACATCACTGTTAATAACAATCTTGGATGATGATCAAAGTTCATTTTTTAATGAAAGCTGTAGGTTAAATGAGCTTCAATCAATAGCTATCAATAGCTTTTGCAGAATGGTGAGGGCATCCACAGACCCCAAAACTTCAAAATTGTTAATTAATTTATTTCATCCACCTTTTAGTTTAAAAAGCAAAAAATATGAGCATAGGAGCTTTTATTTTATGCTGCTACTATGTATATTTGCAATTTCCTTGCTCACAGAACTCAGAAAATTCTATTTCAGATCTGCAGGTAATATGCCACTGATCTATATCCACGGTTTGTTCTTGTGTTCTGATAATTGCAGAGCCCAGAAAACATGGTAACAACACTTCTTGGGTTTTCTTTTTTCCTTTCTTGAAATAGATGGTTTAAAGAACTCTTGTTTACAGTTTCCTGGAAAAGTAGGAGGTCTAAAAGACTGTCCAGAATGACTAACTTTGGCTTTTTTATGTTCACTTGCTTGTCTAAAAGCTTATGCCAAATGCTTCTCTTAAGTTTGCAGAAGGAAGAGACAGAGTGAGGTTATATTATGCTGATGCAGAAAGATATAACCAGTCAGGCTGTTTACCAGATTGTGGTATTGTATGTTCTGACATCCACAATTCAGAGCTATTAAATAATGTTCTGCTACACCTTGATCAAGTTTGAAAAAGCATACAGTTTTCATGGAAGGTCAAATGTCCCAATTTTCAGTGTGTTTAACCCTTGAACAAACTAATGCAGAACTGAAGCCATCTATGTTATATGGGGGTATGCATAATATCTAGCTGACTGTATACTACTTCCATGCAGAGAAAGAGGAGAGGGTTGGGAAGGAAGGAATGGGATGGGGAGGAAATATTTGTGCAGCTACAAGTAATCTTCCTGATAACTTTGGGTAAGAAATAAGGCTTTTCATAAACAAGGTTTTGTTTTCTCTTGGTTTTTATGAACAAACCAAGAGAATCTCTTGCTATCTGCAAGGTGAAGGGAAGCGGCACGGGGCTGATGCATGCCCTTATGAATGACTTAGTCACCAGAGTACATGTTTTGCCATATGGTGTCTGAACTTGTTCTGTATTTTTATTGGAATTTATGTATCATCTTGCAAATGTTTTCTCTATAAACATTTCAAACAGTCATATGTCTCTAAACATATTTGCTTTAATCTTTGAGAGATCTGAAAGAAGAATTCAGCATTCCAAGTTTGCCTTTACTATTTTATGTTGGTTATAAATACTTGGTCATCTTGATGAAATGTTATATCTTTTATGTGAAACGCTTTGGCTACGGTCTTCTCAGTGTTCAGTCAATGCTCTGTGGTGATTACCTATTGATTGTGAACAACCTGTAGGTACTCAACTGTCTATGGCAGTTAAACAGCAATTAAAACCTGTTACTGTTATGGTATCTACTCTAAATCAAATTGTTGCAAATTCAGAGTTGAAGTGCATCTGAAATGAAGTATGAGGAGTTTAAGGTGGATATCTGTTGCACAATGATGCTTACCTTGTAAAGATCTTTGTAATATACCCTATGTTTAAAATCGAAAACACCATAAAACAAAACCCACCATAATTTCAGGTGATAGAGATGCTGATTTAATATGGTTATGTAGCTTTCAGGAGAAAATATGTCTATGATGAGCTAATGTATCTAAAGGAAAGAGCTGATATCCAGGCAAATGGAATAAATGAATTTTTATGTCCTTTATTTTGCTTTCTAAGTAACCATCCCAAAGGGCTGTAAAGATAGTAATAAAACAAACTAATGACTCAAATGTAACAATTTTCATACTTCTTCAAATTGGTTTCCAAAATGGGCTTTATCTTTAAAACACTTTTGAAAAGCAGTTTTTGTATTCAACCTGAGCAAAAGCTATTCTTCCTTAATAGCTCAAAAAGGTGTTTTGTTTCCTGGTAGGAAAGCTTTACTTGCTTTCCTGAGCAAACACAGCAGGATTCAAAATCTGTTGTCCTATTCCTGCTGTGATGTTTTGTTCTACTCAGCTTGTCTGAAGAGGTAGAAGTGAATAAATTAGGCACGCAAATTGGAAGCAGATAGTTGAGTTTAGGAACCTTTAGGAAAGGGGTTTTTTTTAATCTTTCATGAATAGAATCATATTTCCTCCATACAGAAATGTTTTGTTGATATTTGTTGCCCAAAAGTTCCTGACAGTTTTCTTCTCTCTTTCTGTGTTACCCCTTAACTTTCTGTAAGTAGTGCTTTGCCCTCCTTTTATCTTGATGCGATCATCTTTCAGCCATTTGAGAGCATCATTTATCATTCCCTGCATCATTTAGCTTATACTTTGAAGTGTTGAATTAGCTGTCACTGGGAATAGAAAATAGAAACTTTGCAAAGCTGCTATTTCTCTGAAGTGCATGACTAGTGATTTTAGCATTTTTATAAAGTTTTAGTAGTTAAATTGAATCTAATCAAGTACAAAATAATAATGAAGTAAACATTTTGACCCGGATGCAGCATTCCACTGGATCTGTTTCCTGCTGACAAATGCTATTGTCTTTCAGTTCCATAACTTATATAAAGTTGAACGATCTGCTCAGAAAACTGCATTCAAATTTTTGCTTACATGATTGCAATCTTAAATTTAGTTTTTAAATTTCTCTTTAGCATTCCTCAACAAGCAAGCTGAATTTAATAACATTTTTGAGCTACCAGTTCAAACTCTGTTTTACAATATGAGAACTTTTTGGTGTTTCATTTCTGTGTGCTAAACATGGAAATGTGTATCTAACTTAATACACTCACATGGGTTCCTGTATTGTCACAGGCTATAATTTGAAGCTAAGCCACAACTATAACTATTCCTTATTCTTGTAGTCTATGTAAAACAGAATAAAAATGTCACATTCCAGTTCCTCAATGCTTCCAACCAGCCTCATGACTCTGCTCAGCACACGAAAGCAGAGCAGTCACAGGAGAAGACAGGACCTCACAAAGCAAGCCTATGTGTAGTGGAGAAAGGAAGAAGGGAGGTGGCTTGGAAAGGTGGCAGAGTTATGCCCAAGGTAGCAAAGAAAAAAACCCAGAAGCTTCAGCATGAATCTCATACTTTAAATGAATCCCTAAGGAACTGCTGTCTGCTGTGAGTAAATTTTGGCAGCAGAATTGTGGCAAGCACCTTCAACACCAGGGCCTTGTCTAAGGATTTGCACTGTTCCCATACCCCACAGCTTCATCCCACTTTCTGTCATGTGGAGTATAACAATGTTTTTTCCCTACTTTTCAACTGGTTTTTCACAAGGTGTGAAGGCCAAGAGAGCAGACCTTCACTTTTTGGGGCAAACCCCTAATGCCGTCTCTTGTTCCCTATTTGAGACTGTAGATGGTAACGTAAAAAGTCCTGGGATCTAGTTGAAAACTGTGTGGGTTCATTATCCAGTCAAGCACTGTCTTATCACTGGCATTTCATAGCTCTTTGAGGCTAAAATTGCCTTGTTTGTTTTTTTTCTTGTAATGGTTCTGATTAAATGCTGGCAGAGTTCTGCTTAAATATTCCCACAATCAGATGACAGAAGAGGTCTACTGGTTTCATTCCTGATGTCAAAGAGGTGGGAACACCTTCTGGTAAGGGCAAAAGAAAGAAAATTAAAGAATGAAGATTGTGAGTGGCAGATAAACTTAAGAGGATATTAAGTTGAGGTTTGTTTTGTTGCTTTTGATTTATTAATAATCCCTAGAAGGAATTATATTATCTTCTGCTAAGAATACAAACTGACTATGAAATTTATAGTGTATTAAAATGTAGAACTAAATCAGAAATTAAGAGCTCAACAGAAAGGTAGAAAAAGAATGTTTTAAATGGCTGGTGGAACAACCATCTGCAGTATGAAAACTTAATTGTACACTGGCAGTGCTGAGATGCTCATGCAACATAGGGAGGAATCCTTTTTCCTGGTTTTCAGAGGAGAAACTTAGCTATAAAAACAATACCTTACCCCAAAGGAACTCTGCCTGTTTCTACACAGTTTGCCTGGGTTCAGGGGTTTTGACATGTAGGTGCCTTGGTCACAGGAAGGACTGTAAAAAGCTTTCACATTGCTTTCACTTTACTGTGAAGAGTTTATTTAGGATCAAACAACTGGTGTAAACAGCAGAAGCCACTCAAGTGCCATACATTGTTGGGGACTCCCAGACACATCTGCTGGTCCTGTTGTGTCACAGGAGACCGGCATTCGATACTGGCCTGGGTAGTAGAATAGTGAAGACTGCTGAGGCTTAGAGGGAACTGAATTTAATGAGGAAGCATAGACTGATTGTGTTTATGAAGAACGATGCTTTCATATGAGAATTGGAGTAGATAATCTGCGTTTCCTGTCATGAAGGTATCTTCCTGATTCGTTAAGGGAGATGCTGATTACAGCACTCAACTGCAGACCTTAATCAAAATGAATCAGTTGGAGAACAACTTAATTGCATTGGAGCAGAAGAAACTGAACTAAACTTTAGGTCATTTCCTTTTTTATCTCCTCTTTATGTTATTTTTTTTCCTAAACAGTGACCACCTCCACATATTACACTCCATGCTTGCAAAATGACCCATTTCAATAGTCGAGTGGGTAAACAGTTTCTTTGCACAAGTTCTGTGATAAGGTAAACTTGGGGCTTTGTTTTGAAATGCATAAGGCTCATGTAAACATGTTCATTTCACTTGTGGAAAAAACAGGAACTTCTTGCTCTTCTCTGGGGAATAAATTTCTAACTGTAAGAGAAATCTGAAAGGACAGGCAAACAGACACTTAGTGCCATACTGCATATCATCAGAGCTCTGGATTGTTTAGCATGGGGATGAATTACTCTGCAAGAATGGAAGCTTGATGATTTCAGACATTTAAGATGGTTATTGCTTTTATACACACTGATCTAAAATGAATATGGGAAACCATATGTAAATATAAATATTTATTCTATAAAAACAAATAAATAATAACAGCCTGGCCCCATCTGCCTTTTTGAAGAAATGACTCCCTAAAAAAAATGACTTTAAGACTTGTAATACCTTATTGTGATTATATAATTACTATGAATGGTTTATTGCATGTTTTCCCATTTTTATTTTTCTATTAACATTTTTTATTCTTATATTTTTCTTATCTTGTAATTCTTATCAATTCTTAACAAATGACAAATTTTACTTTGCTTCACTGAAGCACCCGACAATGCCTTAAGCCTTGTTCTGAATTCTTACCCTTGATTTGTGTTAGTTTCCTTCTGTTTCCAGTAATCCAAAACTAAGAATTTGAAGAAACTGGAGCTCACATCCGCTTGTGAAACTGGGAACTAGTTTCTTCAACAACTGCAGGGGACCTTAACAAGTTGTCTGTGCAGATATGTTGAGGTAGAACAAAGTTCTATATCAGTGCACAGATGCCACCACTGGTCTAAAGCTCTTAAACTATTTTTCAGTGATTGCTTTATTGGTTATATTTGGCAATATTCCCCAAAAGGCAAGAACAGTTAATAGCTGTCTAGAATTTCCAGAGGCCTAATGAAATTAGGAAACTACACTTCTTGAAGCATCTTTGAAAATTTCATCCCTAGGAAAAGGCAGTAATACCAACAAAGCCATTTGAGACTTTCGTGGTTTTTTTTTTTTTTTTTTTTTTTTACTATTCCACCAATTTTGATTTGTTTCTATATTATGCCCTGCAGGATGTTTTGCTAAATCTGGGAAGTATTTTGATGCATTTGAATGCTGCTTCCTATATTAACTTTATAGCAAAAAATACTGAGCAATAAAATACTTGGAAGGGTACTTCAAAGCACATACCTTTTCTTTAGTTCTCATCTGTTGGTAGCCTCAAGTGTTGGAGCTTGCCAGTGGAATTTTTATTTTCCTGAGGGGCAAGGGATGAAGTAGCTTTCCTTGCCTTTTCCTTGATATTTTTAACCACTTGAAAGGAATAAAAAATGCAGTAATTGATATGTGGCTAAATAGGTAAAAGAAAGGACTTTAACATCAGACAGAACCTATGTGTGTTAACTAAGGTGATGCCCCAGATAAAGAATAAGCTTAGATGCCTATCAGGAATATAAGGATTGAAATAATAGAAAGAAGATTGATTTGTTTAGACTGATGTGTTACTGAGCATTAGAAAAAAAATCATTATAGTAGTAGAGGGGAAGAAAAGAAATAGAGGGCTTTCTTTGAGAACAGAACCAAGAATTCAAGACATAGTTTTGGAGGAATTGAGTGGCTCTGCATGCATGTTTATATGAGGTTCCAATGTTGGGTGAACATTTGTCTAACGTTCCTTACTTGTGAATGCAATTCATCTGCCAGCAATGTTTTGTTTCAGCAGAAACTATATATATCACAAACATAATATTGCATGAATAATTTTTGTCAAATCTTACTCTTTGTGTCCCATGAACCTTGCCAAGCTGCAGAATAAGTGAGGGTTACTAAGAAAGAGCCAAGTAATCTTAGCATGTAGCTTTAAAAAGTTTTAATCAGCAGACTGTGGGGAATAGCTTTGCCACATAACGTATATCTTTGTAAAAATTACTTATATTTGTGACTCCTAAGAGACTGGAAGGATAAAATAGGATAAGACATGGCCTGTTTAAAGACTGAGATTAAATTCATGGTGCTTTGCATTTCAGTCATTCCCAAGGACCCTTCACCATATGTAACTAGTGACCATCCATCTGGTAACGTTATTGCATTATATGAGTATCATTCTCTGTATTTGCTAACACTAACTGCCCCCCCCCCCCGATTCTGTGTATAGCCAAGTTATCTGTTGCCTGCTTCGAAACATGCATTTTGTGCTTGTTAAAGAAAATAACAATAATTTGTCCAATTATTTTCTCTTTGACTAGAGTATTTTCTTTTTTACATGCCTACATAATTCTTCTCTGAGCCTAGGACTTTGTGATGTCCAGTTGATGAGTTCAGGAATCATCAGAATTGTCTACATTGTCTTTTTGGAAAAAAAAAAAAAAAGAATAGCAATATAGTAACCAAAGATCTTATTACTAATTACATAGTAATCTGTTACATTTAGTACAATCATTCAGAGACTTTATTATTCTACAATTATTTTTATGCATTTGCGATATTTAACATTTTATTAAGCATTAATTTCTACTTAAAAGTATTTGTTGATGATTAAAAAACAACCCCTAGCCAGTTTTACATGTTTGTTCTGATGCAACTAATATAAGCTGAAGTTTTATCAGTGATTAGAAAGCATATTACTGTTTAGTTGGGGATTTTTTCTCAGAATCACTGAATTTTTCAAACATGTGCATGAGCTGTTACAGAGGTTTTTCTTGTATAAGAAATTGTCAGGCTTGCAAAGCAACAATGCAAAATACCTAGGTCATGGCTTCCTTTGCAATTTAATGGACTTCAGTGTTAATTGTCTTAGCAGAAATACCCAGTGGCTTACATTCTACTATTTCAAAGTATTTCTGCCAAAATGTCATTGCCCAGGGAATAAAGCTGTGCTCCTCCCCAGCAGATAATTCCTCACAATCTAACAATTGTTGTGATGTAAATACCGGAGCTTGCATTGGTGACTTGGTGAAATGCCACAAACATGAGTCTTCTATCATCCAGTTATTTGCTGACTCCACTTATGGAAGTGGTCAACAACCTGTTCATCTGTCAAATAAACATAAAACCAAATAGTCTGAACTGTAAGATTGCACTTCTATAGAAATTACTTTAGCAGCCAACCCTTGGTGCTACTTGAAGATACCATAATTAAAGGGTGATTATTGTCTGCATGCTTCCACAGTAAATTTTGAGAGTTAATGACCTATTATCTTGGAATTTTCTGGGAACTCCAGACTTCTTTATTTCTCCATTTAAAGAATTTACAACACTCTAAAACTTTACTCCAAAACTGCTCCTTGTCAGTCCCCTCTCAAAAATCCTATCAGATAAATTGTTTCTAGTAATCTGAAATTGAGCTGAATATAAACTAATACTGCACTGATACTTGACAAATACATAATGTTAGACAACAACAACCCTGGGTAATCATATAAAATCTCTAAATGCTCCAATGCCAGCCCATAATCAGCAGTGCTTTTTCACTTCGTGGTGTACATGTGTTTGGGACTATTGACTGTCATACCACAGAAGGTTCCTCTCCATACAGATCATGTCAGTGTGCTTGACTGTACTACTCTGGCCAAGGAGAGCGAATTTTTATGCTAATTCAGCTGCATTTGACTTTCACATGCAACCTCTGAACTCCCAGTGTTCTGATAGATTGTTGGTTTGGGGTTTTTCTGGATGTTTTGTTTTGTTTAATAAATAACTGTTGCTTGTTAGATCAAGGTTTATACTGGGGCTGGAAATATCTTTCCTTATTAAAAAGGTGTCGTGGTTTAGGCTGGTAGACAGTTAAAACAACAACAAAGCTGTTTCCAGTCTATGCTCCTCTCCCAGTAGGAAGAGTAAGAGAATTAAAAAATTTTTTAAAAGTAAAACTAGTGGGTTGAGATAAAAAGACAATTGAATAGGACAGAAAATTGACAACAAAAGTGATAACAATGATGATGATAATGGAATATACAAAATAAGGGAAGCTCAGCACCATTAATTCCACCTGCAGACCACTGATTCCCAGGTAGTTCCTGAGCTGTGGTCCCAGCAGCAGGCCAGCTTCCCCCAAGTTTATATACTGAGCATGACATGTGGATGAAATACCCTTTTGGCCAGTTTGAGTCAGCTGTCCTGGCCATGCCCTCTCCATCTTAGTGTGCACTCCCAGCCTCCTCACTGGCAGGGCAGTAGGAGAAGCTGAGAAACCCTTGACTTGGTGTAAACGTTGTCTAGCAACAACCAAAATATCACTGTGTTATCAACATTAATTTAATCTTAAATCCAAGACCCAGCAGTATGCTCACTACTAGGAAGAAAATCAACTCTATCCCAGCTGAAACCAGGACAGAAGGAAAGCAAAAGTTAAACATGATCACAAATTGGTTCCACCTCATGTCCCTGTCATTCCTTATCAGATTATAACCTTCTTGATCCTAAAGGCCATTTATGTTCCTATCTGTTGTCTGGAAACGTTCTTCCTCACTATGAGATAGTGTCATGCATCAAGATATATACTTGATTGGGTAAATTGAAACTCTCCTGAAGCAGACAGGGAGCTGTCGGACACGTAATGTTCTAGATTTTGTCTCATTTGTTAATATAAAAAAAACTTCAAAAAATGTCTTGGACATAATAGATAACTTGTTTTCTGATAATCTGGGAAGTTGACAGCTGTTGCTTCATTGATAACAAAAGCTTTGTAACAAAAAATTGCAGCGGTTCTCAAAAATGTAGTAGAAATACTTCTTGAGTACGTAAAATGTGATACTGATGTAGGGGTAGTAGGAGAATATGACAGTTACAATTAGGCATGAGTGTCTCCTACAGTATTTCTCAGGAAGATTGTCTCTCTTGCCTTGTCTGTTTGGCTAAACACAGATGAAACGAAGCAGACTTCAATTGCATTCTACAAAATCTCCAGTTAGATTATAATTGGGTATGTCATGCTTTTAAATGGTGGATAAGCCTCTTCAACTTTAGGCATCTTCCAAAATGGTAGGGACAGAAAGATTTTAACAGTAACTCTCAACTTGTCTTGAGTATCACACTTTTCCCTTTGCCTCATGGCAAAAATATAATCTGGCCAGAGGGCGTAAAGAGCGATAGTCTGAGCCATGTCATTCTCCTGTGGCCAATAATAAACATTCTACATGTTTCTCTTGAATGGATCCAAGGTCAGGAGATCTGTTTTCTCCCTAAATTGAAGAAATATGTTGAAACCTGATGTGCAGAATCAGCTAATGCTTCATGCCACCTCTTTGTCCAGCAAACTGAAACCGGATGGAGCAAAGATGCTCCTGGGATCCTAACTGGCTGTCGTCCTTTCTGCCGCTCTGTTAGCTGATGAGATCTCAGTCTGGACCAGAACAAAGTGCATGCAACCTGTGACCTCTTGTTCCTTGCTGGGAGAAAACACCCCGAGGCAGTGTTGGCAGTGACAACACTGGGAAAGATGTAGAACAGAGCCAGCTGCTTTGCTACTGCACATGCTGCTTCCACAATCCACATTTCAGCCCCTTGTATCTCTCATGGGAGACTGCAGTAGGAATGAAGATGAGGTGACTTTCCTGTCAATGCAGATGGTGGGGTGGGCAGAGCTGGTCTAGTTGAGATGAGGCTGGGGCTGGGCTGCGCCAACTGCAACTGTAACAACATAAATGTCATTTGTTTAAATTGCCTTACCTTGTTCAAAATGAAGAGAAGAATGTAATTGAAAAATGCAATCACATGTCTGTAATTGTTCCATAGTTCTTAGAGGTAATGTTTCTTTTTCAAATATAGCTTGCTGATGATCAGGGATTGGTGTTGATGACAACTGTTGCCATGCCAGTATTTAGTAAGCAAAATGAGACTGTGAGTACTCTGACAATTTCTCTGTGATAATGGGGTGACTGCAGTGAAGGTGCTTTCAGGGACCTAATAAGATTTTAGCCTACTCTAAAAATAATTCTTTTTTATTATTTTGTTTTCAGTTACTATCCCTTTGTTAGCATAAAAATGAGGGCAAAAAATCCCCAACACTCTAAAAATCATTGTAAAATAATGAAAACCTCTGTCTAAGAGAGCATCCCAGATGACACTAGGCCTTAGGGGTTTCTTACTTCTGCTGTATCTTTTCACAGCAAATAATCTATATCCTTTTCTTCTTTTTACTGATAGGCTTTTGTTTCATACATTCAGGGTTTAATTGTCATGTGTATATCTGTTCACGATTATTAATTTGACAGGTTATTAAAGAAAATTATATGTACCCTTGATGCTTAAGCTTTCTCTTTTGTTTATCAAATGAAACTGGCAAAGAAAGGAGTAAGATTTTTTAAACAGGAAGTTTTCTGTTGAGGGACTCAATAGTTATCAAAAGTTTGCATACCTTTTCATGTGAGCTACTGATAAAGTAGAAAGGAGTAACATTATTGATTAAATGAGTATTTGATCTGATGCGTTGTGCTAGTATCTTATTTCCCCACTTTTTTAATAGTTTGTTTGGTACCTACTCACTTCTGCAGTGTGAAATGAGCAGTGAAAATGTTCATTATTCTTGTGATTCTGAGTGTATCTTTTATTGTTCTTTTCAGAGATCTAAAGGGATTCTTCTGGGAGTAGTTGGCACGGATGTTCCAGTTAAAGAGCTCTTAAAAACTATTCCAAAATACAAGGTAATACACAAATTACAATGTCCTTTATATCCAGGGTAATATCTATAATATAATGTACTATATTTAGCATATTAATATTGTTTATACTGATGTAGCTCCATTAGTCCAGCTCATTTTCTTCAGAAATTTTAGCTCTGTAGTGTCTGATGTCTAAATGCCATTGGCCCTGAGATCAAGTGCAGTTTTAACAGCAGAATTACTATACAGCTTGGGTTTTGCACTGTATTCTAGAAAGTAATATAGTTTTCCATAATAAAATGAAGTGAACCAACTACAAAATATAACAAGAATGCCACACAAAAATTATGCTGAAAGTTTGCATAACTGTATGAAAATCTAACCTTAATATAGCTTTAGACTTCCTGCCTCTGTGTAGCAATTCCTCTCCCAATTCCATGTCCAGATTATTCATCTCTTTGAATTAAGGCAAGTGTCATATTACAGGCACTTGAACTCAAGTGGTTCCTTCTCACCTACCCAGTATTTGTTAGATATTTCCCTCTAGTTTTTCAAAGTCAGAGACATCTCTATTATAAAATTCTTAATAATTATCATTTAAGTTTTCCAAATTGGATGCACTTGGTCTATTGTGAAACATTCATAACTCAGTAAAATTAGGCTTCAGGCTAATGCAAAGGTATAATTACTTCTCATTTAAAATTTGATGCAATATATTAGTATTTCATCACTTCACTGTCTGAATTGCTTTATTATCATGCTGGTTTATTGACAAATGAAAATTAAGTTAATATTTTCCAGTAAATTCCTAGCAGAATTTTTTAGTGTGACAATTAAGCACCTAACACAAGACCATAGGTAGTCTTCATTAAGGAGGATTAGGATAGTTACATTTTGGCATGTATCTGTATTGGGCATAAATTTGTATGTCATACCTTCCCCTTAATTGCTCTCGTACTCATTTCAAAGAGGGTGGGAGAATAAACTGACTTGTGAGTGCCTTGGAATATTCCTGTGTTTTTGTAGATTATTTCAGCTATGAATTAGGTGAAAAAATATAAAAAAAATTCCTCCTATTGATTTTAATTCTAATTTGAATACATTAGCAATTACCAGATGATTTTGTAGGTCAATATGTAGTAATTGGAAAGTTTAAGTTAAATGAGAATTTGATAATAATGTCAATAAGGTATATCGGAATAATTTCCTGGGACCTGGATCCCACTAGGCCAGGTGTTGAGCAAACACAGAACAGAGAGGCTGTCCCAGCTGGAAAAAAAATTTGCAGACTCTGGGAAGAGGCAGCAAATGACTTCACACCAATGTCAGAACATAGTGAAGAGCCATTGCTGGCCCAGATAAATAACAGTGCCAGAACAGTGTCAGCACACTAACCACCAAAGTTACATCATACTTTTGTGTATATAGCAGTACTGATTCAGTAGAAGAGAAAGGAGCAAGATTTGGAGCAATGCAAATGATCTTTGGTTCAGCCTTCTAAGAAGCTATTTGTAGTGCAAGTTTCATTTGTCACGAGGAGTAAGAACAATTGTAGTAACTGCAGAAATTAAGCCTGGCTGGATATAAAACGTCTATCACAGCAATGTCATTCAGAAGTCAAGATTTGGACATAGTCTGAATACAAGAGCCTAGAGAGAGTGTGGGCCCTGAATAATGTATTGCAGCACAGTGATTCAGAAAAGGAGAAGACAGGCAGGAAAATTAAAATTTCTGGTTTTGTCATATGGTATTCTATCTTTTACAACTTGGTTTGCTGTGGAAGTAATATACAATCCTCTTTCTGAATATTAGACTTTTTATTTGAAGGAACATTTTATATTGCAGGACGTAATGCGAGAGAGGATTATTACAGGAGACGACAATACCATGCAATGCAGTTAGGTTAGTGAAATCACTTGAGTTATAACTTCCAGTCTCGCATACCATAAACATTTCTGAACAGTAAAAAGACCGTGCAATTGCAAGAGCATAACCACCCTTGGGATCCGTTCCTGTGGAGGCAGCATGTGAAATAAAATTCACACAGGGATATAAAATGATTGGTTGGAAATAGAATTCTGCTGACCTGGAATTCTCTCAGCTTAGATGAGGTGGATTTTATGCCGAGGAAGATGAATAATAATAAGCTATTTTCAGCAGTCATTATCTAGACTAAACTTCCCCAGATGTGTGAGTGGCAGTGCCTCTTGAATGAGGTAGGGTTGGTCCTACTAATACTTCATTTTCACGTGGCATTTACAGCAGTTAGAAAAAGTTTCTTTTGTTTCTGAATCTGTCATTGAGAGCCTGAGGTCAACGTTTAAAATGGCAATGCTGCTCTATGTGGTAGTATCTCCCAAACCAAAGCGTTTTAAGTGCACAGTGTGTGCAGTTTCGCATATCACACAACACACAATAAAATACTACCCTTGGAGTCTGGGTAGTTTCCTTCAAATAGGCAAATATTTTTTTCCTGTGAAGTATACCACCCACATTTGTTTCCTTACCTGACTTCCATTGCTTGGATGTCATTCTGTAGTTATCAACACAGACAATTATACTTGAGATCTGATATTTAGCCAACAGCTAGTTCACTTGTCATGCTATAATGGATAAAATATGTCCACTGTTATTATTTTGGTTATCCCTCCTTTATGAACAGATGCCAAGAACATATCACCTTCTATTACTTTCACTGAAGTTTATTGCTTTAGGAAAACCGCTAATTTATGAAACAATCTTCTATGTGGCAGATACAGTTGACCATATACAATCATTCACAGAGAGATGGTATAAATCTACCTGGTATGTTTTCTCATGACCTTGACATATCATACTCTGGTTTATATTTCCAGAAAATTACAGAAGCCAACAGACTTGCTGTCCTGCTTGCCTCTTAAAAATGATTCTGACTTGTCCAGCTTGCTCGCGTTGCTTTATGCTGCGCAAATTCCTCAGGATCCACTTCAGTAAAGTATTTAAGAATGTACTGAAGTAAAATTAAAGGTTGTTAGTAGTAAGAAATGTAAAGTTCTGGAGTTTTTGTGTTGGGTTGTTTTGTTTTTTTTTTTAATAACTCCGTGCATCAGTATGCTTAAATGAAGATATATGGGAGATTATATTAATGTTATTTCAGAACTGGAAAAAATGGGTGTACTCTTTGCATGGTTAAAATTGCATATTGAAGCTGCAGAAAGATTCCACATTAGCAGCAAGTTTATGCTAGGAAGGAATAATGGTGAATGGTGACATGAATGATTTGAAGGCACATGTATTGCATTCCAGGGGTGCAATCAGCTGTGTAACAGGTGTATTGTTAAGAGAGTAGTATTGTTATTTAAATAAGTACAGTGCTAAATTTGATTACGTATACTGTTAGGCCTCATAAAGCACTTCATTGCTCTCAAATATCTCCCATAGTTCCACTTGGAACAGGAATACAAACTTTCAGGGGTTTCTTTAGTAGAAATATGCCTCCTTCTGTGGCTCCAGATGAATTGCTTGCATTAACAGGTAAAATGCCTTTAAGATTATGAGATGTAAATATCACATATGACAGGCCACTGCTTGCTCACTGTAACCATACATTCTGTACCACTGATTTAAATGATTGTTTTACAACATCTGTTGAAGTGAAGCAAGCCAAACCCATCTCCTCCTGGGAATACATGAACTTACTAAATTCCAGTATCCCTTCCCTTTGGGACATGCTATGGTGCATGCCACATGCTGTGGTATCTCATATATATGTGTGTATCTAATTCACTCTAAAGCACATAGAAATAAGTGCCCCAGATAGCAAAGTGTGTGTGACATTTAAAGATTGTGCTATATGCTGAATTCATCACAATGGCAGGTTCACGTTTTCACAAAACATAAAGGATCAGAGCTTTGCATATATTATAAGAAAATACTATATGGATAAGGGTTATGAATGCCAGCCCTAGATATCTAAATTCTTGGCTGATTTTTTTGGTTAAGATTTACTGGAGACCATGCTAATTAATGTTTCTTTCTCATTTACAGTTAGGTATTCATGGATATGCTTTTGCAATTACAAACAACGGATACATTTTGACTCATCCAGAACTTAGGCCTTTGGTAAGAATACCTTTTATTGGTCTATTTTACTTAGCTATATATGTTGCATTTGGTTTTTCTTTTAATGTCAGTAACAATAGTAATTAAAAATGTAAATGCAATAAACCAGTTACTTTACATTACTTGACAACACTTCTATTTCTTGGTAAATTCACCTGTAGAAACAAGAGTTAGCATGAAAAAAAAACCAAGGAAAATAAATATACAAGTTGTTTCTGCAAAAGCTGCAGGCCTCCATGACTGCAAAATGGCAAAGCCAAAAATTGCTGTAATTATGTTCATTTTACATTGAAACGGAATGCTGGAATGCTCTATTGCTATGTAATAGCCCCTATTTGTCATATTAAAGTGTTAAAGCTAATTTAATATATGTGCAGAAATTTCAATAAAGCATATTCTTAAGCAAAATAAGGGCACGAGGGATTTTTGTACTAAAAGAGAAATGGCAGCAAATTTTAGTTTCCCTTATCATCTTGTTTGCATTAATCACAGCAAGAAAAATAGAAGTGCCTGTTATGCAAATGTTTATCAACTTAACACCCTGGAGAACTGGTACATTCTTGATTGCATCATTGTTTAGGAACAGCACTTCCAAATGTTCCATCACTATCAACTCTGAGCAAAGCACCAGTATTAATAATTCTGCTGCTGCATACACATGCATGCCATATGTATTTCTCACGCAGGCATTTCAAGTAATGTCTGACTTCAACAATATTTTAGTAGAAAGCAGAAATATTAATTGGGTGGAAAATTTCATATTAAAAGTATTGAAAAAGCATGATTTATTAAGTCATTAGCATATCTGATGTTTTAATGCAACAAAATAATTTGTCCTTCTAAGATTTGGGCTAGGAAATACACAATTAACATTTGTATTTGCACTTATTGTTTCCCCATTTATTTTTTAACTGGAGTGGAGCTTATGAAAAGTTCAACAGGGGAAATTCCATGGGTGAATGGAAAAAGATTTTCTCAGTAACTTCACTATAAAGTGGCCAGAAAATGTAATGGCAAAGCAGACACTGGAGTACCTTGAAAGGAATTTTAAAATAAATGGTTTAATTGTATTTTTTCTTCTAAGTGTACCACTCATGATTCTGGATGATAGAATTTTTCAGAACTGTGTAAAGGAAGAGAATACCACTAGCAAATCTGGCCAATTACTGACCAATAAGCAATACAACTCAGAAACTGCTCTTGCAAATTATTGCTTTGGAATTTTTACTGTTCCAGTGATGAGGCACTAAAGCTAGATGTCCAGATACAGTCAGCTCAGACTCCAGTCAGTTTGATCGACGTACTCCAGTGACTGCTCTTTTCATGTCTACAATCCCCACAGATGAGTTCTCATAATGATGAATTTGTATCTTCTTGTTTTATGGGAATTAGGACCTCTGCAACCCAAATATATAAATACTAGGATGTAAAAAGCTTCCAGCATCTGTATAAGCAGTTTACTCTTTAAGGAAGTTAGAAGACTCTTTAAAATAATACCTAAACATTTCACCCCTCAGTCAAAAAGTGTTTTGGCTCTGCAAGATACTACATACTTGAGAAGTATGTAAGTGTAGGCTTTATGAGATTGATTCAGTACACCTGGACCCATCTAGTCCAGGATCCCATTCCCAGCACTGTCCAATGTGAGGCTGTTCCTGAGGAAGATGCAGGAAGTGAGTGAGTGGATGTGGAAAATCTCACAGCAGTCAGGATAACTTTGAAGAGTTTCTCATAGGCTTCTGCTCATAAATATTTGGTTCTGATGTTTTAAAATTAAGACTTATTAGAGTGCACACTTTAGTTATCCATGCAAACACACTCATTTTCATCAATCTACTTTGATTCTCATAGTGCTGATTTTTCATACCGTACTATTTCATGCGCGGTTTTTAATTTTGTATTTGATTTTCATATTTCATTAGAAGTAGTTCTTATTAATATGAAAAGCAGAAGCTCCTGATCTATTTGCTCTTTTCCATTTCTTTTGTAACAATTTCTGCTTGTTATTTCACTGAATATTATCATCACAATAAACAACCAGTATTTTCAGTCTTGCTGTAATGTGTTTCTACTCTTCCCTTTCTACATTATAGGATTTTGTTGTCATGCTCTCTGTATTTTTCCGACTTCTTGTTTATCTGATCTTCCATGTTCTTGCTTTTTCTGAAATTGCCTGCTGAGCTTTATTTGGTGGCCACAGCAAAGAAGAGGCAGCAGTAAGGGCTGTACAAAACCTTGATAGAGCCACCTGGATTATATACAGAGGTTTTGAATGCACCTTCAGGTCTCTTCTGATGCATCTTTGCTGCTTTGTTAACTCAGCTAGCTCATCCATATCGAGTGATTATTTGTTTAATTTTGCTTTTATCTCACATCCAGCTGCACCATAGACATAAAAGTGCTTAAAAGAGCCAAAATAACAAGCACACTGACTTGATACAAAATTTGAGTGTCACAGTATTCCATGTCTTGTACTACAACTGGCTGTTTGAAAATATATATTAGCTATACTAATTCACCTCAGTGTTAAAATGCTGAAATAAACATTGTTGTGCTTTAATGTAAATTTTTTATATTAAACCTTGGTGGGGGGGGTGGTGGTGTAAATACCAGTGTGGGGAGAAGTTGTCCTATAAACTTTTAGGTGTTTCAGTGGCAAATGTACTAGGAGATTGGTTTTAGTTCATGATTGGCCACTATTTTCAGAATAATTTTTCTTATCACTGAAAATATTAAAATGCATCTCTGTTGTTTTGTTGTTTCGGTTTGTTGTTTTTTTTTTTTTAATATCTTAATATAAATTAATAAAAATGCATTGGTTTTCAAAGCGTTCTGCAATTTTCATAATACTAAAAACATGAGTTGGTCTTGATTCCTAAAAATACTTTTGAAATCTTCATGTGTCAGAGGTACATCTGACAGCCTGTAATTGCAAGCCATAGGAATATATATTTAAAAGTACCTTATCTATGTCACAGGAGTTTGACAATACAGGCATTTTCTGTACCATCCCTTTTTCTGGCAAATTACTTCCTTCATAAATATTAGTATTTATTCATTACAGAATAGATATTTTTATAAACAGAAGGTAATGTAATCCAGTCACAGTGGATAGCTTGAAGCTCAACTGACAAAGGGTGTTTACCCTCTTTCCTTATTTCTGTTGCAGCAGCATGTTTTAATGAGGCAAAATGTGGTTTTCTGTTGGTACCCCTCGCCCCAGCATACCTCTTCAAGGCACTTACTTCATTGCCTTATACAACAGTCTCTCTTTTTGAAATCACAATGTTGGGCAGTAGCCCATAAGCTGTCAGCTACAGGGAACTCACTGTGATATATTCATGGTCTGTTCATTTCATTTTTTTGGAAGAGTCATTTTTACCTCTGGGTTCTGTCAGTAATGTGTAGTGGGAGTCTTCTGTTGACTTCAGTGGAGTTTGTGAGAGTGAAGTGATTGCTGGCTTGGGTCTTTAGATTAATATTGCAGGCTGAATGCTGATACCATTGTAACTAGTGGCAAAACATTCCACAAAATTTGTGAAAATCAGCATGTAGGATTGGAATTAGTTCACCAAAGATACTATCTCAAATTATTTGGGGGGGTTAGAGTTTACATTCAAGTTACATTGATTACTGATTTGATCCACGCTGGTTTATATTGCTATTATATTTTCCTCTGGTGATGTAAAGCTACAATATAGCTAGGCTCCTGAGCTACTAACCCTAGCTGCCATATCTGTTAGTTCTGAAGCTGACGTACTGCTTTCTGAGGAATTGTCTTAGGGGACGTGGAACAGACAGGATAGCAAACAGTCGCTGAGGAAGAGTGCTTCCTGTTGCCCCAGATTTTTATCTTATGCTGACCAGTATATTTAATCATTAAGCTGGCTATATTTTCGTGCTGATTATCCTATTGCGTTTATGTTTAAAAATGTTTTTCTTGGAGATTTCCTCTCTTGTTTCTTCTGCTTTTTTGGGGTTGTTTTGTTTGATTTTTTTTTTTAATAAACTTGGCTTTCAGTTACGATGACCTGTTGCGTGGGCATGGCAGCTGGTGGGAGTAATTAAAGGAAAAGTTCATCCTAGATACTTAGAAAGTATTTGTAGAGGTTTATGACAGCTGCTGAAGTAGCCCCAGACTTTTAACTCAGTGCTGGCTGGAGGTTTTTGTGGGTGACTGTTGCCACGGAGGGGCAGGAGAGAAGCTTTAGTTACATTCGTACTATGGCAATGAGACCTGGCAAACAACTTAAGAAATCATGATAATCAGAGAATAAGAAATCCCTTGGAACTTCCTCCTGGAGAACAGAGAGATCGAGCTAGCCAGGCTTTGCCAATGAAATGACTGAGTGTACATTAACCCTGCGTTTCACATACACAGAAACTAAGATTTTATCTCCTTCCCGTTCTTGCCCTTTTCCCCCTCAAAGCAGCTTAGGCCGTGCCTCCCTTTCCCCCAGCGGCCCGGCGGCCCTGACCGGGCACAGGCAGCATCCCCGGCGGCTCTTGCGGAGCGGGCGGGAAGAGAGAGACGCTCGCGGCCGCGCTGAGGCCCGTCGCCGAGCGGGGCCGGATCCGCCACCGTGCTGGATGGAGCCGGAGCCGGCGCGCCCGCCGTGCCGAGCTGCCGCCATGCGATGGCGCCCCAGCACCGCCGAGGGCGCGGGGGCGGCTCGGCCTGGCGGGGGGTGATGCTGCGGCGGGGGGTGATGCTGCGGCGCTGGGCGAGCGGCAGAGGAGGAGTAGTGGGAAGGGGAGGCTGGGGAGGAGGTGCCCCTAGTTCGACCTGGAGCGTTAGAGTCCATCCACTCAACTGGCATAGAATTGGCAATTGCCTGAGTCATCCATCCCTCTGCTGTATTTAGAAGCTCTTTTTATTTTTTTTAATTACTTTCACATAGTGGGGGAGCACGTTTGACATGTTTTCACACGTTCCATGCTTTTTGGGGTGCATTTCTTATCCATAATACTCGAGTCACAACTCAAGAAACTGCAGCTGATGACAGCGATGTGTCAGGGGTTTTTAATATGCTGTATCAGAATGCTTCTACATGTTGCATTCTGATTAGAAGTCTCCTTTTTTACAGAGTATTTTCCACAACAAAAATATTTTTGTGTGATGCAGTCTTTATGTTTAGTTTAACACCACAACTTACTGTGTATAAAAAAGAATTCTTTGGGAGCTCAGAGGTGATTGTTGAGATCTTAACTTGTTTTCTGAGGCTCATTGTACGTGCTGAAGATGCATATGTGACAACAAAGTTTTTCTCAGCCACGGTTATGTCAGATTTAATTGCTCATTTTTCAGTACCCTGTTAGTACTTGCAGTGTGCTAGGTATTATTCTATGACAGTTAAATATTGGTGCCAGAGTAAAAATGCTTTTTTAGGAAAGTGTAGTGGGATCACAGAGAAAATTAGGAATGTCACTGAAACATCGGTGGCTGCCATAGCCACCTTTGTGAATCTTTATCTGTTGTGAGGCATTTGTACTGTTGCCTCTCCACCCCAATGTTTGTGTAGTTTTCAACTAAAAAAAAAACCAAGATTGCTTGTAGATTTGGTGAGGTCTGTGGGTTTTTTGATTCATAGTTGGCAGTGGAGTTTGTGTTTTTGTTCAAGGAGTAAAGAGGGATTTTGTTTTCAGTAATTATTGGTTTAAATAAGGGTAGAAAACTCAGAGTTCCTGAACAAGGAGCTCAAGTTCCTTAATTAAAGAAAATATTCATTTAAGGACAAATGCATATGTTACGGAATCAAATTGCATCTTTTATTCAGATTCTACCATTCTTTTTTATAAGTGTAAGACTAAGAATATGCTATGATTTATTAATTAATCTAAAAATATCCATGATGACAAAGGATTTTGTAATACTTCTGAGTTTAAATCAAAATCCTCTATCTTAGAAGATTGAGGCATATATTCATACTCTGAATATATGCCTCAATATATGCCTGAAGTATAAACTCTGGAAGGGTAATAATGGTGATTTTTCAAATGGCTATATATGAATGCTCTTTTTATCTTTGTAAACCAATTGAAGTGGTTTACATCACTACGATGCATGAATTTATTTAGTTTGATTAATCTTAATAGGGGAAATTATACATAGAAATCGAAGCTCCTGTATACATCTCAGTATCCTCACTGAAATATATAGGTGGTTTAGCTGTCTGAATTAAGTTACTTTTTTAAACTTAGAATGTTGATAGTCACGAAATATCATATTAAGCTAAAGGATCTGGAGCATTAAAGTCTGTGAGATCAGTGCTAAGTCTTTTGTAGCTGTAAATTCTGGAAGAATTTGTTTCTCCTAATATAGAAAAACAGAGAAATCCAAGTCTCAGGGGAAACATTAATGCCCCACTTAAGCAGTGTTAGCCTTTCATAAGCAGCAAATCTCATTTCTCTCTGGGGAGTCCCGCCTGGAACGTAAGATAACCTACACTTACCCTTGCTTTATTCAGCTTCTCCATAAAACTCTACAGCTGTAGCTGACAGCAGAATATTTAAATGATTTGAACAGTGTAAATGCCTCACGTTCATTTAAATAACTGAAGAATTCAATCACTTGAATGCCAATGATTATTCCTATTGGAGTTTACATTTCAAAAAAGACAGCCCATCTGAATCCCTGTGAGAGCATTAAATTGCTATCTAATTAGAAGTGCAAAATTACATATATTTAAAAGATAATTAAAGGTTTGAAGGCTGCTGAATAACTGGTTGTACATATAAATGAATCACTGAAAATTTGTTAGCAATATGTGAAGCTTTCTTTTATTCTTTCCTTTCAGCTTTGAAGTTAGGTATAACCGAGCTCATGGGTTTAAGTCTGGTAGTATTAAGATAAAGGCAGATGTTTTTAATTATTTCTGCTCAAACCCCAAATAATTATAAGCAGCTGCCAGTTTTACATAATCCCAAATGATAAGGTCCTGAGAATGCAAATAAAATCCTAAATAGAGAGGTTGTTTTTTTCAGTGGAGTAAATCACATACATGTCGCATTGCTAATCAACTGCAATCTACCTGAAAATGGGAGCTCAGCTGATGTACAGTCTGTAGGTATGTGACTTAAAGCTGCTTTTGTATTTGCTTTTACCTCAGCCTGCATATTTCTGTGTTTTTTTCCAACAATTTAAACATTACTGCACCATTTGTAATGCAAACACATTACAAGTGTGAGTGGACAGAGTAATTTCAACACATACCATGAGAATTATTTTCTTCCATTACTATGCTAGAGGGTTCTTCTGTATACATGGTACATCTACTTGCTCCTACGTTTTCTCTGCCTGGAAACTTAGAATTGCATTATTCTTTTTTCCCTAGCAAGTGACAAAGCTCTTGGAAGTTGTGTCAACTTTACTGCAGTAGTTCTGCAAATTTTACAGTGTGACAGTTTTTCACTGCCACTTGGCATGAAAAATCAGTTCAAAATAACTGTTTTTTACTGCCAAACATACCTAGGAATTTCTGGATTAACATCTTAAATAATAGGATTGTCATGAAAGACTCTCTTTGGAAAAGGAAGTTGTTCTTCCAGTTTTCCTAAGAAAATCAAGATGTTTCCTTTTTAATAGTAAAATAAGGACCTTTGTGTAGAATGCAACTTCGGTTTTGCCTGGACACCTATGAGTCTTCTAAAAATATAAGATTAAGTACAGATCAACAAAACATTTTATGCCATGAAATTAATGCAAAGCATGAAATAAAAATATCACAAAAGACAGATCAGGACCCTGTGAGCAGGAAAAAAAAAAAATCCGAAAGAAATAAAGTGCTTAAAAGCCAAGAAGGAGCGATTTTTGCTGAGATAGGGTCCTGCTTCATGTGTGTCCCCAGGCAGAATGTTTTGGAGCTGTGTAGCACATGGTGAATGAAAGCTCAGTTGCTGCGAGTGATGTTGTACAAACAGGTGATGCAGTGAAGGGAATTTTTCCCTGGTTGTTTTAGGGTTTCTGAGTTTATTATTTTTTTTTACATGTTAGAGTATGAACAGTCTATTGAAGTGATATTTTCCCTTGTTTTGTTCATAACCTTCCACTATCTTTGCGTCTTAGTATTTAAACTCTAAGTAGTTTATGATAGAAGTATTATTTCATTAATGGACTAAAGTTGAAGGACTTAATCCACATTTTAAAGGCGTTTGGAATTATTAAAATCCTCACTGAAAAGTAGGAAGGAATTGCCCCCATCCCCTTCCTGTTTGTACAGGTTTACATAGCAGTGTGGCATGACTCTGTGAAGCGCCTCAGGCACCTACCCATCTTGTCAGCCAGCAAAGGAAGCAGCAGTAGACCACTACCTTCTTCTATGGAAACAAGAAAGAAGACACATTTGAAGGACTAGTGACAGAAACAGATGATTCTGGTGCTAAAGTGTCTGTAAAGTGAGCTTCCCCTCACATATCACCTTGACGAGGAATAGTGTGATTCAGTCAGTAGCAGTTTCTGGTAGGATGGATTGATGGTGAAGGTCTCGCTGTCAGTCATTGCATCGACTATTTAAAGTCAGGTTCAGCACAGTTTCTATTCCAACAGCTGCAGTCTTTGTGTTAAGTCAATCAGAGCTACTGTAGAAAAAAAATAAGTGGTAACATCAGTGTCCAGAGTCTTAGAAAAGGGAAATAGCTGAAGAATGGCTAGACCAGGGAATTGCATTAATGCCAGTGTATTCTCTCTGTGTCTGTCTGTTTAAAGCTGTATGGAAAAATGCATTTGATGTATGGAAAAGCGTGTAATTTCAATGATGCTTTTTGTCTGATATTTGCTCATTCAACTTGCCTTATCTGACTATTTAGACAAGAATGCTTTTGCATGGTGGCTTAATATAAGTTACAGCTATATATGCAATTGTATTGTCTTTAATTGACTAGAATTCAAGCTCAGAAGGCATATTTGCATATGTTAAAGTTTGCTAAACAAATATTCTCAATTAATTCTCAAGTCCTCTTAGAATAATAATTAATTTTGAAGTACTCGTCCGAAAAGATGGCATTTAATCAATTGGTGCTGCATTTTAAAATGGGAGGGTTTTTTAGTTCCTGATTCTTTACTTTTGTACGTAGGATGGCACTTCAGCAAGGAAGAGCTTTCCCTTAAAATAATTTCATGTCTCTAGCTTTTGGTTGTTGTGTAGTAGATATTTTTTGGGGTTTTTTCACTGATGTTTTCAAAACTGTGGCTAAGCAAGGTCACTAAAACCTACTGATGCTTCCAAGGCTGCTATCACAGTGCCTCATCCTCTCCTACCTCTCCATTATCCAGATGGAGCATGTCTGAGAAATTCCATTCACCTTAGACCCTAGGCTTGCAGCTGTTAAGATACAGCTTGCTCCCTCCGTGATCAGATTGCTACACTCTGACTTTATAAACACGTGGCAGATCATATTCAGTGCAGATGGTTTGAGACTGCTTCTGCTTAAAAAATAAATAAATAAAATATCAAAGCAAAGAGTTTAATAATGGTACATGTAAATGGTTGTATATGGGGTGGTGAAAAACTGTTATTCAGCCTTTAAACAGTACACGTCACATGTTGTTTGAATCATCCAGTGCTAGAAGAGATTGGCCAAGCCTCAAATAAAAGATACTGAGTAAGATAGGGCTCATTCTGATTACCAAACAAAATAATTTCCTGTGTTCTTTCCACAAACAAAAATACATTGGAGCTAGCATGTAGATTTTAGCAGACTAAAAGGTTCTACAGTTATAGTTCAGATATTTAAAAATGTCTGTAATTCTGTTGTTTTTCTTTGTTCCAGAGGTTAACTGCCATATAATATCACCACACATTTTATACTGGCCAGAGCAGATTAGCACAGTTTAGCACTAGCTCTGTTCCACATGCACTTAAATCAGAATAATTTGGTAGAGCTCCTAGTTTCTATCTTTCCCAGTGGGTCCCTTAGTGATTTGTTTCACTGCTTATAGTAATCTTGCAGATGGGTTCAGCCTTCAATCACTATTTTATACTTCATCCAGGAGTCTGAGATAAAAAGTTAATTAGGTTTGCTACCAGAGAAAAGGGTATAGATGAATTCTGGTTTGAAAGCTGATGAAATGTTTCTATGTCCATGAAAAAACACTTACTAAGAAATTAGCTAAGCAGACAAACCAGAAGGAAGCTAAGAAGCATGGACAATTGAACAGTGGTGTTATGGAGTATTTTATACTTGATCTACTTACATTTATGTTTTAGGCACTAGTTACATAAGCATAAAGATATGTATGTTTACTGCTGGGAATAAAGTATTTTCACAAAGATTAGATTTGTAAGCAAAGTTACCGAGATGTTCGAATAATTGGGTTTTTTTGGGTATCCTGTCATTGCTGCAAGTTGGTTTTAGTTCTCTCTGCCATCCTTTATAGATGAACTATGACATAAATCTACCCTTTCATTTCTGAATTCCTTTCTAGACAATTAAACAGTTGCCCTAAGGTGTGCAAGCTGAACGAGGGGCTAGGCATCTCAATACATTAATAATTCCTGTTGTAAATGTGTTTAAGAACTGCGCTTTCAGTTCCTTTGAGTCCTTATAGATACTTGCCTGAGTACTGGGATTGTGGCTTTTTTCCTGCTTACCTGAATTTTTAAGACATGAATCTGGCTTTGCAGCAGAACTTTGAGTGCTTTAACCAGCTCTTAATGTCAGTTGCTTTTAGATTTTGTTTTTGCTCTTTGAGTGCAAGGTGTGAAATTTATATAATTAAAATAAATACAAATGCAAAAGTGAATATGATGCAAATTGTTTGCCCTATGTTTGAAGCCTACTTCTGCTGTCAGACACACAAGATCAACTCCTATTGTCGTAAGTAAGGATTTGCACATGTGTCTGAGGATGCAGTATAGCCCAGAAGCTCTTCAACATCTGTGAGTAAGGATGTAATTAAACATTGGAATCGGTACAGGAGCTGTTTGCTCTACTCCAATGATCCTAGCTAACGTCTATGTAACACTTTTCAGCTCAGTATTTCAGATCTTGACTGTAACCATTTGTATGCTAGAATGACTAAATCAGATCAAAGATTTACTCGACTAATTGGTGCAGCCACAGATGGTAGACATAGTAACTCCCTGTAAAGATTAAAGATAATATTGATATAGCTGCAGCCATAATGAAAGGCTTGCAAACCAGCTACAAAAATCAAGCGCTACTAACGGGCTGGATGTTGTCGTCCCATATTTTACTCTTGTGAGATTTAGCTATATTGGCTGCAAAGTTTGTACTTCAGTATTTGGGTATAGTTATCTCTGGCTATCAGAGCTGTCACATAGCAAGAATTAATCATAGCACTGAGCTGCTTGAATTCACAGTCTAGTGTGTAAGCATGTGCTGAAAGCAGAAATTCTGTACATCTCTCTGTCTGTTGAGTAGCATTAGCCCAGGAGAAGATAACTTTCATGTTAGAGGGAATGCTTCTACCAGAGAGGCAAGAAAAGCATGTAACAGTACTCTTCAGTTGCATCCGCATGAATTCCCAGAACTTAGCCTAACACTCCAACAGAGTTGCCAGGATTTGTTTTATATTCAGAAAAAGAATGATAATTGATTTCATTTTTTTTATCCTACATAGTTTCCCGAAAGGATCATCTGTAGAAATAATTGGAGTATCCAAGTTGCTATGAACAAAAATTAAGGAGGCTCAGTGAAGCCTGTGCTAGAAGAAACTTCAGAGTGCTACCAAGATCTCAAAATCTCTTTGTGATTATCATCTAGTAGTCAATATTTTAAAGCATTTTCTGTTTGGGAGGATTTTGTCATGCCTGTTTTTAAGTACTGTGGTCTACAAAAGCAACTGTGGGAGTCATGCGAATCTTCTAATTTAGAGAGGAAAGAGCCAGGGTGGGAATAACCTTCATAATGTTTAGAGAGAGTTCTTTCTTTGGCCTCTCTGTAATCTTCAGAATGTGATTTGAAGTTTCTGCACCACTGGCCCCACCGATGAATTGACTGTCTCAAGCACTGACAGGTTTTGCTTATAGTAGTAGAGGTTGGTCCTGCCCTGAGGGAGGAGAACGAACTATATATACATTTTGTATCCTTCTATGATGTCATTGTTGAGATCTCACAGAAGAAATTTGGGGATTTTTATAGTATCCCAAGATCTCCTGCCCTACTTCATAGAAAGACTTGTGGGTTTCTCTCCCACTTCCATGCATCATAAAAGATGAAAGACCACATTTCACATTGTGCTGATCCTCTCCCAATTAATATTTTCCCTTAAATATATTCTCAGAACTTATCTTGACCAGTTAGATTCTTTATTCAGAAGTCTTCCTAAATACTTTTTTCTTCTTCCACCGAGCAAGATTTTGTTCTTACACCAATAGGCTCTCTGATTTTCAGTGTTCAGCAGAGGGCAGAATTTCCTATGTTATAAACACCTCGGTGTCAAATCAATTTGTCACTAGAATGTTTATTTTAAACGTGTGATTTACAGTGTAACAGTGACTAGTGATAAAAAGCCATAAATTGTCATTATTAGTATATTACTTTTCCCCATGAAGTTGTAGAAAAAAATGTAATATCAGCAAATGTTAACACCATGCTTCCCAGGACTTGCTTCTTATCTTGTTTAAAGGGAAACGGGTAAACATTTTATTGATAAGATTATAGTAAATACAACTTCCTGCGCAGCTGAAAGAGCTGGTTTGAGACACTTAAAATAAACTACAAGATCAAGACCTCATGTATTTTCTGTATGGAGAGAGGAGGTAGAACTGCTGAGTTTGACCTCCCAGTGGGTCCTTCAAGAAAGACTTTGTACTGTGGCAAGAGATCATGCAAATAATCTCATGTGCTGTAGGTTTTCAGCTCACAGACAACACTTAATGTAGCAATACAGTGCACTTGTATGAATTAAGCTAAAGCTACCTATTATGTGCATTGCATACAATCAGCATGTGTCCAGCAAAAATTTAAAATCTTTTGGATATAAAATATTAAACAATATGTGCTAAATATTTCACCTTTTTTTTTAATGTCAGTATGAAGAGGGGAAGAAACGGAGAAAGCCCAACTACAGCAGTGTGGATCTTTCTGAGGTTGAGTGGGAAGACAGAGATGATGTGGTAAGTGATGTGTTTTAAAACCCTGCCAGAACACATTGTTGCATCCTGCTGCTGTACCCGTGGACTGTTTAAGAAGACATTAGAGAGGGAAGGACAATAGCCCTTTTTTACTTCATTAAGAATTTTATAACAGTTTTGTATCGATTTTTCCTTGCATGTGCATATACCACAAACTCAGACTCTCCAGATCTTTGGTAAAACTCGTCACCGTTGCATTCTCTTTGCACCCCATTGTGTGTTTTTGATGGATGGCATATACAGTGTTAGAGATGGGAATAGAATATCTCTTTAGCCTGCCCCAGAAAAATGCTGAATCTCAGAAATGAAGGCATGAGCTAAACTTCTCTCCACAATGGAATTTGAGAGATGATGCAAAATCAAAAAAATCAGATGGATAAACAAAATTGAATTTGTTGACCTCTGTTCAGAGCACAGATTCACTCCAAACTCCTAATTTCAGACATATGGGTAGTTGCAGAAGCATGCTTTCTGTGTCTATCAGCTGTTACACATGCAATCCTTTCCATTAAACTCATTTTTCAGTACTCCATCTACTCTGTAGTTTGCTCTTTTATCTTACTCTTTCTTACCTTGCGGGCTTAGCCTTTTCTGCAGTACTGTATCAAAAGCTTTCCTTATGTCCATGGTTTAACCTTTGCCTGGTCTTTCTGTTACTTCCTCAATAAATCTGATTTGTTAGGCATGATTCGTTTTGTGTGAATCCGTGCTGACTGTCCTTAATTAAATCGTAACTTTCCAGGTGTTCCCCTTTCTGTCCTGTAATTTAGTTTTTCCCATAAGTTCCCTACTGCCAAAGTCACGACTGCATGTCTGTATTTTTCATAGATGTCTCCTCGATCCCTTCTCAAATATCAGTGCTGGGTTAGCTTCTCTCAAGTCCCTCGTACCTCTACTTTTCCAGAGAGATTGTGAGGGCATCCACTGAAGGTTCCCATACTTACTTTGTCATGTCCTTCCGAAATCTGGGATGGATCACGTACAACTGCCCCTGGAGTCTTGTCAGTCTTCAGATCTACTAATTTCTTGATCCCTCTTCTGACATAGGTCTATATTTTCTTTCTCCCCTACAATATATATATCTTGCATTCCTCCCTCTCTCCACCCCTTTGTGAATAGTGAAACTGTTCATTTATGTTTTAAGCAACGGCTGTTTCAACAGGTGATAGATTGTCCTTGTCCTCTCCTAGGAGGCCACTTACTTCCTTATTTAAAGTTCTCTGTTTCAGTGCCTACTCAAATTCTTCCTAATGTTTCTTGTGTAGTTTTGTGCATTTTCTATGCATTCTCTATTTAAGGCTTCCTCATCAGGTTTCCTTGTACTTGCTTGTACACATTGACTCCATATCTTAAACCTTGCCATTTCTCTTATCTTTGATGACTTATTACTGAGGCAGTTCTTCTGCAAATGACCTTTTGAAATTTCCTCTCCTTTCAAATATTAATGCTGTAGTTAAGTACAGCTTTTGAACCTTCATGTTTAGTTATTGTTTGGGTTTTAAAAAATATTACCTATGGGTTGTTTTTTTCTCTATTTATTCCAGTGCTTACTCTGATTAATTTTTGCAGCTTTAATCCCTTATTTTTAATCCCATTTTAGTAGAAATTCAGTGCTTCGTTGATGTAAAATTGAACTATTTGTATGACATTGAAAATTGTTTAATTTGTAATTGAGATTCTGAGTGTACATATGTGCAAAAACTCCAGATCCAGCTCTAAGTATTTCCCTTGCTTGAGACCTCTAAGCTTGTCCACTTTTTTCTGCATATTTCTATCAAAAATTGAGTTTTGTCTGTTTGTAGGCTGCAAAAGATTGTATTTTGTATCTTGATGGATAATACATATGTACATTTTACATATTTCCCTTTCACCTAAAAGAAAAATTTGTTAAAAAGTATTTTTAAATTGTGTCATAGAAACAAACAGCATTTCCAATTGTTTCAGCTTTTGAAAGAGACGTTATTCTACATTACAAATAGACTAAATTGAGTATTATATTAATAGAAAAGATCCGGGTCCACTACCCAATAGGTAGAAGTAAAATAGAAAAAATCATAAGGGAAATTAATTTTATACATGTTTTATAGATAATAGGAAAAAAAGCCCTACATAGTCTATTGTAGCTTTGAAGCAGCAAACACAATCTCAGTACTCATATGCAATACAGATATATTGCAGTGATTTCATTGAATGATATCCATTTATCAATTCTAATAATTCACTACTGTAAACCTGAATAATTCTCCGATGGATAGGTTTTTGTGAAACAGCCTACACATCTACTGTTTGATGATTAGTGATAAAGTGTTATCTTAAAAAAGGCTAAATATCATAGAAAAATGTGTTAGCATTCTAAATGTTGTCCTAATACTTTAGCAGTGCCACACACAAGTAGAGACATTCATGCAGATATATAAAAAATGCAGTGGCAAATTAATAATTTTGCAGCTATTTTTAAAAGTAACCCTGGAATATTGTTACAAGGGGGTGGGGGGTGGGGGGGGAGTGTTTGCGTGAAGACGTATGTCATTTATGTCATGTTAGTAAGTCCTTTGGGGGGGCTAATGGTCAGAAATACTAACAGAAGAATAAAAGGGAATGAAATACAGTAATGATATGGCTGCATACAGACTCATTGTTAGCATTAGAGGTAGAATGAGAATGAAATTTCAAAGCAGTTCTGTAGGTTAGATTGGATAGTATGGCCAGCAGGACTGGAGAAGGTGAGGCTGTACCTCGAATACTGTGTTCAGTTTTGGGCCCATCACTACAAGAAGGATACAGAGCTGCTGGAATGTGTCCAGAGAAGGGCAGCAAAGCTGGTGAAAGTCACAAGTGTGGTGACAAAGTGGCTGAGGGAAATGGGGTGGTTTAGTCTGGAGAAAAGGTGGTAGAGGGGAGACCTGATTGCTTTCTACACCCTGAAAGGAGGGTATAGACAAGTGGATGCTGGTCTCTTCTCCCAAGTAACAAGAGAAAGGAGTAGAGGAAATGCCCTTATGTTGCGTCAGAGGAGATCTAAATTGGATATTGGGAAAAAAGGATTGTCAGTCACTGGAACAAACTGCCCAGGAAAATGATGGAGTCACCATCCCTGGAGGTATTTAGAAGGTTCATGGATGTGCTTAGGAACATGGGTTAGTGGTGGGCTTAGCAGTGTTAGGCTACCAGTTGGACTTGATGGTCTTAAAAGTCCTTTCCGACCTAAACTTTTCTGTTTTTTTTTTAATGAAGTCCATCTCTTATGCACCTTTTCTGATGTGAGGATCTGAACGAGAGTCCAAAAAGTGTGTGTTATTTTTGTTAATCTTTTGCAATAAGAAATTCCTTAATATTGTTACTTTTAAGTGAAAATTGTAAATATTGTGTTGGAGACTTAAAACTGTGTGAGGTAACTTATTGACTTTCAAGCAACATGTGGCCCTTCTTGACTTTGGATTTGATGTTCTTTGTTTTTTGCAAGCTTGGGTAGTAAAGCATTGTTTATTCAACTGTAGAGGGAAAGAATTAATGTATTCATATAGCTGTTTTTAATAAAATAGACTACTGCTGGTATATTTTCTCCAATGAAACACTTATGGGGAAGCTGATTAAGACATTTTCTTACTTTTTACTACATTAATTTAATGGTCACATAGTTTTCCAAGAATATAGAGTGATCTCATAGTATAGCAGTGAAAGTGGGTTGCTAGCAATTGATTGGAACATATTTAGCTGAAGGTATAACAATGCATATTACTCTGAAAAGGTGAAGAAACAGGTTTTCTGTAGTCATCCAATGAGGAGGAGGAGGTGGCAAAACTAAGGTTAGATTTTTTTTTTCTTTCACCATGAAGTGGAGTTGATGTAAATATATACTCATCAGTTTATTTTCCAGGTTAACAGTAACAACCATATTGCTGTTACTGCATTTTATTAGAAATAGAAATCATAGCATCAGCTTATTATACAGCATCTTCTGGTAAAGTTTGAGAATACACAGTACCAAAGATAAGAAGTTTCAATCTGGAGAGAAACCTTTTTCTCTTTAGCTTAGTCCTTTAAATTATTTTATTATAATTTCTAGCTGAATGAAATATTTTTTCCAAATAAAAAAGACCATGAATGAATGTTTTGGGGCTTGAAGCCAACCGAGGCAGTACTTATTTTATGCATTTGAGGAGGGAGATGAAACTGCAGAAGAACCGAGAAACCAGATTACAAAGCCAAGAAATGTAATGACACCAAGCAAAAAAAAAAATTAAAAAATAAAACTCTAAATCCCACATGCAGACTTGATCTTAAACACTCCTGAGAGTTTGGAGGCCCTTTTAGTAAATCTATGCCTTGCCTCAGGCTTGTGAGAGGAATGGGTCTTAAGACAACTGCAGGCACCAATAGGAGAAAAATGAAAACCATGTTAAAGATAAATGGAACTGTTCTGTAAATGTTAGAAAGTAGATGGTTAATTAAGACCAGCTCTCCAAGTCCTAAACCACAAAACTTAAAATGGGAAAATATTTCCAGAATTGCCTATTATGTATTGTTAAAAAAACCCTACAGTAAAATATATGCTGTATTTTATACATGCCTCCAGCAAAAAATTATTCTTTTACACTCACTGACAGAAGACTAAGACTGTTAATTCAAATCTAGATGCCCCAGAATGAAATTTAAAGAGCTCTAAAGTTTGCAGTTTTTGATAGGTCAGCCATGCTCAACTTTTTCCTGGGACTCAAACCAGATATTTCACTGGCAGGTTTAGTCATTCTCTTTTCACTCTACACTAACTACAAAGGTTTCCGTATGTATTGATATAATTGTTTTCACAATTGTTAATTAAAATATAATTTCCTTACATAGCATGAGGTTCTGGAGAATAAGAGATATTTACTCAGCAAGAACCTGGTGTCCAAAATTGTGTTCATAGGTATAAATAATAGAAGACACGTAAAAATGTTCATTTTGTCAATATTATCCTGCATTTCGATTATTCCTGAAGGAGTGTGAATTGAATAGTGATAGTAGAATTTTCCTGTTGAAATGAAAATTACAGTGCATAAGATTTTATAGGTGCTTCTTTGCACACACACACACACACACACACATAGAAAGCAAGAGATTTCACTTTGTAATTGAAAAAACCCTTTCTGCATAACCAAAAGAAGTCACTTCTTCCATTCCTAAATCTAAGAGCATTCAAACAAAATGTAGGGGTGGTATAACAGCTAGGCAATAACTTCCTCATTCACAGAATCACAGAATATTAGGAGCTGGAAGAGACCTCGAGAGACCATCCAGTCCAACCCCCCTGGCTGAGCAGGATCATCTAGAGTAGATTGCATTCTTTCCCAAAAGCCTGAACTGATGAATAGATAAATTCAAAACACTAAGCTGAGGATTTTTATTTTTTTTTTAAATGTCTTGTCTCACTGTAGTTTCAGCCCAGAGAACCTGCTCTCAGACCAGCTGTATACTCACTGTGGGGACATTGTGAGTCATTTTGGTTTACAGACCTGGGGAACAGTTATTGGGATTTTTTACTTTTCATCATGGCATGGTTGCCTAAGAGTGGGGTTGTGTCATCTGCTGTCCTCTGGGAGGAAGGCTCTTCCTTCCTAAGTGTGCTAAGGGAGGGTTTTGTACAGGTGATGCATAAGGGACTTTGCAGCACAGATTTGGGAACCTGCAGCTCATGTAGACTCTAGAATAAAGTTACTGAAAAATAGTTGTTTGTGGTAATCTAAAAAGAAATGTGTTTAACTTGCAGAGCACTGGGTGTGAACCATTTTTCATTTATTTTCTGCTTTCCCTACCTGCTTTGATGTTTTGTTTTATATAGTAATGAAACCCATTTTTGAAAGGGATTTTAAGTCTTTTGGACAACTTTGAGATGGAGAGGTCCAGGTCAATTCCTACAGCTGTGACTGACCTAGGGCTTTCATTACAGAGACAAAATTTATTACCTTGCAAGGGGCGCCTGGACACAAACAGACAACCAGAAGGAATCACAGCATGGCAGCTGTGTCTTCCCATCAAAGCAGGTTACTGACCAAATGGGCTGTCATTCTTCTGGTAGTTCTAGTTTCTGATGCAGTTAGGATGCAGCTTGTGGTGCTAGTTTGGGATGCAACCCAACGTAGAGTATCTGGCAGAATCTGTACTGTAGGGTGAAGTTTTCTCTTTTTCTTTTTTTTTTTTTCATTATTATTCTATGTATAATTGTTGATGTATTAAACACTGAGCCCTTGTCTAAATTCAACTAAATCCAGCTGGGAGCCTAGTTCTTCTCTTCCTATGCAGAAACTGCAGAATAATAACACACTGTTTATCCCACCTAAGATCCAGATTACTACACAGAGCTATTTTACTAAGATAGATGCTGAGAGCTCCTATCTTATGCACCTCAGCAAATTGCCTGAAGTTGTGTGACGGGGGCTTGGCCTATACAGTCTGTAGTAGCTGGTTGTTCAGTGTGATGTAGAACTACTAGAAAGGAAGAAATTATGAAAGTTAAGTACTTCTTAGGCCAAATGAGCATACTAGAGAGCTCTGAGTTTTCAAAATTACAGAAAATGCAAATAAAGGAATTGACACACGTTTCCTACTTTTCAGCTCCGAAATGCAATGGTGAATCGGAAAACAGGGAAATTCTCCATGGAAGTGAAGAAGACAGTGGATAAAGGGGTACAATGTATAAAATATTATTCCAATTAAGTATAAAGCAAGCAGTTAATTTATTCAACAACTTTTAAGATTGCCATAAATACGGTTCACTGCAGTGTATTTTTTTTGCTCACTGAATATAAAGTTTGCTTATAATTTTATCAGTGACTAACCATTTAACCATTTATGCATTTCTTAGAGCAAACTAACGTCTTCCCTCCCCTCCCCTTCTGACTTTTTTGTTCTGAATCTAGAAGCGGGTATTGGTGATGACAAATGACTACTATTATACAGACATCAAGGGTACTCCATTCAGGTAGAGCCGACCATAATAAATGGGCGTTTCATCAGACTCATTGGATTTGCGTTTGTTCAGAGCTTGTGAACTCATTAAAAACTCATCAGCAGAAGTTGACAATGAAATATCCCTGGACAATGCTGAAAATAGCAAGGAAAAGAAGCTTACCAGCATTCCTTTCAGCTTTTCCAGGGATGGAAAATTTGTGCCAGCTCACACAGGCAAACTCACAGTGTTTGTCATGGCTTACGTTTCATTAAAAAAATATTCAGTTGAGGTTTACATTGAACGAAAGGGTTTCACAAGTACTTGGAGAGCTATAAATACTATAATCCATTTAAGTAACTACATATTGAGCCCCATTTTGATTTTTTTCCGCAACAAAAATGTAATGTAAAATGAGATAGTATTTCACTTCTAATTTGAGGTTTGGATATTTTGTTTCTCTGAACTACATTTAGTGTATTTGTATTACTAAAACTGAGTAAGTCATCCATGTTATTTTGGCATGCATCTTAGGAAGAAAAAAAAAAAAGAAAAGAAAGACAGGAAGTAACTATAAAAATGTTCATATGTAAATGAGAAATAATCCATTAATAAAAAAATACTTAACTGTGTCTTATGTGTAAAGTAGGTGGCTGATAGTTGTGATACTCAACTGAAATTTTCTTCAATGGAACCAGTTCACAGAACTTGTACTACATTTCGACATAGAGAAAATATGGGCATATTTCTCTGATCTGTTGTGCATGTGTTTATTCTCATTAAACTCACACATGGTGGTAAAATGCAGTGGATTTTGTTTGTTTTAATTTTTTGTGTTTTGTTGTCGGTGGTTTGGTTTTTGTTTTTTTTTTTTTTTCCTGTGGCACTTTCATTCTTGCTCTGTTTAGCAGAGACAGGGCTACATATGTGCATGCAGTGTGGGTTCTGATTCCTAAAACAGAAATACAGTGGGAAAACTGTCCTGTCTTTATCAGCATGGTTGGTATCTAGGTTTTATGGGTAGGAATATAGATTCAGGAAGACAGCAGAGGCAACATTTATTACAATTTCATTGTCAAAGATGTTTACTGTTCATCCATTTTGCAGATTGAGCTGTTGGTTGCAGCATGTGTGCTTTTGGGGTTGGTGCATCTACGTGTCCTTAAGCATCAGCCATGTGTTTCAGTCTTCGGGGCAGGTTCCCAGTCTGATAGAATCCCCTTGAATGATGGAATGCTGCAAGGTATTCTGTCTACATGTTCAACAGGAAGAGGCATAGGATTCCCCAGCAAGGTCATAAAACTTGAATAGTTTAAATGGTAAACTAAAAACCAAACCAAAACTGGGTACCTGACTGTTGAGAGTTTATGATGCTGAAGTCAATGCTAAAAAGTTAAACCATCTAAAAATACAAATCACAGAAAATATAATCCAAGAGGATTCATGATGCTGTTGTCACATATGAAATTCTTTTACTCTCAGTAACTCCACCGAGTCCCACACTTATGTAGTTTCTCGGCAGCTTAGTCTGATTTACAAAAGTTTTCTCCTTCGCTGGAAAGCCATGGGCATGTTGAAGGCTCAGCTGAAGAAATCTCATGCTGGGTGAACAGCAGTGAGCTTAGAGGGGCTTGTTTATTAGTTTGCATGGGAATAATAGTTTAGTTTACTGCACTTCTAAGCACACATACAGCCAATTGTTCCAGGCCCATCACAACTGAAACAGCATTGAAGCAGCTAGTTAGACAATAAATATGATCAGTGAAGGTTTGGAAACAGTTTTAAAGTTAATCATAGACTACCTGGAAATGTTACAAATGAAAATAGCTCTGAATGTCTGTTATTGTCTCACAGATTTCAAGGTCTGCTTTATTTCTCTGCACAGTTTAGGTGTGGCTCTCTCTAGAGGACATGGAAAATACTTCTTCAGAGGGAATGTAACTGTAGAAGAAGGTAAGATACCTACCTTCTCATGTTGCTTACACAGTAGTTTTATTGTTAATTTGTTGACCTAAAGCTTATATGTTTGCCTGCAGATTCCATAAGGGAATTAGATTGGGTTGTTCTTTTTTTTTTTTTTTTTTTTAATTCTTTGAAGATCTTTTACTTCATGGGATTTTTCTCTCATTTATATTAAGCATGATCAGTCTGAATCCTCTTTAGATGGGGATGATCATCCATCCTCTCTCAGTATTCCAGAGGATTACTCAGGGTCCAATGGTGGTGTTTTATTTGTGGTATTTTCTGAATGAAGTAACCACTGAGAGCACTTCAATGGCTATTGGTTCACAGCATATGCATACAGTCTTTCAGAGCGTTAAGTGCTTTGGGCATTGCGTACAGGGATTTACATTTTGTGTTTTTATAATAACAGTAAAAGTAACCAGGGGAAGATTTTTTTCTTTCTTCATGATTTTACTTTTTCATAAAGTAAATTCATAAATTAATTAAAATGAGTCAAGGAATCAACTGTGGTTGAGTGGTGAGAAAGTTGTTTTGCATCACCATCAAAAACAAAGGTTCCTGAAGATGAAGGAAAGCAGAGGCATTTTATGAGAGTGATGAGAGGGTTGAGAAGTTGTAGCAGTTGCTGAGGAAAAAACTATTTCAGCAGAGGAATGCTTTCTGATTTTATGCTTAGGTCTCCATTTGTAATTCTGCTTCTTGTTTTACTAGTGATGCTAAACAAGATAGATAATTTTTGCAGGTCTTTGTTCTTCAACTATATTTTGGGACATGCACATGTTCCTGTACCCAGGAGAGATGTAAAAAGAAGTGCTTTAAAGTCACTTACACAGCAAGTACATGTCCAGATAGAGAGTACAGCAGGAGACCAGAGGCTGCTGATTCTCCAAACTGTTCCAAACATACCTTTCACACCTTTTCTTTAACCCAGCCATACTTCTCAGCCACTCCTGTTTGATATTTCCTCCTGGATGCATCGCCAGAAGTGTTAACACAACCAAAATTAGCCTTTCTGGGCTCCCCAGTACAAGACATGGATCTCCTGGAGAGAGTCCAGCAAAGGCCACAAAGATGATGGAGGGCCTGGAGCATCTCTCCTCTGAGAAAAGGCTGAGCAAGCTGGGACTGTTCAGCTTTGAGAAGAGAAGACTGAGAGGGTATCTCATCAATGTTTATAAACATCTGTAGTGTGAGAGGCAAAGGGAGATGGCCAACCTCTTTTCAGTGGCCTATGAAATGGTCACAAGTTGGACCACAGGAGGTTCTGCACCAATATGCCAAAGAACTTTTTCACAGTGAGGATGACAGAGCACTGGGACAGGCTGCCCAGGGGGGTTGTGGAGGGAGACTCTGGAGATATTCAAGACCTGTCTGGACACTGACCTGTGCAACCTGCTCTAGGGAGCCTGCTTTGGCAGGGGGGGTGGACTTGATTATCTCCCATGGTCCCTTCCAACCCCTACAATTCTTTTTTTGTGTTTCTTTGCTCCCACTCTTACCTTCACTGATTCTCTGTTACTGACACCTCACTTCCCAGCCCAAGGACTATAATTACAAACCTGGCTTTTGCTTCCCAGCTTTCTTTAATCGCTCTGTCATTGTTTATTATGTACTCAGGGATTTTGAACCCAGACGCTGCCTTCTGAAACCTGCTTGCTTATTGTCTATTGATAAGTGTTTTAAGAGATTTTAAATTGCCAAAATACATTTTTATTGAGCTATATAACTAATGATACAGTTCTTATTTACAAGGATTTGCATGACCTGTTGGTACGATAAAGCTATTCTGAAGAATCCTGTAAAATGCTATTTTGTTCTTGGGCTGTGTGTTTAGGTATTGAAGGAATTGGGGTTCTTTATTTTGTAGTTGTTTTTTGTTTTTTGTTTTTGTAACGAATGAGAACAAATCTCGTGAAATGAGATGCATGTATTTTAGTATAAAGAACTTTACTAGCCAAATAGAACGAGGGGGTATGAATAGGAGTCTTTTGCTATTGTGTATTTCTCTTTGCTCAAGTTTTCTTCTGAACTTGAAGTATATCATGGGGGTAATCTATATGAGTTAAACATATCAGCACAAAAACAGTTTTTCCTGGCTTTTCAGTTTTATATCTGATTTAGTTGGCTTTTTCCAGTTTGTTAGACCCTAAAGTATATTTGAACAGTTTACCGTGATTTATTACACTGTGGTAATAATGCACTTTCCAAGAAGGAAGGGTTTATGTTATGGAGTGTATGTAAATAACCATCTGTTACCCAGGCTGCTCCCTAAATAACCCATTATTATTCCTGTTACAGGTTTACATGATTTAGAACACCCTGATGTATCTTTAGCAGATGAATGGTAAGCCTTAAACAAAGCATGAAATTGGTGTCTGTTACCCTTCTTGGTTTCATATTGTTTGTGCTTGCTAAGCTCAATTCTTCATGTTCAAAGACAAAGAGAGATCATGCTTATATGGATTAACATTTTAATGTTTTGATAACATGTTCACAGGTCCTATTGTAATACTGACTTACATCCTGAACACCGCCAAATGACGCAGTTAGAAGCAATTAAACGCTACCTCACAGGAAAAGAGCCATTGCTCCAATGCAAGTATTTTGTTAAATGTGCATCTAGTAGGCTTTACCCCAGCTAAAAACTATTGTGCTGAACATTTTACTTTAAGCTAAGCTATTTAGTTTAGCCAGCAATAAGCTGAGATTGGATTGCTTGACTGATGTCACTTTGGAATTTCATTTGGTTTTGAGATACTGACGATACGAATTTCTGACTTTTATGGTAAACAATATGCCTTAACTAGACATTCAAGTTTCTGTTCAGATGGTTTAGCTATACTACGCAATATTATCGCTCCTATCCTGTTTTATACATTAATTAGGATTGGTCTGTATCAGTCCTTGGATCATGCCTCTAAAGAATATGCCAGATATTTCATGAGTACTTTATGGAGAATGTGCATACAATTACAATTTTTGACCTGCAAAGCAGAATAATAAAAATATCATATGGATAAATGTGCATTTTGTGTATTTGCAGAAATGTATTGCTTTTGTGACTGCTGGTCAACCTTGTGAGCATTAGATAATATATATTTGAATGTGGCAAAATTTTGGGGGGTTTCAGTCTAAGATTGTTGTTAGTGCAACATAATGATATATGGATAACTGCATTGTGATGAAATACCACATAAAATTACATTGTAAATGCTTAATAGTGCAAGACATTTGAATGCATATCACAGATAAAAATGTAGTACGGTATAAAAATGTACTGCTTGGTCATCCAAAAAAGTTTGGCTCTGTATGCACATGTGTTTACTGATTGTAATGTGTTGTAATAGGTGATAAAGAATTGATCCAGGAAGTTCTGTTTGATGCAGTTGTGAGTGCACCAATTGAAGCTTATTGGACCAGTCTAGCGTTAAATAAATCAGAGTAAGCAAACTTTGTGTCAGTCATTCTGTGTCAGCCATATGTGAATTTTTAATAGTTGCTTTGGTGAACTAATGGAATACTTAAAAAATCATGATATGCATGATAATATCAGATTAACCATTTCACCTTAAATACCACCAATTTTGAGTTCAGTGTTACATGAACTGCTCAGGCAGGGGGTTGGACTAGATGATCTTTCGAGGTCCCTTCCAACTCCTGATATTTGGTGATTCTATGTGTTTATGTTGCATGATGATTAATTGTAAGGTTACCCAATTTCCCCAATATATCTAATGAAATTGTATGCTAACTATAACTTACAGTTCTGAGTAGTCCTAACAAAGGGTTTAGAATACTAGAGAAATTCAATGAAAAATTTACAATAAATGTCGTTAGAATTTGTGATTTGTCTCAGAACAAATTATATGTAGAATAACTTGCACTGGTAAAATAAACAGCTGGTAGGTAGCTATGCCCCACCTTTATGTTCCCTGCCTGTCCTACCAAATTTACTCTTTGACTAAATTCTACATTGTGTGTTTTCTGAAACAAGCATTACTTTAATGTAAAAAACATCATTTAAAAATAAATAAATAAGGGAACTGTACTTAAAATAATCTTTCTCAAAAATGTGTTCACTTGTACTTTCTGTGACCAGTGACATAGCTTTATGTCATTACTGTCTTGAAACATTATCTTTGCTTGTGTTCTGCTTTGTTTCAGAAACTCTGACAAGGGAGTGGAAGTTGCCTTCCTTGGAACACGGACTGGACTATCTCGTATCAACCTGTTTGTGGGTCCGGAACAGCTTACTAATCAGTAAGTAACAAAGCTGTGCTTGGCAGCTGTAGGAGAAAAGAAGAAAAAAAGTGTTTATTTTTAGGAAGCCAATCCTATGGGCTTCTTTCAAGTTTTTAAAGTGGTGCACTACAAGAAGATAGAAAGATTTTGTAGGGTCCCTTATATTCTTTCTTCAACTGGAAAATTTGGAGCAATGAGCTACTTTACACCTGTAGCAAATACATTTGCTTCTCCCCATCCCCCCTTGGAGTTAGCCTTATATCTTTATTCTTCACAGCAAAATTATGAATATAGTACACCTGCAGATGATGAATTTTATTTTTTTTTACTATCATTCAAGAGTTTCTATTTTGCTAGGAGGAGATGTAATCTTCTGGTGGAGCTACAGGTTTCTTAAAAGGGAGAGATAAAAAATAAGGTCCTATAATTAATGAATTTTCAGGCAGCAGTTTCATAGTGCTGGGCAAATCTATATGCATTATGCATGTAAAAGAAAATCAGCACTTGATGTTTATGATAAACTAAGTTTATTGAATATAAAATTATATGCTGCTTATCTGACCACAAAATACTGTGGTGGTGTGAGTAGCCTTGACAGGTGAGATCAATAGCTGTGTAATTTGTTTCTCTCAGACAGCAAGCCAGAACAATAGTGTGGAGATCAAGCTTGAATTTTTTCACCAAGACAAAATTTTCCTCTGTCAACATTCCCTGAGATTATGGAAGAATAAGCTATGTAGTTGGCCAGTGCCACCCCGTATATATTATTTGGAAAGTAGGCTGTTAAATTACTTTTCATTACCTAAGAGTGTATGCTAGTGGCAACAAACTACCAAATCTCAGGTGCCTTTTCCACTTTGTAGAGTTCACAGTGCTTGCGTTGTGCTGAGAGGAAAAGGCTTTTAGACTAAGCATTTTTATTTGTACACATCAGTACAAATGATTTTAGTGGTACTTAGGGGCCCTATTCTTTATAGAACTTTTTCCATCCTTCACAACAAAAGCAATTTCAAATGTGTCACAAGTAATTATTAGGGGCTTAATTTAACACTTTTTTTCAACAAATGGTATTAAAAGAATTGTCCAAAACCATTTTCTTTCCCAAAAGATTGCATTTTGGTTTTAATTGTCTTTCAAAGCTAGAAACTATTGTGTGCGATGCAACAAACATGTATTTTCTCTCTTCTTTCTCAAGAGACTTCCTGACAGCTGAAGACAAGGAGAACATTTTTAATGCTGACCATTTTCCACTCTGGTACAGAAGAGCTGCTGAGCAAATACCTGGGAGCTTTGTCTATTCAATCCCATTCAGTACAGGTCTATACTTTTGTCGTTCTCTAAATGCTGACACATTCATGCTGCTGAAAGGATTCCAAGTATGTCTGTACAAAATGGTCTCTGTAGTGCTAACCTCAAATGTTAATCTAAATTATGCATTGAAATTTGCAGCTAATTTAGTAGTGCATCTTTGACCAGGTGCATCTTTTATAGGGCTCCAAGTGAACCCACAAGACACAGTCTAATGGTTTTCATCTAGTATTTGCACAGGTTAAACTTGGAGTCAGAGTCTAAGCAAGACAAGAACAACAGAGAAGTTTCCACATTGAGTTCTCAGCTTTGTTGCCACTTTTAGCAAAAAAAGCAAAAATTGATTACTCATTTCAGTGTTCTTAAGCTTGTTTCGATGCTGGGGAACTTTGAAATGACAGTGCCTGTATGTTCTGTGCATACATAGAACGTGATGTTCGCTTTCTTACTTTCTGAGCACTATATCCACACGGGTAGTTATTTCAAACCAACACAAAAAGAGAACTCAATTTCCTCATTTTTAATTTTTTTTTTTTTCTTAATTCACCCTGCAGAAACTGCAAACAAAAGCAATGTAGTGACTGCCAGTACTGCTATTCAACTTTTGGATGACAGAAAATCTCCTGTTGTTGCAGGTAAAATTATTGTAATTTTTGTTAATTTTTTTTAAGTGAGTTTATGAGTTCCTCACTTTCTCTTTTAGGCTACCAGGAATTTAATATAGGAATATGATTTTTAAGAAGATATGAGGGAGGAAAATATGCAGTTTCATTTAGAAAATATAATTGAATGACTTAATGTAGAGAATACTTATTGCCTCTTATTCCCAAGAACTTGATCCTTTATTAATTGACTATGCAAGCTCCCTGGGAACTCTGGAGTTTGACTTAATGGAAGTAACTATTATCAGTCAATCATCTTGCTTTAATAGACAAAATTCTATATCATCATAACTCAAAATATTTTAAGAAAAAGGAAATATAAGAAAGGACTATCTGACATGCCAAGATTCCACCCAGTCTTCAGGTTTGAAAATCCTGTTCTATAATAAATGATAAACAGTGACCATTTTATCCAAAATATTGGAGGTGTCATTTGATCAGAACATATAAATTGAATAACAAAGCTCTACAGTCTTATCAGGGTATAACAGTACCTAAAGTCTAAAAGCTTGACAACTAGAGAGTAAAACATCAGATTTAAAATTAGAATAATCCATTTTTAAATTGTTGGATGATCCTCATTCAAGTTCAGGTGCACTTTTTTGAACAGTTTTCTCTAGTTTACAGTTGTTACTGACTTTGAAGTTTTTATGCCAGAAACCAAGCTATCTCGTCTCAGGGAAAATTGGGTACCTCCCACAGAAAGACAGAACCATCATATTCTTCTCTTCTTTAAAACACAATTTAAATGAAACAAGATACAGTGAATACAATCCTAAAAGAGAAAGAATTGGGAAATCTGTTTCCTGAAACACAGAGTATCTCCACCGATAAGTGTATATTTTATAAGGTCAATAGGAAAGCACCCTTCTGAGTCCAGTTTGTATGAATACGTTCTTCACAACTTATTAAACTCTTTCATAATGTAACAGGAAATCCTAATTATGACTTCATAATCATGTTAATGCAGAAAACAACACTTATAAATTAATGTCAGTGCAGATATCTACAAATTGCATGAGGCAATTAAAAGTTTTCACTCTACAAAGAAGAAGTTTGATGTGTTATTTCTAAGATGCTCAATCATTTGGACTTAGCAAAAAGCTCATTATTAAGTTTACCATCTTCTGTGAAATGCTTGGGGTTAATAGCCATCCTAAAACTTATTCTTTCCAGTGTTTGTAATTCAGTGTTGACTTTGACGTTGTGTCACACATAACCAGCTCTAACACTGTGTCAACAAGCTTTGGGGCTTTTTTGGTAGTAATTATAAACGAGAGAAGCAGATGTTCGTTCCATTTCCCCATAGTTATGTTTAATTTTTAGCATTCCAAATTACTTGGGTCTCATACATTCTATCTAACATAATGACAGGGCCTTCAAAGCTTTTTAATATCAAAGCATGCAAAAGATTCTCTATCTCTAAATGCATAACACCATGAAAAACATGGTCCCTTTATTTTTCCCTTTATTTCTGCAAACTTTAGAAACTGTGTGCTGGATAATTCTTCTCAGTATGAAGCATTTTTTAAGAATTTGCTTTGAATAATTTTTCTTTTCACTCTTGCATGGTTGCATGCTTTCAGTTCTTTTAGGGGGTAAGGCTTCTTTGGATCTGTATGAACAATTGTGAAATTATCACTCAGCCAGCTACAACCATTCAGAGACAAACAAGTATAGGCTTTGTTCTTATCTTCTTTAAGTTGGACAAATGCAACTTGTCAGTCCTACTTTTTCCATCAGAAACCTTTCAACAGAGTATACAGAAACTAGTTCAATTGTTTTTTTTTATCATAAGGTTGACAACATTCTGTTTAAAGCAAAATGCATTTGGAGGCAGAAACTGTATCAGTGGTAAATGGGAGAAGTTTGAAGCTTTTATTAGCCAGACTTGGGAGACTAAAGTAGGATTATGAGTAACGTTTTCAAATACCTACATGTAGTTCAAATTTGGCCAAAACATCTCATTTTAATTTGTGTGGAGTACGTATTCCTCATCCCCATTTGGTCTGAACGGATTACGGAAAGCAGCAGGAGGGGATACACATTTCATGTAAAATCACTCTGTTCCCTAGAGGCATTTGACTGTGCCAGAATGTTGTTTATTACAGATCACTACAAGAGTTTAAAAATGGGCAGAGAGAAACTAGAACATTGTTACAAAATAGAAACCTGAGTTAGAAACCTGCCCACAGAGGGGAGTGGGGGGGAAGGAACAAACCCAATCCTTACTACAAAATCTGCAGTCTTCTCTGTTTTCTTTGTAAATTTTTATTTATTCTGTTTTTGTAGAAAAACATGAGTTATAACAGGCTTCATATGCAAATCTAGACTGAGCCTCGGATCTTTAATATAGACAGAAAATCCTAAAATAAATGAGTCTCCAGACTGTCACTACAGAGAAGTTGAGGTGCTGCTGCTTGTTCACCATCTGTACCTACTAATCAGCTCACTCTATGAGTGTGTTTGCTTATTGGAGAAAAACCCAAGTAATTTTTATTTTTAAATCCCCTTGCCTCTTTCAATTCGGATTATGGATTTTTTTCACTTAAATGAATGCAAATTTCTATAGAAAGTGTGCAAGATAAATCTTTAATATGCAAGTGAAGTAGCACTGTATTAATGTTTGTACAGAATCCAATTTATTTACAAGAGAGAAGTAAGGAGAACAAGAGTACTGAATGCAAGGGGGGTGTGTAGATTTAAATACATTTATGCTCAAAATTGCTTTGTCATACTATTCTCTATATCTCCTATACCAAGTTTACATTGAAATGTTTCTTCTAACCTAACGGTTTCTTCAAAACATTTTACAATGTTATGGAGAAGAAAAGATTGTGGAATTATTTTTTAAAACTCTTTAAAATTCTTTTTAACATGATCTAAAAGTAGTAGATTCACCCTGGCTTCAAATTCCATGAGAGCATTCATGTAACAGTAGTATTCTTTTCATTTACCTAGATGAAGCCAGTCAATATAGGATATCTGAATTTAGGTAGTGCAACACAGGATTTCTGTATGTTATATGCATACTGCTTTTTTATTTCCAATAAAAACAAGCAAAAACTAGTCAAGTAAAACAGGCTCTAAAGAAGAAGAAAAATGTTTGTCTTTTGAGATTTTGAGAGTTCAGAGAGTACGTGAACCTTTACATATCTAATTCCCTATAGATGCATTTTATCTCAAAAGCTATGGTACCTTAGAAACTTAAAAACCCTTGTGTTGAAAGAGGCTATTGCTATTCACAGAAAACATCAAAAATTAGCCCCTTGAGTTGTTTAATTAAATTTAACAGAACTGACAGAATCTTCTTAGGGCAAAAATTTATTAAAGAACACTGAAGAAAATGTCTGATGAAAATTGTCAAGTTCTCTTAATTTTTCTTCATAGAACAAGCAGAAACTGGAATTTCAAACCTCATTGATAGTCCATAGTAGTGCTTAGTAAAAAGCTCTGGGCACCTAGAATGGAGGACTAAATCATGCAGAGATACAGTCTTTAGTCTCATAATCATAATGAAATTTAGAGTTATAAGGAAATGAGTAAAAAAAAAAAAAAAAAGACACTCTACCAGCATTTGACCACTCTCAGCTAAAAAACAAAAATACAAAATACAGAAAGGTTTTCTCGTTCTTTTCAAATCAGGTACAGATTGCAGAGAGTTATGAAATAGCTCACAGAAAGATCAACACAGCCATAATTGTAGTTTCTGAAGAGAAGCAAGCCCTCATTGCTCTGAATTTGTCAACTTAACTGGACTATCAGATTAATGGAAACTCTGTGTAGCTAAATTAGAAATTAAAGTACTCCAATAATCTTAAAATTTCTTCTATTTAGTGTAATTCTGGAAGGCAAAGCAATCCATGTTCTTCTTATGTACAGGCATCTGCACAATCATTTTCTATCAAAGAAGAGTGATGTGCATTCAGGCTTTGCCATAGCACTGTGAATCTACCCTGACTCATTCTTTTTTTGCTGAAGCTACATAATCCGAATGATTGCAGTAATTCCTGTTTGGACAGAAGAGAAAAATCAGCACAGAAGGAACCCAGTTTTGCAGCACAATTGCAAGCTTGTTCATTGGCAGTTTTGTTTTTCTTCTGTGCGTTGAGCATTCCTGATATGGATGGCCTGAAAATCAGCCACTCTCAGAACCTTCTGTGGCAAAGTGTACCAAAACGTGTGTGGCTCTTGTGAGGATATTAGACCTATGAGGATCAGATTATGCTGTGTATTAATATGTTCAATAATAGTTATACAGTCCTTACACAACAATAGGTTTGCTGTTAATTTTGAAGTGATTAAGGATGGCCAAATTTTTCTCTTGGTCATTATTTTCTGTTGCCAAGCAGTAAAAGCTGAAAAGAAAATGGGAGATACTTTCTACTGCTTGTGTTACGTATCTTTATATAGTGTCTTGTCTTTATGTAGCAATAGGATGTAGAACTTTCCAGGAATCTGTCCTTAAATGCACAGCAGGTGCATTTAATTCCCACAAGGGCACGATAAGTATTTGGTTACTCCCTATTCTCTACCACAGTTTAAAGCTGTGAGATGAGTAGAAATAATTTATCACATTTTTGTGATTTCTTGGAAAGAAACTTGTCTATATGGCTTAGGAGAATAAAAGAAACACCTTGTAAAATAGTACTGTTGATGTCTGCTAAAACTGCAAATCATGCTTGAGTGTTATTTTACACATATATTATTTATATTTAAATATACATATTTTAAGTTAGTTGTCGGAGGTGTTACTGGATTTATAAAAGGCAGCATATCCCCCTTCTATTCACTGACAGCTTGACTTCAAACACTTTTACCAAAATTCCTTATTATGCAAACAAGGAATATACTATGTTTTCTACCAGCAAACAGATTGCTCTAAGAAAATCCAGGATTCTGTCCCTTTCCAGGATTTAACTTTTAAAAGCTTTTTTATTTTTATAACCAGCACATATACAAATTTGAGGGGTTTTTTAGCTAAACCCTGATGAGAGAATTTTTTTAAGTGTCCTCACCCATCACCTTCATTCTTCTCTTTTTTATATAAAGTTAAGAATGAACATTGGTATATATAATAATAAAGTAATTTATTCCATGTTAACTATTCCTAGCCAAGATACTAAAATCCCTCAGATACTTTGAATTACATATTTGAGGTCAAGATTTAGGTTTTCCTTTTGTTTCCCATCCGTAAGTTAAGAAGGTATGGTAAAGATTTCATTGCATTACTGATTTCTTGAAAATTGCATGCAGTTCTGAATGCCTCCATTCCAGAGAAAGGAAAGTTGATTCTGATAATCTTGCTGCTTAAGATATTTCAAGCTCTGCCTTGAAAACAGGAAAGATCAAAAATCTCCTATTGTTTTTAAAATACAGATAGCCTTGAGTCTGGTTACACTTCAGTTTTCTAATCTTCCTGTTTGAATTGTCATCTAAAGAACAGCAATTTGCAAGGAGAATTTGTGAAGGTACTGCTTTTCCAGTAACTGAGGCATCTGGTGATCTAGATTGTAAGGAAGGAAGATGTTTTATAATTTTAAAGGGGAAAATGTGCACATATTATCTGAAAATTAATGCCTCTACAACACAAAGGCATTTGGAGGGAAGTTCTTTCCCTCCCCCACACCCACTTTTGCTTTTTTGGGAGTGTTAATGTTGATACATGCACTCAAACTCATTGTTCTATTCAGGGATTATTTTGAGTGAATTCAAATGGGGTTTGCATGCATATCTCTCTTAGAAAAAGATCCCTGAACATGCTATGAAAAAGTGACTCCCAATGATTTAATCAAAAGAGGTTTGAACTACTGATATTTTAAGAGTGGCAGCTACTGTAAATGTTTCACAAATAGTTAAATCTGATACAGTTACAATAGCACATAAATACATCTGCTCTGTCCTGCTTATATGGTTTTTTTCTTCCCTTTTTTCTCACACATATTGCTTTGGTATTACTATGTTATTAAAAGATTTCAAGCAAATATCACTGTCATACAGAGTCCTTAAAATTTATGATACCATCTATAAAATTGCATTTTAGTATGAAGGCCTAAGGGAAAATGAATATGTCATCATAATGACACACCAACCAAATTTTTGAAGTGTTCTAAAATAGATGTTTTCCTTGTCAGGCAAGACAGTGATTTACTTAAGCTTTACTCCACATTATAAGCCACAGAAGATTATATTCAGCAGTAGCATTTAGTAAATCCCTCAAAATGCTTTTCATGCTTTGGTGGAAAACCACTAGTTTATGTTTTTCCAGAGTTACTTGTTCATTTTGAATATTATCTTTGTATTCATAAATCTAACATTAGTATATAGACTAATGTTTTCAGTTTCAGGAAAATGGAAACGTGTATTTGTACAGTCTAACATAAAACAGCTCTTGGGTTAGGAGCCAGAACTCAGGGAACAGGGTTTGTAGGTAATGCATGGAGAGAGGTAAGGTCCTGCACAGACCGCTTCAGAGAGTGTGGTAAAATCCTGCCGTGGACTAACAGGAATATGAAGTGAGGTGGTGTATTCACAACCCTTGATGCACTTGTATTAATTTTTATTTGTTCTCAATTAATTTTATCATACAGAATTAGTGTGTGTAGTAATTGAATAACAGGATGTTTTAAAATAGTTCCCTGGTAGTATTGGATTGAGAATTGAGCCCCTATTTATCTAATTCTTCAGATTTCCTCTCCACTTATTCTCAGAGAATCTGAGTAATTTGATGGATTAAATAGAGCAGTATTCCAACATGTGTAGTATGAACACACATAGCAAATTGCTCTTTGCTTCTGCACTTCTGCTTTGCTGTTTGGGAATTTTTGTTTCTCTCCTTGGGTTTTAGTACTGTATAACTTGAATAGGAGGAAGATCCTTGTAATCTAATAGTGAACAGATTCCAGGGGCATTTTGCTAAATAATTCTGCTGCTAGCAAAATGAATTCCTGTTTGCAGAACAAGACACTAGATGAGCTGTGAGGTACTTTTGAAATCTTCAAATAAATGCAAGTTTGAAGCTGCAGTTGCATGGCATATGAATATTGCATAGTATATTAGTACCAGTTTAAGTACTGTAGATTAATTTATTTTTCCTGAGTAGACTGTATTTCCAAACATTAACAGTGTCTTGAAATGAGGATTGCAGCCTTATTCAAGAAGTTCAGCGTATAGTGTGCAAACCCGTAAAACATTGAGGGATTCCTCTGTAATCCATAAGAGAGCAAACAGTTTTCATTGGAAATAATTATGAAGTATTTAGTCATTGTTCTGGGTTTTTTCTATTAACTGTGGTTTTCTGATTCCCACTCCATCTGCCCTGTTCTGGTTTACTGCCACATCCAGATGATTGATGTGACTGCCAGTCTCATTTGGGGAGCGTACAGTCACATTTCATGTAATGCAAACCCAGGAAGTACCAAGACTCTCTTACAGTTATTATTACGATGCCACTTTCAGCCCAGTTCAAAGATCAATGTTGTAAAAGTAGGCAGACTTTCAGAATGCTTAACTGCAGCCTGTGCTACGTCTTCTGGCCAGCAAAGGTAGATAGGTATTAGTATGCAACAGTTGCTATTTTTTTGTTAATATTAATGATAAATAAGCTACATATAATGTCACTAAATGTTCTACTTCAGGAGTCATGATTTTGTTTGGATGTTGGATTACAAGGGAGTAATGAAGCTGAATTTTGATTGACTTTTGTGAGCTCTGAGTGGAAAGATACATGGCAAGCAAGTATTTTTCAGTTCAAGCTTTGTTACTTTCAGTATAGGTACTAAGGAAATTTCCTTTAAAGTACATTGTCATATGGTGGGTTTTATTGTCTGTTCTAAATTAAAATTTCAGAAAGCTCCTTTTTCTGAAAACAAAGTAATATGGCAAGCCTCTATATGAAAGACAGGAATACAATGATATGTGTACTTTTTCTGTCTTTGCAAATGCCTTGCAGAATAGCATGTCCTGGTATTTTCTTGACTTTGGAGTAGGGGGCTAAGTATTTTTCACAGAGATTAGAAAAAAAATACTGTGCTCACTATAATACCTTTCAAGAGATTGCTTGAAAAACAGCAAAGCTTTCTCAGAAACCTCTATCTGAAAAATAAATCTGTGCAGACAACTTATTTCAGTGGCAGATGTCCATTGCTAAGCTTTACAAATCAAGGACAGTGCTGTGGGGAATCCATAGATTGAATCTTCCTCTCGTAGTTAATAATTGCTGTGCACAATAGATCATGCTGTTTCTCTCTATTTTTCAGTACTCAAACATTCTGTTTCCATTCTACTGAAAAATTTATAATTTTGCTTTTTTTAATATAAGAAATTGAATCAATACTTTTCTCAGTTGAAGGTCTGCTAGTAGCTTATCATCACAAATAACTGGAATTTTGAAGGTCTGCTAGTAGCTTATCATCACAAATAACTGGAATTCGTTAATTGCAAACACATTTTTAAATATTATAAGTAGTCTTATAAACCCTAAATGAAAAATTTCTCTGGATTTTGTTTTCCTTCGGAATGTTTTTTCTTTAACAAACATCGAGCTAGAAAGTAGAAATCAGATTTTGCGCAGATTGGCTTGCACTACTCCCATAGCAGAGTGAACTAATGGAAATATGAAATACTTTGCTTTCTGGCAGAACTCCATATTAATTTACAGCCTTATGTGTACATAAAAATCCCCAAAGTATCTTAAATGTGATTTGGAAAGAGTTTAAATGTTGTCGTGCCCTTCATTGCCTCTTCCTCACCTTTTTTCTCACATTTTTATCCTTTTTTTTTTTTTTTTCCTTAGCTCTTTTACTCTAAGGAAAACCTCAAAAGTGTTTGTTGGTAGGACTAGGAAATATCAAGTCAGATCTTGTTTTTCCTCTGCTTGAAGGTACCAGAAGTATGAACTCAACAGTAATGGAAACTGTTTGGGTGCAACAGCACTTGTTTTAGGCACTGATCTGGTGTGGTTCTGAGTTCATTTCTTGGCCCGAAGGCAGTCAGATCCTATCCTGTATTACTTCAGTCTTCTCTATCTGAAAAACTGTAGATAATGTAGATCTACACACACAAATGACTTGAGTCTGAAAATAGATAATTCATTAACCTTTGAAGAATGTTTAAAAGGGAAAAAAGAAAATTTGTGTTTCACATACATCATCAAGAGATAAGATTTAAAGAGCCTGAATATAAATATTCAAAAGATTCTGTGCTGCTGATGTTTCAGCTGAAGTAAGGTGCTTAATCTAGGGCACCACATTTTAAACAGAATGTAGAACTGAAAAGGGTCCAGAGAATGCAGGGAAAAAACGATCTGCAAACGTGGCCTTACAGAAAAATTTGAAACAGCTTGATTTATTTAGTTCAGGACAAAGAAGAATGAAGAGAGTCTAATAATATGAAGTACTTAGCAGTTTAAAAAAAAAAAAAAAGAAAAGAAAGGAAAAAGACAGTAATTGATTGTTTTCAATGTCTGCTAGATTTAGATTAAGACCGAGATGCTTAATTTTCTCTGGACATGAAAGTAACTGCAGATGCAGGAATGAGCTTTAATATTTAGGCTGCAATTATTACTAAGTAGATAAGAGCAAGGGTTACGTGACTCCTGCCGTATAGCCCATTACTCAGTTGAGGCTGTTACTAGAATAGCTACAGAATCTGATCTTGGAGTCCATCTGTTGGAAGGAGAGTGGAGGTCTCTGAATGCCATAGTACAGCTTCCTTTTGCCCTTATTGCAGATTCATACTCAGCTGCTGTCTTCAAATCTTCTGCCCAGTGGGATAAACTGGCAAGATTTTAACCAAAGGGTTAGGATAGATGAGATAAACTCTTAGACTACAAGCATAGTTGATTTTTGCATTAGCTATCTAAAACAGTCTTTAACCCTGTGCCTGGAGAGATTTAGAAAACACATTAGACATCTAATAGGCTAGAAATATTTTATCTAGTCTTGTAAAAGGTATCTGGAGTTTCTTATCTCTGGTTGCCTTAGAATAATTTGTAAGAATTCATTACAAAATATTTCTGCACATTCAGAATATTCTTTCTGCTTCAAATACCTGATACTCAAATGGTTTTGGCTCTGGTTTCTTCTGATGTCAAAACTTCTGAAAGTCAGGGTGGACCCTTGAATGAATTCAACTGAATGATGTCTCTGTGAGAGAAAATGTGTAAACACGCAACTACATTCTTGTCCATGCTGAAGAGCAGCACTCTGATGAGAGCTGAGTCTGAAGTCATGACACAGATGTAGAAAATGGAACACTTGTGTGTGGATTTAGGGATAAGAAGCTTCAGAAATGTCTGTAGCAAGCATGTATGCCAGCCGGGTAATGGTAGTATCTCTCCATATATGCTGTATGTGCTTTCAGTGCTTGTGTCTTACTGGTGGTAACATTTCTTCAATATTTTCTCAGCTCTCTCCTTTTTTCTCTATCAAGTCATTTAAAAAAATGATGCATAGTAGTTAACTAGGTACTTCCAGTTGTCCCAGATAGCAGATATAATGTTTACTTCTTGTCTGCTGTTGCAGATTGGAAGGCTTAAAAAACGTATTTAGAAATGTTTACGTTATCAGTGGCTGTGTATGGACTGGCTGGTTCTAATACTGATTGTGAATTGCATTTCTGGACACATACCAAGTATTCCAAGATCTTAAAATATAGTCAGTCTCTTTTAGCTATTTTGTACTTTGCAGAAAGCTCACCAGTGTTGGCTTCTTACTGTAGCTGCACCATAGCTCTTATGTTGTACTGCTATTACATCAAGAGCTAGTAATAGAGTGAAGTACTTTAAAGTTCTACATCAAGATTTCATTATCTCAAACACCCAGCCGTAAATAATGGCTTCAGAATATACATACACAAATATAAATAATCATATTCTTCTACATAAAGAAAATATATGTCCCAAAGAATATATACACTTAAATTAAAAAAAAAAAATGGGGGAAAAAAAGTGCAATAATTACTATTAAATCAATCCTGTTTAGATTCCAGGGGTTTTAACTGAAATGAGGGCTTTATTTTCAAGAAACCAAAGACAGAAGTAACTCAAGCCAAGGAACTATCAAATGGCTCTTTTTCCTCAGGAGTCCCATGCTGTTTGACCGGGGCCAAATGTTCTCTGTGGTATTTAGCAGTAATTGCAGCATAGGCACAACCATAAACAGCAGCTGCCAACATCATTAGACACACAATTCCACAGACAACTCCAGTTATTACTACAGTGGCAATTGCATGACGCAAACTAACAGGCCTTGGCTTTGGTTTGGGTTCACAGTTTGAGCGGCTGCTTTCCCCATGCTCGTTGTGATGGGTGTGCTTCAGAGAACTTCTGTGCTCAAAGCTGTGGTGGTGAATGCTAGCCAGATGAAAGTGAGCTGTTGTTAGAGGGCAAGCCCCAAACAGCTCATAGGGCACTTTGAGGAGGTCCTTGCCCTTCCGAATCCCTGGTGTTGAGCAGATTATGCCATCACTTATTCCTCCTGAAAAAAACCAAACACAACAGATTTATGGTCTTCAGATTTGGTGGTTTCTGAAATATTTTAATGTAAGATTAACAAAAACCTAAAGTAAATTTATTGTTAGCTTTGAATTTATATGTTTAAAGATTTATAACTATATCTTTAAGATCTGTTTCCGTTTTGATCAATGGTAGATTATTACATTTCAACACTCAATTAAAGGAGTATTTGCAAGAAGCAATTTATCAGGGATTGTTATCTATGATTTTATGGATGCAAAAGTAAAAATAAAACCCCCAAACCAGTGATATAAAAGTAAGAGCTAAGTCATCAACGAAAACACAGAGGTATTGCTAAAAGCAAATTAATTCCACTGAAATTCATACTATAACTTCATTTTCTGAAGAGAAATGGAAACAATATACTCAGTAAAGATTTTCCAGTTGATTCAAATATTCTATGAAACAGTCATTGCTGTGATACCAAACACTAATGTAATGAAGCAAAGAGAAAGTTCAGTAAGTTGTATGTATACATGAGCAATATTTCGAAGCAAGACTTGCAGTAAGAAAATATACAGAGGTCTGAAGGAGGTAAGATTAATCGATCTATTACCCTGCTGAAATGGTAAATGTCATGATTGCTTCGAGCCAGCTTCTGCTCTCTCCCAAAGGATGTTTTTGGTATAACGGGAAGTGAAGTAGGAAGCCTCAGACCTGGTAAATCACACAGTTGCTCCTCAGTTTGCAGAGGAACACACACCGAGCATAGCCTTCAGGTTTCTAATTAATCCAAATATCATGGCTTTCTGGGTATAGTGTGTCAAGAAGTCAACAAGGCCAAAACCAATGTTTACATATTTAAAAAAAATAACTAATGAAATTGGCTGACTTTTTTTTTCCTCTTCTCTATCCAAAATAATCCCCCTTTTATGCCCCCTTTGGGCATAAAAATTTTCATCCTGAAAAGACTTTGAGAAAGTAGTAAATACAGATGGCCCCAAACTGACACCTGGAAATTACTCCACCAATATTGGTGATACTCTGAGACAAACATGAACAGAGCAGCTTGTCACTTGATCTGTAACAACCAAAGCATAAGTGTAGTACCAGACACCTGCAATGTGTTAGTCTGCATGTGGATATAGATAAAACTCCAATCCTCCAACAGTGATCCTTCTATGGTTTTAAGTAGCTACGAACATGTGCTTGGAATATAAGTCTAGAGTCCCACCTGAACCAAAGCATTCTCTCGTACTGCTTATGTGAATGCACCAAATGTCAATTGCCTGAGCTGAATTCAGCTAAAAATAATGAAATCTTTTAGTATTCTATTGGAAAAAACAGTCGATATTTTAAGTTCAGGCAGTGTTCCATCTCTAGCAATATTCTGTTAGGAAATATCTCTAGATTCATGGTACTATTTTATCAGAAATATATAAGTAATGGGAAAGATTAATGTATAACATAACTTATTTTTCTTCACGTAATTTTAGGGAAATATAAATGTAGACAAAAACACAGTATTTGAGCTTCCTTTAATTTTTATAAATATTTTTTTAATACAAAAATGTATTTGTAAGTTCCATATCACATCATTTAAATAATCTGTGCAGTGTTTGGAAAGATAGAAGGGCATCACTAAATTTCCAAACAATGTTGGATTTTGAAATAAATTACAATACTTATGCTGCTGGCAAAGTAATTAAGATAAACTGATATGTTTATCTTGGATCATTACATTCGTCTGCACAAAGAAGTCAGAAACCCTGGTGAAATTTGTTATAGAGAATGATTCCGGTATAATACAACTAAAGCCCTGGGCTAATATAATATTTTACCAATCCAAAATATTAAGATTTTAACCCTGAAAGGAGTTTAGCCTTATGTCTTTTCTAAAAGGTTGCTTCTGGCAGTGTCTATACCTCACCCAGGGGCTACTCCTGTATTAGTTATGTTGCTACATAACCAGTGCAGTCAGCATGTAGAGCTCTGGTGCCTGCAAATGTCAGTCTGGTCAGTCACAGGCAACATGAGCATCTTCACATACTCTGTGTTGCAACATGCTTCATGTCTCTTCCAGATACAGACAGGTAATTGGCAGTTCGATCACATGCAAGCATCAAAGCCAGATTTAGAGAAAAGCGATTTTCCCTGCTGTTCTGAATTCTCAGAGGCTGAACATACCTCCTGGGAGAAAGAAATTAATTTCTTTTAATACTTAATTCCTTTAGTATTAAATCATATTATCTTATTTTACAGCATAACTCATGAATATATTTAAAAGCAGGTGTGACCAAAATATAAGGCTACTTTTATATATAAAATTCACTGTTCCCTACGTGATGAAATTACATGTTTCTGTCAGGAAATTTTAAATGAATTTAGTACCTCTTCTAGTTAACAACAAATTAAGAAAGAAGGCAAGAGTAATGACATTTCCTGAATGTATCTGCACGTACTACCTGATTATGTGTGTATACTTTCCCTTTGTGTACTGTGAAGTGCCTCTATGGTTCTCATTTGCCATATTTATGAGAGCACCTATATTCTGACTTATGTGTGCACTTATTTGAGGGGTTGTTCTAAGGTGTGGGATAAATTGTTGAACCAAAGTAGTGAAGATCAGTTAGATGCTGGATAAGTGTTCTCGTGTGCCTTGTATGTAATAAGAAGTCCTTACCTCTGTATAAAAAGCTCTCCAGCCACAGTTTCAGGCCAAAGACATTACAATTACACTGCCAGGGATTATCTTTGAAAAGAACCACTTTCAGGTTTGGAAGTGACTCCAGTAGAACTCTTTCCATTTTCTGAAGTTTGTTGTGCTTCACAGACAGCAATGTTATATTCCCTGTGCTGTTTCCAAAAGTCTCAGGCAAACGTATGATGCTGTTGGATGACAAGTCCAGTTCTTTCAGGTGTGGGAGGAAACTGAAAGTCTTGTTTTCTATATAATGAATCACATTTCTGGTTAGATTTAGAACCTGTAAATACCGTAATTTTTGGAAAGCACCTGGTGCCAAACTTGAGAGAGAATTATTAGACAAATCTAAGATTTTGAGCAGTGGGGTTCCAGTGAAAGCATTTTGGTTGATTCTCCAAATACGGTTATTCTGCAACTGTAGTATCTGAATTTCGGGAGGCAGATGGGCAGGAATTTCTGTAAGTCCTCTATTCTTGCAGTCTGCAGTCTTTGAAACTGTATAGCATAGGCATTTGTCGGGACATCCATGGGCTGCATATATTAACAAGGTGCCATGCAAAACCAAAAGCCAGTTGCCTGTATCACAAGTGAAAGAAGATTTTGCAGTTACTTTAAAATATTTTCCTTTTGGCAATATAGAGGTTAACATGGGCAAAGAATAGACAGCCCTATAATAAGCAGTACTGTAGATAGCGTAAAGAGAGTGCATTTATTTTATGATACATTACTAAACTCCAAACAGTATTGAGGTACTTTTCTGGTCCAGAATGAAGTTAGTGATTCTATGGTCTTAAAATTAAATACTTCCCCTGGCTTTATCTTAAGTAGGAAGAGTTTTCAGGAGGATTTTCCCTTAGCAGAGCAGTGATGTTTGAAGGGAATGTTTCAGTTTCTAAAATTATTAAATTGAAATATTTTTCTTTCTGTGGTAGTAACAAACTTTTGGTATCTTGTGTCAGAAGAATTGAAATTCGGACTTCTATTTTTCTGGTTTTACTAATTATACTACTGAAAAAAACCTAAGTTAACATGCCAACAAAAGGATAACAACTTTCAAAAACATTGCTATAAAACCAGTTAACTATACATTTTCACCACCCCCCAATTCTGCAAGTTTGTTCTTTAAAGTATCCGTGCTTATACTTATTGCTTTATTTCGCTTATCTGAATGCCAGCTGTACTTCCCACAGGTAGAGTTTTCTACACAAACAGCAAACATTCGTCAAGAAGCTGTTAAAAGATGAGTTGACAAGATACTAATATTTGGTATTTATATCCATCTTCTACTCCATGATATTCAGGACAGTTTTAACTGTAAAATATGATAGCTTTTAGCTGTCATATCTTGCTAATGATCTAACTTAGAAAACAAGGTACCCAGCATGAAATAAAAAAAAACCCCTCGGATGATGTTGAATAACTAGATTTTCTTCCACTAAAGGAAGTCAGAATGATAAATCATTATGTAACATTGCTTTTGAGACATCTCAAATAATTTTGCTATTCCCTAGCTCAAAATATTAATATTAATAATAATAATTTTACTTTGCTACTACTTGGAACCTTTGGAAATACTGGAAATACTGCTTATTGAATTATAGAGATCAAACATGAATTGTTGACAAGGAATACCATTTTAAAGGCACAACAGTGATTATAACATTGAATGACAAATGTATAAATTAGTGTTATTTTGAGTCTACAATTTAAAGTGGCAGGCTACTTATTTTCACTCAAAAATTAATTTGTATTTATACTAAAATTATGCATAACCATCTATAATACTGTATTTCACGTTCTTGCAAGCAAGGTAAGCAATGCTTCCAGTTCATTACAATTTTCTGCAACAGTTGGCTCCAGAAGCAGACACAGCTTCCAACGTGGAGTTAAAATAAACATTGCTTAGTAAGGAAATATGCAGAGAACAGAACAAATTTCAATATTAATCTGAATGCTTCAGTATCTCACCTTTCATTCTGTCTTGCTCGTTCTTCACCTTGCAGAAGGTTCAGTCCAGTTTGCTGGTATAGAACAGTAACACACGCTTTTTTGTGATTCCACTTCAAATCTGCAATGTGCTCATCCAGTTTCTTTCCTGTGGGGTTTTTCTTTTTTAGATGGTATTTGTGGCTTGTGTAGAAGTACAAATATTTCTAGTGAGTTATTCCATCAGTCTTCAACTTTTTCTGTATTGCAGATTCCGCCCCCCTCCCCCGACTCTCCCACCCTTCCATCCATTTATGACTCTCAGAGACTTACTCTGCCTCTTAATCAGTCAGCAGGCCATGGAAAGAGTGTCTGTCAACTCTAGCTGGACAGCTGTAACATACAAGCAATGACCTGGTAGCCTTGCCTTTTAGATTTATTTAATCTGCCTCAAATGCAAGGCACAAAAATAAAGCTGCCTTTGAAAATCCCGTATCGTTTCTGAATTCTGGTGGATTATTAGCTGTGCTGTGTCAATTTTTGCAAGACTCTGAACATGGATTCTGATTTTCCTGGCTGTGACTGGGGGCAGTGGAGTGTATAATATCACTACGAATAGGCCTGTGGGTTGATGACATGATTTTGACAGTGTACTTGTTTGCTCTTCTAAGCTTATTCTTCTGACATCCATTAGCTGTACTGACAGGACTTTCTTGCAAGGGAGCACAGGACTGGTGGCTCCCTCCATAAAAACGGCTTACACACTGGTATGGTCACCAAGAATACTGAGGAAATTGCTTTATTTTCAAAGATATCGGAATGAAATGGCAGATAATATAAAAATTATTCTTCATGTGTTCATATGATGCCTTGTCTCTTAGTTACTTCTTCAATGTAACTCATTCATACTGTACAGTTTATAAGAGTGAAGGAATTATTAATGATTTGTGACTATGAAGGAACTCAAAGGTGTTTAAAGGAAAGAGAGGTCTGGTATAAAGTAGAGTCTTTCAAAGCCACACAAAATATCACTCCACCTGTTAGCTGTCCTATCGAGAGGGAAGCTGTACAATCAAAAGTTTTGAGACCTTTTCTTATACATCACTTAACTTTCTTGGTTTCAGCATCAGCTTTTTGGTGCTTTTGAAAGGAGCACACAAAGCTCACTTTCGAGGGCAAAATTTCTATGCTGTAGGCAATGCTATGGAAGGAATTATAAAAAAATGAGATCATCAGATCCAAGCTGCTGTTGAAAGCAGGGCCTTACAAGAGGTTATCCAGGGTGTCACCTCTTGTCCTGTCACTGTGCTTCCTTGTGAAGAAAGTAACTCCACAGCTGCCTTTTGGTTACAGGAATCTGTGTTTAGATCTCTGCCACCCTCACCCACAGGAGAGAGCTGTAACTTCTTACTGCATGCTTTGCTGAATTGTTTCTGACACCAGTCAAGATGCCCAAAGAAACAATGAATACTGCCAAGCAGTGAAGGAGAACGTAGAACAACTGACGTTCTGCAAGGTAAACACGACTCTTCATCTTGAGGATACTAGGGCTGCTGATCCAAATGGCAGACCGTACTGTCCTTGACACCTTGGAGAATGACACATCATCCTGATACAGGATGAAAGTCTGCAATTCAGTGCAGAACAATACAGTAGATGTAGATTACCTGATATCATAGTCCTGCTAAATAACTCAACTTTGCAAAAGCTGAGGGGGATAAGCTTTAAAGATCAGCTGTAATATACTTTAATGTCAGGCTAAAGCAAAAAGCTTCTCTAACCTTAGTTGCACAGGACATTTATTTCCTTTCTATGTGCACATGTATGCAAACATAAAAAGACCTATCTTGAATAGTATCAGGGATTATATTTTGGTTGAAGAGAGAACTAAATATATAACAGTCTATTATAAAATGCCATCATCTTCAGAAGTTATAGCCTTGTTAGCTGTAGATACTTCGCTTTTCTCTTTGAAAGAACAGTCCTGTTTGAGATGCCATCCTTCTGGCCTTGCAATAATCCTTGTATCAACAACAGCCATTTTCATGGCTTTTGATTATATTGCAGGAGGTTGTATTGCTGTTATGTTTTTGTTTCCTTGTATGATAAGACTTTTCGTACTTTGAAATTCTCTTTGGTATCTAAAATTTTATTTTGGCTCATGAGCTGAAAGGGTTTCTTTTTTAGGTTGTTTTTCCTTCTTAAGTAATGATTTCTGGCCAGGTGGGTTTATAAGTTCCCACAGCAGTTTGTGTCATCTAACAGAGACCTTAAAGAATGTCTCTTAACTGCCTCTCTAATTTTAGGTAAGTATTAGCTACTATAATTGTATTATTTTTAGTATGTGCCATATTAAAGAGATGTTCGTGGGACAAGGTCACTGAAAGTTGAGCACTGTGGGAGGTTCAGTTCCAACAATAATGCAGAGGGTGTTTTACATGCTCTGAATTGTGGTACAAGAAGTTATTACTTTTTTTAAAACTTCATGATGAGTTCAGATTTGGAAACATATGATTAAATCTATCGATTTGCTTTTTGTGTAGATTTTTTCCTTATATTAAGAACTCTGAATGTACATGTTTTGTAAACAGAAGTTTTCCCAACCTATAATCCATGTCCTATTGCCATTTATTAGTAATAATACTTTGGTTATGACAGAGAAGTTTGATGTGGTGAAAATTATAGTTGTGACACAGGTAGAGATTTGCCAGAAACAGAATAACCATGAAATCTAGTCTACTTCTGGCCTTTTGAACAACCAGCAGGATTCTTTTCAGTTGTCTGATGTGGTGTAGCAACTGTGGTATTGTGACTGCTTAAATTAACTTGTGCCTTCTTGTAACTAGATATGTTTCCCATTGCAAAGAACAAGACAGCCCTCTGAACTAAGATCCTGTCCCTGTTGGCTGTTGGGGGCGGTTGAACGCTTGCTTTGCCAGCAAACACTTTGTTTGAGAGTCACTGCCATCTCTTTTAAAGGAGCAGTATGTGTTCAGAATCGTTTTTTTACAGAAGAATGTGTTAATTAACCTCTAGCAGAAAGGAAACAATTATGTATTTCAGATATTTAACAGCTACAGCATTCAGATTCCACTGCATTCTGTATCAAGTCCAGGCACACATGTTTATATTAAAAAACTTTTCCTAAGTCCATAGCAGTAAATCCTATACATTCTCTTTGTTAGATTTATTTTCCTTATACTTTTGAGTGGTAAGGTATTAAAATTGGGTTTCTTACTGGGAAAGAGCATGTGCTTTATTCTTACCAACCTGTGTCTCCACATGTCTTCTTGATGAAGACCCCAAATACAACTCCGTGCAGTGCAGATTCCCCTTCATCTTGGTGCAAGACAAAAAAAATATTTCATTTTTGTTAGCAAAAAAGCCCATACAGCTGTTGTTAAAAGTCTCCCCCTTTTAGTTGTCACTTAAAAAATACAGTAGTGCGTCATAGAGACAGGTCTCATTTCCCATCTAGGAGTCAGAACACGGTGCAAACTGGATGATGGGACATAAGAAACCCTTGGATCGCCCATGCTTTTTGTTCTATAGAGGCAGTCCTTGAAGTCTTAATGCTCAGGACCCTCTCAGCATTTGCCTGGCAGGGTACCAGTTTTTTAGAAGTTGACCAAAGTTTTTTTAAAAGTTGACAAATATTAGAGGAAGGCCCTGAATCCTACTTTTCCCTACCTACATGTGAGAGAAGTGTAAGAATCACAGATTCTTAAGCCAGTGGATCAAATCAAATTTGTCTCAAGAAAGATTTATACCTCAAAAAGCTGGCTATATTTTTCAGGAGAGATGGGTATGCACATTTCTTCAGATATCTTATTGCCTAGGTAGGGTAAGGGGAGAATATTACCAGCTTGTATTTAATAATGTCAAATCTTGGTTGTCACACAGCATAAGGAGACCCTATGATGTCTAAAAGGTTGTTTGTGTCTGTCACAGTTATGAATTGTTTGGTGGTATCCCTTTAAGGTGAGAAATAACATTTTGTGAGCCTAGAAATGAGGAAATAGGGATGAACTGATGATGCTGTATTTTGGATCACTGACTTTCCGGGGAAGAGCCCAGTTTTCTTCAGTGGTTTGTTTTGCCTTATTTAGGTACATCTGGTACTTGTTTATATAATACATAATTAATCTATGAAACACGTTGTTGGAAGTTATCCTTGGGCCAAAAGATTAGTAGGATTCATGTATAATCTGGAGCCACAGTTACCTCATGGGGCAAAAAAATCATTTAGTTGGGATATAAACTTTCACTCCTAAGGGTTTTAATCAACCACTAATGACATAAGTTATGGAGAAAAAGCTTTCCTTGTGGGCAGAGTTTTTTTCCGCAATTATTATTTATGGGAACTTTTACACTTTCCTGTGACACTTCTGGAAGCAGCCAGTGTATGAGATATAATGGTGGACTAGATGAACTGGAACACTCTGCGTGCCAGGTAGACATTTGCAGTGGGGGAGGGGATAGTCAGCCAGACTTACAGCCTGGTAGCTGCAGCGAGCAGCAGCGGTGAGGGCTGTGCTGCTGTGCCAGGCGATACTGTTGCAGCCGCCTGGCTGAGCTCCTGCTCGGTTTTGGGCGGAACTCTGCTCATCCCCAGACCACTCTTCTGGCTTGGAACAGAAAATCTGTTTGACATTCAGATCTGGGTTTTTGTGGAAATCTACAGAGTTTGGGTTAGTCTGGTGCGTGCATTTCCCTGCCCCCCGCCCCCCCCACTCCCCATCCCTTTTATTTTTCCACTCACTAAAATGATGCAAGATTTCTAATCCCTTAGGTANGCACAGGGGAAAAAACACGCTGGGCTACTTTATCCTAATTGCAAGTTAGATGAAGTTGCAGCAAGGGGCAGATTAGCAGAATATTGGTTCTATCACGAATAGCTGGGGGTGGGGGTGGGAGGGAGGGTGGTTTGCAGATTCAATTTTCAATAATTTCCTTAATCATGACAAACATGTTCTACATGCTGAGCATCCATAGATAAAATGTGTCTTCAGTATGATTAGTTAATTAATTTTACCATTATTGTAAATAGAAAATATATTGCTTGACATAAAGCTAACAGAAATGAAAGGAATAACAAGAGTTAGAAAAATACATGTAAAAATAGAGGCAGATGTACATTTGGTTTTATTTTGACATTTTAGATGCTTTTTGCCTAGTCTTAGAGCATTAAAATTGAGAGCATTCACTGTCGTTCTGAGTAGCTTACTCATTCTGCACCAAAGTTCCTTTCTAAGCTTTTACTCTGTGTTATTGTTTTTTTTATTTTTATATTTAATAAGAATCTCTATTCATGGTCATAGCTTAACCTTGACTCAAACTTAACAACAAACTTTAAGTTTCCTGTGTGTTCTGAATGATTGATTTAATAGGCCAGTTCTTGCAAGAATTGAATTGACTTTCCTTGACCAACTTCCTATAAATGGTTTTTGAAATGTACTCAGTGAATGAAGAAAGACTGCAAAGTGCAGTAAATGTTTCTCCAACTGATGCTCACCAGTTCTGCTACCAACTAGAACTTGTGCTTTATTAAGTCCTTTTGTGCTTTTAAGGTATATCATAGCAGTTAAGTAAAAATCACTGTTAAATGTTGGGAACTCATTTTGTATATTTTATACATAAATTTACAGGCTCAAAAGGACTCTTTCTCTTTGCCCTAAGAGTCACTTGAACATGAGAACTTGCAGAAGGAGGGATGACATTTGCTCCAGGCAAAGTCAAATAATAAAACTTCTGTAATTCTTGCAAAAGTTTGAAAATAAACATGGGATTCTTTTAATTTAAGCAAATAGCTTGACATTAAAATTATGCTTCTGATAAACATTAAATATGTAATTTCTGTGGATTTACATGTCAGCATATACTTACGTATTATATCAGATCAGGAGTGTTCTACTCAGTAGCTTTGGGTTCATGCTTTGATGCAGTATTTCCCTTTGACGGAGCTTCTCGACAGGAGGAAAACTTGAAGCCTGTAACTCCTGAAAGAATCTGAATTGCCTTGCAGCAGCTAATGTATGACAGACCATCTGCCTTATGATGCACACAAGATTCCAGAATATAACCCTTTTCAGTACTGGTATGTAGCAGATGTAACTAGCAGACCTCTGAATATGACACCTGCGTAGAACTTGTAACATCAGTGTTCACTGCTTATGGGACCATTTCACAAATGGATTAAGGATATTATACAATTTTTCCATATGACTCCAGTGAACATAAGCCAGATGCCTTCTCTTGCTGCTGATGTCCCTCATTTCAGTAGCAGATAAGTTTTACAAAACAGTATGTAGTTTGCTGCTTTCTTTGCTTCTTTGTTCTCTCTTGGTTTCTGTGTCATCCCTACTGCTTTATCTGCAGTAGGCACCAAAATTTCTCTGAATACAACATCCTAGAGATCACACAGCATGCTGTTGTCCTTTTTTTTTTTTTTTTCTCCTTCCCTTTCCTGGTCTTAACCTGTAAGCAGGATATAAACAACAAGCACAATCTTAAAATACCTTTTTCTCTACAGAATGTTTTAAATGGAGTGACAAGGTAAGTCATGTATATAGAAAGACTCTCATCCCTCATGTTTAGTTAGTTGTGCTTTTTTCAGACATGATAAATCCTTGGGAAACTTAGCTGGTATAAAGGATAATAATGTCTCTGTTCAGAATTTGTAATACCGGCCACCAAGAGGTCTCTTTTTTTCTTTAAAAACAGAGAAAAAACTCTTTCAGAGGGCATTTTATTAATGAGAATTACAATAGTGGAAAATCTGGTCTAGATTAGCAAAGAACAGTAACAGTGTATCCAAATGGAACTGGTTGGATAATTAAATTCTTTTAATAGGTACTGAAATTTAAACCTCTTGATCCTTCTGACGTAAGCATAACTCTTAAAAGTCATGGAACTTGATTCTATAAGTGTAATGTGGGAGAGAAATATTGGGATGATGATTAAGGATTTCAGATACCCTGGAATTTATACCAGGAAATTTATGCAGGAGTAAAAGAATAGGCATTTAAATAAAAAATATAAAACAAAACACAAGAGAAACCAACCAAACATAAACTCTCATACAAATCCCAAACCTGTTGCTATGAAATATAAAGAGAAGCTTTAACAAAACCCTGTTCGTGTAGGTGTGCGGTTTATGCCAGCGGTAATGAAGTAACTTGACTGGGATAATCTAACGGCAAGCAAAGGACACTAAAGCATGAAATATTTAGGAAGCATGAAATATTTAGGAAGCATGATGTTTTCCCTATTTCACTATTCTTACACTATTATTTACCTCTTCTTTATTATCTTATCTTGACTGTATGTCTGTTTGATTGACTATTTTCATGCTGAGAATCACAGAAGGCCCGCATTCTACAGTTTCTTTTCTCAATAATAGAATATGGATTTTTCAGTATTGATGACTATTCATAAATTATCTACGGTGTATATAATATTTGCCTTTTTTTGACTTAGTAAAAAGGAAAATTACTAACTGAGGTTAAATACAACTCTAAGGAGGAGAATGCCGAATGGCTGTCATGCTGTCTGCTAAGTAAGAAAAATGTTTTAGTAAGATCAGCAGAAATTATGAAGTCCTGACAGTCATAATTCTGAGATATGCCTAGTTTTTGTTTGTACTAACCAAAGCTTTTAACTGTGGTTTCTGTTTTACTGTCCCCTAAGATGCTGAAAGATGAACTTTCTGAATTGAGCACATATATTAGTTGGGAGGATAAAAACTTTATAACAACAGTTTGCATGCCTGTGGGCAAGTATAAAGAAAAAAAAATTGCATAAATCTAAATTATTAACCCTAAAGTTGAGGCAACATTTAAATGTTGATCTCATTTGTCTTCAATGGCTTCTACTTTATCACCACTCAGTGATGCTAAAGTATACAAATAATGCACGTTATCATTTAATACAATTCATTTTTATACAAAGGCAATTTTATTTTAATATTATTTGAGGGCCCAGTGTAGTTGAACTTCTGAACATATAGCTATAGCTGTCTTGGTCAACAAGAGTGTATTTTGATCTTCTTTATTTGCTTTCATTCCCTTTCATGCAGTATGCTATTTTGGAACATAATGGCAGGGCTGCCCTTAGTTACTCATGTTTTGGCTGAGATTTTTCTAGCCTTTTCCCCTTTCAAAATGCCGGTATGTTGCTCAGTGTCCCTTTTCCATCTCCATGTTTCAGGAGTTAGAATAGATGAGTGCAAAGAACACTACCACTGGCTTCTCTGATTCCTAAAGTACTTGTTGAAAGAAGTAGCCTAACTGCTTTTAGAAGCTGTAGTTTTATGTATTGTGTGCCTAGCTTGAACTAACAATTTCCATACCTCTGTTTTTGGTGTCAGTGAGAACTTAAATTGGTTTTTGTTAGTTACTGGTACAAACTTGCTTTCTTAAAGAAAGACCTTGAGAGTGAAAGAGTGAGGGTTTTTTGTAGTTTGTGATGATTTGGAGATGTCATGTTCCAGTCAAGCACTTAAGTGAATGCTTGTGTTTCATGCAATTGAAAGGAGCTGTAATACAGGCTTTTCTGTCAAAACTGAACATTTTGTCTACCCTATGATATGCCATCAGCTGGTCATTTTTTTTTTTCATATTGTGGCTTCCTTGACTTTGCAGTTACCTATGAGTAACTTTTGCTAACTATTCATAACCTATAGGTAACTATACCCTAACAGGGATACCTATTTCAGATCAGTTCTGTGGACTTTCTTAAATCGAAAATGAGAAAACAGCTTTGAGAAAGAAGCAGGCACCAGTTTGTCTTAAGGAGTTATGTAATGCTTGATTCTCATAATATTTTTTGAATGGAACTGAAATCAGTGATGCAGAACAGTGTTTAGGTTGCATCATTGTAAAGTGCAGGTTTACAGCACAAAAGAAAAAAAAAAACAATTTCCAATTCTTTTCATTGTAGTGTCATAGTACTTTTGCTAAGGCATGTCTAGCAGCTTTAAAAATTTCAAATTAAAACTTCAGGCCTGGTTCTTCTCCTAAAGTCTTAGGGAAATCTTTCATCTTTCAGCAAAGATGGAAGTGTAAATTGTAACCTCTCACTGATGTGCTATTTGAGTGCAAGTGTGAGTATCGTATGACTTTTCTATTTTTCTGAATAAGAGTAGTATGAAATGGTAAACAAAATTGACCAAATTAAAACATTTTTAGACCTTTTAGGACAAATGATGACACTTGTCAGACCCAGGTTTCTTGTGAGGCTAAACATACAAAAGAACCACCTCTGAAAGACAATAGCTGTTTCATTTTTAATGCTACTCATATAGTATCTTTAAGATAGATAATTGAGGTCCACCCTGGACCAGACTGTCTTCGTAGGCAAATGTTCTCTGATGAAAGTACCAGAGAAATCCAGATGTTGTGAGCTACTGTCCTTATATATAAAGACTGCAAAACCAGACCAATATTGTCATTTAATAAAAAAGATGATTTTATACATGTAAAACCAGTTAACACATTTGAAGCAACGGCAATGCTGATTCCTGTTTTTCAGAGATTAAGATGGGCTGAATGATGGAGGGTTTCCCATGGTAAATGTACTGCTGTAAATGTTTCTTCTGGTAATGTAATTAGGAAGTATTGGCTCCAGTTAATGCAACTTAAACAAAACATGTTGTCCTCGGCAAACTTGTTAAACAGGCATAGCCTTGTCTAAAAAGAAAACAGGGGGGGCATATAGTGTTTCCATGGAAACTCAGTTAAAAATGCTGATTTCTGGATGTGATCATAATCAGTACCACAATCTGATCTGATTGAATTAAATGAAATATGAAGTCAGCACAGTACAAAAGTATCTCTACACATGCAGAAGTCATAGTATTCCATCATTATTGATGCTTTCTAACTCACCTAAAAGAAGTGAGTAAAACAGGGAATTTTGTGGGGGACCCTCTCTTTTTCTTTCTGTGATCAGTCACACCATTTTTTCATACAAAAATCAGTATCAGAAAGGAAAATGAATCCATTTATACTTTACTGAAGGTGGTTAGTTTACAGCATCTCTAATACGTGTTTGCTTTTGTTTTTTTAATGAAAGGCTTTTCTCTTAGGGCAGGTCATATTGGCTCTGTACTCTGAGAGAATGGAGATAATCTTTGCTTGTTATAAACATGCTGAGAAAAAGTATTCTGAAAAAGATTCTGGCATCCTTGTTGGTAAAATATCAAAACTATGCAGAGAATTGATTAAAATGTCCCTATAAAAAAGTTAAATATGTTTTATGAAATGTGTAAGAGCAATATTTACAAGAAAAATTTTCTTTTAGACATGGTTAAATTTTGGAAAGTGGTATTTCAAAGTTGTTTTGGTGCTTAGGAATATATTAGAGACTTCAGAATAGCGACCTAATGTTTACCAATTGCAGACATAAGTGCTTCTGGAAATCCCATCAGCATCAATCTGCCCGTGGTATATTCTTTAACATCTATAAAATCTAGCCTCTGGAAGGCTAACTTTCTCTTGTAAGTCAATAACAGGTTTGCCTTTAGATGACAACATAATTTCTGAAAATTTTTACCAGAAGTCCTTTATTTCCTCATGGAGATTTGTAGACATTTTGCATTCTGCAGAGCACTATTCTGGAAGGTGCTAAATATCCTTATCGTAAGCTGGGCATCCCTTAACTCTCAGAGAGTACAATGAGCACTAGGAGTGCTCAATGCCTTTCAGGCAGAAGCCCTGGCTGAATTTGCATCTATCTTGCAACTTCATAGCAATAGAAGCTATTTAGTATGATAAATCCTTATTTTAACAGAATATTAAAGAGAATTGCCTTTCATCAAACCTTCCTGGTTTATTTCAAAGCTATTACATTAGAGGAGATTACAGCTGGTATCCATGATATTGATTTCTCTCAATAATTGTTAATTCATACTTCTAAATTATGCTTTACTGCTGTATTGACAGTGAAATCCTACTAATCATTAGAATATAAATCATAATATACTACTTGTTGAAGCATCTGGATAATGGTTTATGTGATGTAACTATATTGCATTTGTACTTCTAGTATGGGAGTCATGTCAGCACTTACACTATTTCCAGAAGTTTTTAACTCACCCAGAGAAGTTCACTTACGCTCATAACTCGCACACAGGTTCCAGGCAGTGATGACATTTTAATAAGAAACTTTAAAAAAATCTATCAGTGCCTTATAATTTTATCCAACTCAGCATTTAAAAAAAAAGCTTTTTTTTCTTGCAGAATCTATTTAAAAACATTTATTAATTCTGTATTTAGCCATAAATCAGTCAATAGATTGTAGTTTGTGACATTAAAGATGTTCTTTCAACTTGATCTATTGAAGCAAATATGCTTATAGCTAATTTTCAGCAGTATGAAGGCTCAATGCATGAATATTCACAAGGTCCGACTTAAGCAGACATATCTGCTGATGAGGATACAGCCTTATGTAGCAATTCTGAAGATGTTAATCTGTTATTTTTCTTGAAATATGGTAAGCAAAAAAGTAAAATAGGAATCTGTCATTCTGTCATTCAAAGCCTGACCTGTTGGATGCCCATTAGCTGTTTTCCAGTTCACAAGCTTGAACTTCTTTATGTTAGGTAAAGCAAAAGATAAATTAGTTTCTCCAATTTAGTTTATTCCTGAGAATTACAATTAATCTATATTGACAGGGTTTCAAAATGATGACAATAAAGTGTTCTCAAGGCATAAAAGTAATTGTGAAAATGTCCAGATTATAGCCAGTGTTAATCCATGATTTTAGAAAATGGAATAACTTTCAAGGATTATTTAACTTATATGTAAGTTAAAACATCTTGAAGGATGGTATTTACGTTCTTTTACACAAAGAAAGTAGGAGAATATGAAAAATAAGCAAAATTATATTTCGGTATACTGGAAAATGCTTCAGTATTACTTATCTAAGGTTGCTTTCTATTCCTGTCGTGGTTTAAATCTCTAGTTGAGGATATTCCAAGCATGCTAGTTTATAGCTCAAATGCTAGTTCATATTTTTGTTAGGCAAATAGGCAGATGTTTTCATTTTTACACAGATTCAATAAAAATGCAATTTTGATCCAAACTAGAAAGAAACAGACAAAAAAACAAAACCCAGCAAACATAAGAAGAAAAAAAAAAAGCTAACAAAACCCAAACATACATTCTCCCTATCCCCCATGAAAAAGAAACAAATTCTGGTGATTTGATGATGAGAGCATGATTCTCTACATATTTTCAACTACTCAAGTCTATTTCAAACACTAAAAATATTTTTGGTTTATATAGTTTTTTGTACCTTTTTGAAACTGTGGATTGCCACCATTTGATTAAACATCAAAAACATGGTTAAATAACATAGTGATCTTAGAAAGATAAAACCATGAAAACTATTCTGGAATTTTACAGTAAATATTTACTTTATGAATAGGTATGGTGTTGAAAGGCTGGAGAGTTCTATGATGAAGTGTTTCTGATGTATTATTTGACTCCAAATAACATTATGCATATATTTAGTAATCCAAATTAATTTGGTAATCACAGTATAGCACAAATGGTTTGTAGAGAATTTAAGTTTTCTTATTAACTCAGTCAGTAAGAGATCCATGATTTATTTCCAAATGATGTGATTTGACAAAGTGTTGGTGTTTTCTTGCTCATTGTCCTAAGTCTCGCTTGACTGAGATTTCCTATATTCACGGAACTTGCATGCGTGCAGTACCAATGATAATACCTGGATGGAACAAGCAGCTGGAAATCAGTTTGTTCTGGAGGTGGGAAGAGTTGAACTCAGTAAGCCACTCCCCTTGGTGCTAAGGTTGGTAGCAGTAGAATCTCCATATCTTGACTTCTAGGTCAGTGATGGGATAGAAGGCATCAAACTGGTACAGGAGGAACTGGACTTAGAACTCATGAGTTGATTTTGCTGTGAATTCCATAGCATTTATCTTTAATATCTTATTCCAGATATTCTGTGTCTGGCAGTAGGACAACTTGTAGACATTCTCCTATGATAGGATTTCTGTTTTGGAGGGGATAAACCTCTCTGGAAATAAGAGCAATAGAAGCTTTGCCCATTTCTGAAATCAGCCTTTCTCACAATGCTAACATATGTAGATACATCTTTTTGTCAACACTGTTAGGTGGTAGCCAGGATCAAGTCTGAAGAAAAAAATACAGTATTGTGGTTTGAATATGTTGTATTTTAGTTACAAGTGGAAGCCTAAAGCTGGACATCTACGTGAATCTGGTCACAGTCTCCAAGAGTTTGGATAAGTATCCTAATTTCTGGATATTTCTCTGTTGAGCCTTAATTGTGTCTTTAATTGCAAACTTTAAACCACAGCTTGTTGGCTGAGAATAAACAGTATACTGGCTAAAATAATCTAAACTGGGACCTCAGCTATAAGAGGTAAAGCTTTTCAGTTTTTTGTTTGTTTTGTTTTGAAAACTTGACAAATTGGGGATCCTACATTAAGATTTATTAATGTGCTTACAAATATATACTGTTCTTTCTTTTTTTTTTCAGTCCCGAGATGTACTTGAATATTGCCAAAAAATGAATAAGAAAACCCTGTAATACTAAAAACTGGTTAGTTATTAAAATACCATCACCTTTTCATTATTTTAGTGTTATTGTGGTCAGATTTCAGTCTTCACGTGCTTCCTGTACCATCAGAATTCAGAAATATCTGTCAGATTGGTGCCCAGGCAGGGGGATGTCAGAAGAAAATTGAAAGCCTTGCCTTCTCTCTGCATGCCCCTGAGGCATTTCTGAGACTGATAAACATACTATCCAACCCACTTTTTTTGGTTTTGGTGATGGAATTAACCAGGTGTCAATAGGTGTCAGGTATTTTCTAAATGACACAGAGAAGATACTGGAGACACCAGGACAGGGCTTACCTGTGCCCTCCTCACCCCCTTCGAATTGTGGATTCTAACCCACTCTTTTGTAGCATCAATGTACTCCTTGTCTTTCTCAGGAACAAAGTATACATCTTTCTATCAAAGTGCTTTTAGTATAATTTTGCATGCCAAGTGGTTACCTCCCTCCAGTCTCATGGAAGGAATTCTTTCCTTGGGGTTTTGTATGGTTGTGTATTTCTGGGATTTTTTTTTTTTTTGTCTTGTTTTGGTTTGGATTTTTATAAAAATTACAAATGGGTTTCCAAGTAGCTCCCTTGAGCGCTGCTCCTGGTACACAAAGTTTATCACTGGGTAAATGAGTAGATTTCTGTGGGAGCCCTTTGTTAGAGTGTTGGCAGCACATCAGCTACTATCTTGTAAAGTTTAAAATACAGCATAACTGTCTGAATAATAATTTACGGATAACCTGTTTCCCTCCAAGCTTCTCACTGAAGTCTCCTGAAAAGGCAGTGGACTTTCAGTCAACAGCATCTATATTTTTTTATGCTTTCACTCAATTTATATCCTTTTTGTGTTTCCTCCTGCTCCTGCTGCTACTTCATTAGTCCTCCAGAAGGAAGATATGTGTCAGGGAGTCAAAGGGAGTCTGGTTTATGATGATGTTCGCAGACTGCCCTCCGCAGTTCAGTTTGTCAGGGGTTGGCTGCAAACCAAGCCCTTCACCTTTCCCTGGTGGTTTGAGTTTGGATGAACTTCGGCCTCCCAGCAATCATCATCCTGCTCCACTTTCAGCTTGGCCTCACATCAAGTTCCCAATATCTCCTCCCTTTCTGCTTGAGCTCAGCCTCCAGGAAATACCAGTTGCTGCTGCCTTCCTTCTGTCTTGGGAGTTTCCATCCAGGCAACTGCTTCCACTACTAATTCTAAAAGTCTTCTGGAAGAAAGTACTGGGTTTGAGTTCTATGAGTAAAGAGGCAAAACTTCTTAAATAGAGAATGGAAAGTTGAATTTACTTTTACATGTTGCATTCTGACAGCTCTGATGAAGGAAGTATTCTTTTCATTGCTAAAATCTTATGACATGTGAAAATTGTCTCCCATAGCAAACTGGCAATTGCATAGGATTTACAAGTGCTTATGTAAGTGCAGTCATCCCACTTATTTGATTATAAAAAGATAAAGGTAAGATACCAGTAACAAAACAGTATTTTAACTTGAATATTGTTTAGAATCAAAAACTATGCGACAACTGGCACTTGGAGGTTGTTTTTGTTTTGTTTTGTTTTTCTATTTTACAATGTAGGTTAATATAAGACTTGGTTTTGGAAAAATCATTCTGTAAATATTGATGAGACTCTGTAGTTCAAATGTTGGTGGGAAAAACAGGTTCATATTTAGATGGATTTCAAATGGATTAAATTCTAATATAATTTAAGGGTACCTAAATACACAATAGGCACATTGTGGGGTTAAGCAGGGAGGTTTCCTGTCAGACAAGCTACAAGAAAAGCTGTAAAGAACATTAGAAAACTTTGTTGAGTTAAATAATAACATATTTTTAAAAAACATAAACCAAAAGAACAACATATCACAGAGAACAGTTTGTGAATACCAGTGTAGTGTCTTATAACAATGAGTAACTGATATTTTATTTTTCTAGGGTAGATTTTATTCTTTATTTTAAGAAAAAGAGAAGAAATTGCACAACTGCTGAGTAGTTAGGTCCAGCTTTTTGCCATTTTTACTCTTTTATCACAGGCTACTTATAACAGTTCATTATGAAGATGGCTGTTATCACCACCAAGTATTGAGGTTGCCCAACACTTCTCATTATAAGCTCATGTTTTCAGAATATTAAAATATAGCCAGACTTAAACTGTTGGACTGAATTTTTTGTGTTGTGGGCTTTGTGTTGGGTGTTGGAATCAAGTTCTGACATTTTGGATAATAAAAATAATATTTTTTCATGCTAAAGAAAATTGTGGGATCTTCTGTTTTGAAGAGAGGAAAAGAAAATGGGCAGGGGTGAGAAGAGGAAAGTATGGCTAGAATGGAAAAGATCACTGAGATCAAGAAGGAAACTGAATGAAGTGTGAAGTTTGGAAGGGTGAACTGCATTTTACTGTGCAAGTAAACTGAAACTGGGATTAGAAGCAGTCTGGGAAGTGCACATTTGATGAATGCTCATTCATATTTTTTATATATCCTACATGTGGTGAAAGAATGACTATCACTGGGAATATAGCTATGTTGGATGATATTGGAGCATAACAATATTACTGTAAGAGAGTGCCTGTTGGAATACCTATAATTTATTAGCTAAGATTTCTTGGAATTGGGGGGGAATGTGTACATTTTCTTTTTAATTATAGCATGTAACACATATGTTTTATAAGCATTTTTAAGGGCATCATCTTTGGTGGGAGGCTTCCATTAATCTGTACTGGAGGTATTTTTTGGCATTTGTGATGTTTATTTCTCAATATTATGCACTGGAATGTAATACTAAGCGTCTGATTCTTTGGCTGAGCTAAAAGCTGAAGACAGATTTTGAACTAAAACAGATTTAAAGTATAAACAAAAGAAATGCAATCAACTTTTTAAAGTAGTTAAAGGTGATCTGGAATGTTTCACATTTTGTTATTAGATATTTTAAAAGATAGTAATAAGAGGTAATATGAGTAGGCGGAAAGAAGGGAATCTTAAGGAGTCTAAGCCTAATACACAAAGGTGATATAGATTAAAAAAATAATCCTCCTACAAATCTGTCTCCAAGATTTCTTATTTTGAAGCCAAGTTAAACCTCATTTAAGATAATTCCATCAGAAATAGGAGGCCCAAATGTCCTCAAAATGTTGAGGGTCTTTTATGTATGAGAAAGAAACAAGTCTATATTGTAGTCTGTGGGAAAAGAGAATGAAGACCTTAAGATATTTTTCTAACCTTGCAGATCTAGTGCTTTCCTATAGTGTAATGTTTTGTAGGTATTTTACAGAATGGAAATCTTTTCAGCTTTTACTGCTTTTTCCTTAATTATGCATTTAGAATCCCTCTGCCAGGTTTATAGAGAGATTCAGTTTCTCTCTTGCATGAAATAAATCAGTCTAATCTATTTTCCTCTCTTATTTTTAGTAGAAGGTGATTCTTTTTTTTGCTAAGAGCCAGAGGGCTCTTGTAGTTCTGTGCACAAAAGTAATTTGTTGAGGAAGACTTTCCTTATCTTTCTGTCCATTTGCTTAACCACAGAGATCTTGCAATGGACACAAGCAATCCTGATATATTGTGAATAGTTACTTGATTTCCTTGGTGTTTGCTTTGATACTAAGCAGCCCTGAGCTCTGTAGCAGTTGAACACTTCCCAATTCTTCTGTCCTCAAAGCATCCCACTAAAAGGCTGAAATATTACCTTCCACCATGGATTCAATGCATAGGAAATTGCTTATTTAACAATAATTATCCCTGAGCCAAGAATTTGACTTTATAATTCTTAACCATCTGTTATTTCATAAGGTTTGCACTGCAGAATAGCAGCTACTTTATTAAACAGAGGAAAAATGTATCAGGGAGTTAAGAACTGTTTTCTATAAGCAACATTAAAGGTGTTCATTGGAGTCACCTAAATAAATTTTCTAATGTGATTGAAACAAAAAGTTGGATTTGCAATATTGATTTGAAATGACATGTTAAGTGTTACATGGAGAGTCTTAGTACCTGTCTATCAGCTCACACTAGCCTATCTCCTCTATACCTCTTGTATACAGCCCACCCTCTCCAGGGACACTGCAAAGGAAAGGCAGCAGTGGAGACAAAATATTTTCTTCTCATTTTTTTCCTGGCTGAAAAAAAAAACCAACTTGTATCCCTCAGCCATTTTGATAAGACCAAGCCTCCAAACATTGTAGAACACTTTATAATATACTTTAAAATGTCTATTCCATCTGAAGATCAATTACAGTTTTTGTTGTTTGTGATTTTTTTTTTTTAATTCAAAATATTTACAGAAATTTCAGTGCAGTTACACTTTTTTTTTTCTCTAACTTCTGTGGTAGCTGTTAACACTAAAGAGGCTAAACAAGGAATTGGTGACATGGGAGATATATTTCTGACATTTCCCTTTATCCCCACAAGTTGCCAGTTTGTAAAACATAGAATTAAATATATAGCTTGAAGCACAGATTCTGAAGTTCTGACATGCAGAAGGACTAGGGATTGCTCAGAAATATGTATTGGCTCTAAAACCTTTTGAAGTATATTTGAGTAGTTCTTAAGTCACTAAATAACTCAACTAAAAATATCCTGTGCTAGCTGCAATATTCTCAAAAACTTTAGGGAAAAAAAAGCCTGCAAAAATGCTTTAGCAGCACCTCAGGGGTTGAAAAGAAAATTATTTTCCCATACACTAATGCAGTTAATTCTGAATATAGAGGCATTCAAATAATTATTAGCAGAATGGTAGGAAACATTGCTGATTTTCAGTTATTATATATTGCATAGGATATAGAATATTTAGAAGTTATTCAGTAATGGGTAAATTCCTATTTGGAATTGTGCAAGATGCAAAATATAAAGAAACTAAGGTGTTGAGATTAAAATCTCACATTAAATACACATCTTGAAGGAAAAAGTGTATTGCTGCTTTCACCCATTCATGTTTATGGGAGCTTTGTTTTCTCCTCCTATCCTGCAACATAGGTACAGATCGTAGAATTATTTAGCTTGGAAAAGACCCTTAAAGTCCAACTGTCACATTGCACTTCATTATTTAATAAAAAGTAAAAGAATTACAAAACTCCAGTTGAGGGAATACTTCACAAATGAAATATGTAATCTGCTGTAGTTAAAATGTTGTCTTTATAACACTGTATTACCTTGACCAGAGTTGACTAAGGTGCGTTTCTGTTTCACCTCTTTCAGGGGTGGTGTTCCTCATAGATCAGTGATTCAGCTCTTTTTAAAGTTAGGTAGAGAAATCAACTGAATCTTTTTCTAAAAAGGAATTGATAATTGATAATTGATAGTGCCCAAGCTTTTGGTTTCTACAGAAACTGCATTACTGCTGAAATCATGCAGATCTGGGAGTGAGAGCAAGCCCAGTATTTACTTTTATTTCCCCTCACAGTCTGTTCAAGGAAGCGTCAAAATTCATACAGTTAAATCTGTGAAAACAAAACTGCTGCTGCCTGTCTCCTCTCGTCTTCATGGAGAGGGATATTTCATAATTAGGCCCAGTATTTCAATTTATACTGTTGAATTCTGATGTACAACTCATTAAAATACGCACATGGAACCTTTTACAGATGAGCTTTGTCACAAATATCTCGTTACTTTTTTTCTTTTGTTAGGAATTAGAAGGGATCTTGTAAGATCATCTATTCCACCCCCTCTGCCCGAGCAGCATCATCTAGATTAGATCACGCAGGAATGTGTCCAGATTGGTCTTGAATGTCTCCAGAGAAGGAGACTTCACAACCTCTCCAGGCAGCCTGTTCCAGTAATCTGTCACCCTCACAGTGAAAAAGTTCCTCCTTATATTCAGATGGAACTTTCTATGTACCAGCTTGGAACCATTGCCCCATTACTCTTTCAGATTCTCTCCCATGTGGTCAGTATTTTATATAGACTAGAAAACCTTCAGTACATATTTACTTCCTTTTTATTTAAGGAAGGGTCTAGGCTATGTGTTTAGCACTTCTCTGCAAAACACTAGCATTAAAATTTTAGAATCAGAAGATAAATTAGATTGGGAGAGATATTCTGAGGTCATCTTGTCAATCGTCCTGCTCAAATTCTCTTTTCATACAACTTCGTTATGAGAGAACAATAGTTTTAATTGTTCCTTCATGTTTATCACATTTTCATTAACAGTTTACAAGAATAAAAATGACATGTGATCAGAAGTTGCTTTGCAAGGTAGTTTATACAGGCCACCTTTGGCAGATCAAATAATCTCTAAATTACAGAGACTGACCACTGACAGGTAATAGACTAGTTCATATTCTAATATCATCACTACTGGCTTACAGGCATGGCCCAGGCGAGAAGTGAGGTTGCCTCCACCAGGTCCTGGCAGGTTACCTTTAAACTGAGACCTCAGAAATTATTAAAGTTTTGCAACACAGATTTAAGAATTTACAGTTCTTTTCCAATGCACTTTGAACAATGTTTGCAACGTGTACTCTTCACTTTGTATTAGCAATGTCTTCATGTTCAAACTGTCAATTCTTTAAAACATGACTGTGTGCTCTCTTCAATTTAATTCTGGTTTTCTATTTTAAGGCTTACTTTTCCTTTTTATTACAAAATTATTTTCCCTTCTGATTAAATATACATAATTATTTTGAAGGAATTAAACACACGGATTTTGTTCTATTTATTTTTTATACATGGTTTTTCCAGCTGTAGGTATCCAGATGAAACTTGAATTTTTCCAGCGGAAATTTTGGACTGCGAGCAGACAGGTATATTTTAAATTGAAATCTTCTTTGTCATTGAATGCACAACAGCTTTCTAACTGTGCAGTTGATGATATGCAATTATTTTATCACAAGCAAACCTATTTTAAAGTCCTAATGTACTTGAAAGAGGTAATAGCTAGCTCTACTGATTTACTTTCCAGTTCCTCATTTAAAGAAAAAAAAAAAAGATAATTCAGTGGTTAAAACCAGTTTCTCAATGTCAATTGAGAATTATGCTTCAATTTATGTAAGCAAGGAAAGAATATTTTAAGGCCCTATCCACAAGGACCTTGTTGGGCTGACACATGTTGGTTTTCTCACTCAGTAAAAGTGGAAACACTAAACCAAACTGTAATTTTTACTCCTTTTCAGTGACAGCAGAATGATGCTTTCTCGTTTACGATGTATCCACTAACATTCTGTAACTGAAGCATCATGTAGGTTAATTAATTAAATTAGTTACCAGGATTACCCAATGTGGTCATATGGTCATAAAGGCTATAGTTATAGCCTTTATTAAACTGTACCTAAAATGTTCACAATACAGAATTTGTACTCGCTGGAGAGGATAATAATGTACTTGCTGAAGATTAGGAGATACCATCCCTATTTTGAGAATAGATTGGAACTGTATTTTTTCTGAAAAAAAGAACCCCAATCTAAAATTCAGGTTCTGCCCCACCCCTTTTGGAAAAGCATGTGTTGTCTACAAGTGGTCTCCAGGTTTCTAACACATGGAGGACATTATGGTGTTCCAAGCAGTTGAACTTGTTGCAGTGTCAACGCCTCCTTTCTCTGCAGGCAGGAGTACAGCAGGATTGGTGAACTGATTTAAAACTTTCCTAGTAATTTTTAGAACAATTGCTTCCAGGTAAAAATGTAATCATTATCAATTTCTTTATAATTGTGCTCATATGGATGTTTGAAATGTGGTATTCTGTAATAATAAATGAGAAATGAAACTGGTTTATTGATTATTTTTTTTTATATCTAGTGTGCATCTCTCGATGGCAGGTGTGCGATAAGTTGTGATGATGAAGTAAGTATTTAAAAGATTTTTTTATTTAAACTTCTGCTGAAGTAGAGCATAAAGTTGATGAGCTTAGTTTGACCATCTCATTGTAACCTTCTGGTGTCATTTGGAATCATCTTCTAAATATTATGTTTAGATAGTGAGACTTTTTTTATGATGGCTTAAAAATATCCATTAAAAAAAAGGTTAAAACTGATACCTCAAATATGCATTGCAATAACTTGTGCTTTGTGAATCCAGTGCTAAAAACAATTCTAAGCTGGGCTGAGGCATTATTTTACTATTTTGTTGTTCTTAGAAACTAATATCCGATGTTCACACTAGAACAAGACATGAATTCAGTGTTGAATCTATGCAGAACTAGTACATTAATAGCACTTTAGAAATAATAATTAAAAAATGTAGTAGTAAACTTAGCCAGTTTGGCCTAACTCACTGAAGTAGCCTTTTATGTAATTTGTTAGATAAAAATTAGTATTTTTAATAATTTATGCATAGATTTTTTGGCAAAACATTTGTCATCACACCTTATATTTTGGTTAAGTAATTAATACACCACAGGTAAAATGAATTAAAAATATTTAATGAAGTGCAGACTGTATTGATATATGGGGAGGAAATAAGAATACATCATTCTAGAAAATCAGAGTTTGCTTTGAGATATTGCATCATGGGTTGTTAGTGATTTGGAAGAAAACAAAGTAATTACTGATAACATCCATCTGTTATCTTTGAACTGAATGAAAGATGCTGGGAGATATGGATCACATGAAATACTGTGCTTAAACAGGCTACATGAATTTAAGTATGATCAAATGTAATTTATGCATCTGGAAATAGGAACTGCAGGCTGGTTTTGTTTGCTGCTTTTTTATAGTGGTCAAAAGTGGTCTATTTCAAAACAGTCACAAAAAGGAAGAGCCTGACTGATTGCTAATGCAATATTTTTGCAGTCTTTTTTTAAATAAGATGACAATTTTTTTTTACATGGTCATAAAGTTTTTTTATACAGTTTTATTCAGCTTTTTAAACACCCTAAGTTGCTTTCAGGAAAGCTGTTATCTGTCAGGCCAAGACTCAGCAGTCAGCTCAGCATCAGTTTTTACACCCTGTGTGTTTTTCAACAAAGCAAAACATACAGTACTCAGCAAACCATGGAAAGCTAGATACTACCTCCAGCCCTGCAGACTGGTGTCTAAGCAATGCCTTTTCATCTCTCCCCTCTGAAGCCTTCTGAATGTTCTCACAACTTTGTGTCACTACTTCTTGCAATAGGAACCCACAGATATTATTTGTGGTCTTCTGTAAGATTTAATTTTCTATTTCTCTGCTATTTCTTATCTTTCTTATAGTCTCGTTTTACAGTTCTCTTAAACTGTCCCAGCACTTGAAGTAGACTTCCAGTTCTTATCACAGAGGTGCTGCTTGTCCTGTGTTAATGTATTTCCAATGAAATCTCTGTATCTTCTGCTACCTGAACTGCTGCCCTGACTGTATTCCTGCCTATACAATAGTTAATTCACTGGAGTGTGCTCTGTGTTGTCTAGCGTTAAGTTTGTTGAGGGCTGTTCAGGACATTAAAAAAATTAACAAGAATGGTTACATAAAGTGCTGTGTGAGGTTTTCTGTTGTGAAAGTTAGCAGGCTTGGGCTTTCTGAGGACAGGTAATTCAAAACTTTAAATAACCATAGTAAAAAAAAAAATAACAAATGTGTTTGTGGGGTGCTTTCCAACATGTGCCTTTTTTATATTGGATATTTAGTTGCTTAAGGCAAAAAAAAATGTGTTTTTTTTTTTTTTTACTTTTGTATAAATGAATTTATATAAAGTTTAAAAGGTACATCGTCAGTCTTAGTAATCTCAACCTTGTATACATTGAGATGTGTTTTATTGTAAAGTGAGACCAGGACGTAGGTACAGCGATAATACACATTTGCCTAATATGAGATTCAGATCACGAAAACCATTCCAGGGAGAAAGGCAGAACTTAAAACATAGGTAGTTGTAGGACTGGAACACGAACTTCTTCAGCGTACTAAATTAGCAAAACTTACAGAAAACTTTAATTTATCTACTAGGACCCTGGAATCTAACATTTGGAGGAATGAGACACCAGTAAATAATAGGGGGAAAAAATTGCAGTAAACCAGAACACAAAGGTCTGATTATCATGCCACCTTTTGCAAAGAAATAGACTGTATAAGTCAACATGTCTTTTGCATTTCTAGCTTTGACAATTTAGGGACTCTTCTGTTTATAGCTTGTGTCATTTTAATTATTAATTTTCCAAATCTGAAGTAATGAGAAACAGAGCAGATTCCATTCAGGTGTAGATGAAAGTCCTTACTTAGTCCAAATCCCAGGATGTTATTTGCTAATTTTAAGGTGAGCTTATATTGTTTATTACCCTATTCTCCTAAGAGTGATCTGACATCTATTGAAAATGACAGACTGTAGAACTGTTAAACAGTCTGTGGCCTTTCTTTACTGTAGCTTGCTATGGACTTAATATGCAAGCTTGACCTTAAATTGTGTCCAGTAGCTTCAAATATGTTCATTGGTGGGTTTCCAGTCGTAGCCAAACAGCTTGAGAATTAACTACAAGTAGCCAGCATTAGAGCAGTGTATAAAATCTCCTTGTTTAAGCCTGAACTACCATGCTTCTGATGCAAAGTGTCCAAATACTTCATCAAAACAATCATATTATCATTACTGCAAAAATGGGTTTGGTCTGGCTTTGCAAAGAAGCAGGTATGCACTGTTCAAGATTCTAAGAGGGCACATCCAGAAATATTGATTCATTTGTTACATCGGTAATTAGGAAGAATAGTCATAATATAGTTTGTTAAACATTCTTGCAAAATTTCTTTTCCCTGTTGCACTCAAATGCAAAGAAAACACAGTTTAAAGTCAATTCTGCTACTTTCACTTGACACCAGCAGGAGACATATGGGAAAGTCTCAGGAATAGTGTGAACCTCGGTGAATTAGAGATTCCAAATTTTTTGTTAATGACAGAATATCCTGTTGAAAGTGCTCAATCAAATATCAGAGACTCTCTATCAAGCCTGTTAATTTTCACAGCTGTCTTTTCTTAATGGTAAGAAAATATCTGCTGGACAGTTATGGTATAAATTAGGGCATTTAACAGTATTAAGACATTAATGCATTTAGAGTGGTACAAGCATCATACAGAGAATTAGTTAATGAGTTTGTGTGATATTTGTCATTCTAAAAGACAGACATCCGATTAATTAGAAATCTTTCTGGTTTTTTGAAGGCTTTGAAGTTTCTCATTTGTTCTTGTTTTCCTGATGTCTCACATTTTATTTTCATGTTCAGTTTTCTTTCTTTTCTTTTTGTTTTTGATTTCTTAACCCATATTGCATTCCATTACCGTTATTGTATATTGGAGCTGTGAAGAATACGTAGAGGACTTGAACTTGATCAAAGTTACAGTGATTCAAATGTGTTCTCAGACCTCAGTCGACATTCTCACTGTGTTTATTCTGGAATTCATGCCTACTCCATTTTACAAGCTCAGGGGGTCTCCACCTATGGAACATTTCCCTTGAAATCTGAAGTTCACTGAACTTGAACCTTTGAGCAAACCTGTGCATAGTTCATTTCCAATACCTGTGAAACATTGTGAATTAAAACTCTTTCATGCATCTCCAGTCTATGCAATCGCTAATATTACAGACATTAATCTCCTGTTTGAGATTTGCTAATGTGTGGAATGAGCAAATGAACCCCTCTGTCAGTGCAAAATTTAAGTTACAAACTGTTTCTTTCATGTATTGTTGAGTACTGAAAGTTATTTATCTTGCTGGCAAGCAGGTGAATTAAAGATCCTGAATGAATACTTTTCCCTGGTTAATGTTTCTAAAACGGATTGAAACAGAATCCCTCTTATCATCACATTCCTCCAAAGAGATAAAAATTCCCCTTATTGTTTTATGCCTGTTTCTGACAATAACACTAAAACATTCTTTTATCTTTTTAAATTCTGAACAATGCCAGTGAATGAGTATGGCTTACAGATTTGAGAAGCAGACACTAATTCTTGAATCAAGCCAGTGTTTTCCCAATGGTATATAATCCATAAACTATGAAATTAAGCCTATATTCCTTCCTGTTTAGCATAACTACTTTTATTTATTTTTCCATACTGTGGAGAAATACTGGTTCTAAAGCCTTATCTTTAGATTAATCTTTTGTGCATGAGGACTGCAAATATGTATCCTCACAAGAGCTCTTTGTTGACTTAGCTCCTCTCCTAATAAAGTTAGTGGAAGGTTTATGATTGACTTTGGGGAGAGCTGTGTTCTGGTGTTACAGTCTACTTCTGAAATTCCACCCTTCACACACCATTGAGGTTAAGTAGATGCCTCTTCTGAAAGCATTAGCTCTGCTCGAGTCTTTGCCAGCATCATCAGCTTTTCACATTGTATTTCTGAATTTTTGGCTCCAGCAGATCAAAGGTTGGAAATGAGTTGTTTCAGCTTCCTTTTAGGCAGGTTTTCTGTTGCTGGGGGTGTCTGCAGCTTAGATTCCTTTATTAGAACAAATGTCCTGCATCTGTGTTAGGAATTATGTTCATTCCAAACTTTGGCCTGATTAGCACATCTATGCTTTTTAAAAAACTAATCTTCAATCCAGCATTTCTACACAGCTCCCCTTTTCTTCAGCTCCAGAGGACAGTAGCAATATGTGACTAGAATGAGTCAAACACATCTAAGCATCTCTTGGAAACTCGGACTGCATTTCCACAGCATCTTGCACAACTAGTGCTGCATGGAGAACCACCTTCCTCACTACAGAAGCAGAGAGCTGTTGCTGGTTGTGCAGAGTGTAGCAGAAAACCTATTTTATTGTGCCTCTGTGCAGCCCATTTGCAGCAGGAAAAGTTTTGAATTAAAAGCAAAACCATGATGATTGGAAGCCATCCTACTGTGTGGGTATTTTTACACAAATGTCACAGAAAAATCAAGAAACAATGATTTAGACCAACAGTAGAAATACCTTAAAGATTGAACGCTGGGGTAGGTATTGGCAATACTGAAGAGAAACTAAGTTATGTCAGGGTTTTAGTTGAACCTTATGTTTAAACTCTGAAGTACAGTAATTAAAACTTTGCCTGTAGCAAGTAATTCACTTGAGGTTAAAGTAGTGAGTGCATGTATGGAGAGAAGCACTGATTTGGGTTTACCTTGTTTTATACACTTTATACGTCTGACCTACGAAAACAGTCCCACCTCTAAATCCAGTTCCCAATTAAAAACACAATTTGAAAAGCTTTAGGAGACCTGTGGGGCCTCTTTTACAAAAGTTTCTGGTCCCATCCCCCAATGAACAAATTAAAAAATATTACCCAGTCCCCTGTTGGTCCTCCAGGCTGACACTGTGTTTTCATTAATACATCATTAGCGTAATGACATTGTGCTGATGTTTTTCTCCAAACACAGGAGGAAGCCATCAGGAGCCACAAAGTTCTTTGTCTTTGCAAACTTAGTTGGAAGGAGAACTTTAAAGAATGGATTATAAAAACCCCAACCTTGTTCTTTTTATGTTTTTATTCTCCCTTTCTGTATACATCTTTGTTTTGTTTTGCATTTAAAAATACATATGCATCAATTGGATAACATCTCATAAGTTGAGACTACATTCACATAGAAGTTATGTAAGGCATTCTAGCAACAGGAAGGCTTCGCCCATTTAGAAGTCACATGGAAATAAATCAACTTATTGCTGTATTCTAAAATAAACAGATAAAATTGTATTTTATTATTTTTCAGACAATCAACTGTTACCTAATAGATAACAATGGATTTATTTTAGTGTCTGAAGACTATAAGCAAGTAAGTGAAAGATTTCTATTCAGTCTTATGTAATATGTTCATACAAAATTACTTGTTTTTAAATAGGTGACTATTCTAAAATGTTGAGGAATTAGTAACATAAAATGTAATAAATTCCTTCAGCAATTAATGTGGGTTGTTTTTCACAGGAGCTCAGATTCTGTCAACACTGGGGCAGTGTCCGCTCTTCAACTCACATGTTCTCTTAAAGGGCTTTTTTGCTGCAGAAATGTCTTGTCCATGAAACATTTTTACTGCAAGAAAAAAAATGTTCTCTGTGACATTTTTGCTGCTTGGAAAGGTGGGGTGGGGGGTGGGGGGGGAGGGAGGAATGAATTTAGATAGTAAAATATTAGAGAACTGTTAACTGAGGAGTTTGTTTTCTGAAGTGGATTACAGTCATTGAAGGATTAAAACTAAGCACTCAGAATCATGATTAATGAGAAGATCGTTCAAAGCATTAATTTTTCTTTTGTCTTCATGGAAATCTATTGAAAAATGAATTTAGAATTACTTGATACTGCAACCCTTATGGAGGAATCATCACCATGGTCACAAAATTTTTTGCCTGAAAACTACTGGGATGGTGTCCCAATTACGCCAGAATTTTGTGTAGCTGAATTTCTTTCATGTGTTGGGATTGTGAATAGCTGCCCTCCTACTTAGCCCTCAGGTGTATTAAATTTGTTATTACTATATTGGTTACTAAGAAATAGATATTGGAAAGAGCTCTGGGGAGGAGATAAAAACTCAAAGTGAATGGCAGAAAAGAAGCCAAACTGAGTATTTCCTTTTAATTTTTTAATGATACTTAAAATTTGACACTTCTGAAAGTAAAAATATACAGATATTTTTCAACCTTGCACAGTGCAAAAGTAAGTGCATGGTTCCTCATGATCCTTCTCTCCCTTTTTTGATTTGACTTTAAAAAGTCTATTAGCACATTATGGACCAAGGAAATGCAATTTTTTTGAACTATTATCCTTCCAGTGTGTACTGGAGCATTAATAGTTCAGCATGCTGTACTACGTCACGTGATACATGTTCTTTGTGATATGTTCTCTTACATGCAAAAATGAGCACCAAAATGTGTTATTTTGTTTTTCTTTATTAAATGTATTGCTTCCATCCCTTCAGAATGTAAAGCATGTTATTAATATAATTCTAGGATGGACCCCAAAATAATGTGAACTCAAATGTAGCATTGCTTAAATGTTGACTGTGGTGCATTAGAACCAGCTGTTTGGTTTTTTTTCTCCTGTATCTGTCTATCTATTTTCTATTTAGTTGAGCAAAACCTAAGAAAAACACTTTTTGTAGAATAGTTTTCATATATTTAAAACATTTTTGTCTCCTTATTCCCCCCTGTTGTTACTGTTATTACTCAGAGGTGCCTTATGGTGACCTGAGTAACTGTTTTCCTAGTTGATAGTTGGCTACAGCAAATAAATAGGATTAGGAAGAGATTTTTCCATTGGTAGGTAACCTGATAGCATCCATTACGTACTCCTGTGAAGAACATAGTGTGGACAACTGTTGGACCACAACTACTAGGGTTTTTAGTTACAATAGATCTAAGCCTAATGTGGACAATAAAGTTGTCTCTATGATTTTATAATGCTACAGTGAGATTATGAGAAGTGCAGTAGTATATGTTTGCTTTTATATGTGCATGTATGTATATATACTTATATTTGTTGTGGCTAGATAAGGGGTAGGGAAGTGGAATGACACATGATCAGTCACTTACCTGTCTGGGCTTGCTTCAACACTGTTTTTCTGTGGACTTTTCATTAATGACCTGAACTGCTTTGAATCTGAATTGCAACTAAATCCTAATGTATTAAAAAATCATGATAATCTGGGTGCTACTGCTTTGAGGGAGAACTAGTACTTGCAAATGTAACTTTTGTGGAGAGAACTGCCACTGAAACATCTTTATAAGATTGAAACAGAACTTTATAAATCAGGTTTCTTATTATCTAAAGTTATACCAGCCATTTATGGTTTGGGCTTTTTGACATCAACTGACTCTCCAATGGTTAGGATAATCTTTCTTCATCAGTCAGCTAGGGCTATTGAAGCTAGTATTTTTAGTCATATAAGCTACAAATGTTCCTCTTGTTTCTAGGAGACTTTACATATCCACATGTTTTGGAAAATGTTCCAAGTTTCCCCTGAGTAAAAAAAAAAAAAAAAAGAAAAGAGGCAATACTTGCTCTTTAGGTGGAGGAATGCCTTTTTTTGGCTAGGGCTGTAACTTTTCTGCCTGTGAACTCCCAGGTGCATACTTGAGGTCAGCTAAGTTCCTTGTAATGGAATTGGGGTTTAGTTCATACAAAACCTATGGAATCCATGCAATTTGAGAGTGCAGTGCCCTTTCCCCCCCATAAATTGTGGGATTTTTCCCTTTAAACAATACAGAGAACATATTCAATCCTTCTGGGAGTTGAAGCTCTAAAATAAAAAATGTCTCCTTGAACTAGAAAAACGCTGTACATGCAAGATTTTCCACTGTCGTATGAGTGGCTGCAGATGATGGAGTCACTTCCATATTTACATACCAAGCTCAGAACATGAATGTTTGTTTTCTCAATAGAGATTTATTTTTATTAGTCCACATCTACTGAACAAGGACAAAATGAGTAATTCATCAGGCTGAGTGGTTCTAAGTATGAAATGACTCTGAATTGAGTTAAAATTTATAGAATTGATGAAATGTACTGCTGCAAGCTCCTTAAACAGGTCATGCAGGAATTACAAACAATGCTTTTTAATGGCTGTTTATTAAATCCTCTCACAACCTGTTTATGTCTTTTTTGAGTAACATTTTAATCACAAGTGGTTGTGATCAGATTAGTGTTTTCTTTGCAAGCTTTAGGTTTGGATAGCTTTTATTTCTGATATTAGATGTTATATAATGTACCTCGATATATTCTCTAAGCTCTCACATCTGCTCAGGGGTAATAATGTAATCCCTACAACCTGCCATGACTGTGAAGCCCTCTTCAGTTTTTATGTAGCAGTAGTCCTGGAAACCTGTCTTTGTAACTGTCAAAGCCAGTCTTGTCAGATCTTAGTGTATGCCAGTTTAAACTGATCAAGCATTGTTTTGCATTTACTTCTGGTAATTTCTTGCATTTTGCCCTTACAGACTGGTTACTTTTTTGGGGAGGTTGAAGGGGCTGTGATGAACAAGTTACTAACAATGGGCTCCTTCAAGAGGTAAGAACTAACTCAACTTTCTATCTCTGAAAAAAAGGTTGTAACAACAAAATTAAATAAAGCAAACACAAAGTCATGTAAAAGAAGGCCAACTGGCAGTGTGGCTGGGTTCTCATTTGTACCTCTTTCTGTGTGATCTGAGTGTAACTCGGTGCCATGCACATTGAATGTTAAGAGTATTGGAGACAGCCTATAGTGAGTTTCTTATTAAAACAACAGGGTTTTTGACTATGATGCTAAAACTGTGTGCCTGTCCTGTTCCCACTGTGCTCAAGTGGAAAAGGGACTGGACAACATCTACTACTGAACAGTTTTAAATGGCTTAAAATCAAATCACTGATGTAACATTAAACATTCTGACCTGAAAAATGTTAGAGATTGCTGAAACTGGGCAGTGCAAAATGCCCTACTGTTAAAGGGAAAATGTCCTGCCAGTAGTTCATATGCATTCATTCACCTTTGAACATTGTTGTGACTATTGACCTGGTCTTACTATCATGACGACAATAAAAAAGCCATAGTGGTTTTATGCGTTGTCCTTTGAAATAAATTATGTGTCTTGGGGAAGTAAGAAAGCAGTTTTCCTTTAACCTGTAACTCAATACTGGAGTCTCCATGGCTTTCACGCAGTCTAAGAACTGTTCCTTCCCCCTTTGTCCTCTTGCAGCATAAGAGAAGTGCTGACTATATTACACTTCTCCCTTTTATTTTCCTGTGCATTTCTGCTATTTAAAAAAAAAACCTCACCACTGATCCCATCAACCAGAGTTTAGTCACTACATAGGAGTATGTATACTGAGGCTCTCAAAGCAGATGGTTTGCGTGCTTCCTTTGTAAAAGCAGCTCTCGTAAAGACAGAAAGCTTTCCATGCTGCCTCTGTGTGCTTTAGCTGAATCCCACTCCTGGTAAACCTCTGACCTGAAATGGAAAGATCCAGCACTCGCTGAATCACCCCAAAGCCTCGTTTTCTGAGGGTGGCAACTTTTTGTGTTTAGCGCTGCATTCTTAACAGATGCTGCAAAAGGAAGTGAAGTAATACATATTTATAGACTGGGTTCTACAATGAAATGATCTGTTTATACAAGAGACAAAGCATTTTATTTAATGCAAACAAAAGCATACAGTCAAAATCAAGGGATAATGCTTTAATTTATCCCAATTTGTTTTGTCCTGCCTAGGGAAGCATTCCAAACAGAGTATCTACTGATCAATTGATGGTAGTTGGCACCACCATTGAGAAAACAAAGACTGCTTGGCTCCAGTATTCCATCTAAACTGCAGCGGGCGCCAAACTGGCATGTGTCATTGCCTTATCATTTTGCTGGTCTAGAGCTCCGAGGGAGTTACAGATAATGAAGCACTAGCTCGCTGCAACTGAGCTGCATGCTAAAGAAAATGTAAACACAATGAGCCGATTATTTAAACATAATAAACTGGCCATTGCCAATCAATTAAAAATGGGAGATAATCAAAGTGGTGTAATTGCACTAAATGAGCCACCTGCTTTTCCTGCTGTACAGCAGATAGCTCTGTGCAAGAAAGAAAACCCCAAACTGTCTTTGAGCTGGACTAGATGAGGCCTTGAAAATACATTATTCCAGCAATATGAAGGGAAAATCTTTGTTGGCTCTCCTGAAAATTTTTAAGATTACTAATTTGTTTGGGTGGTGGTGTGTTTTGCTTTTCCAAAATTTATTTTACATAGAATAAGAATGAAAGAAAAAAAAAAAAACCAAGCACTGAATAATGCTATAGCAAAACGTATTACTGGTACCATTTCCATGAGAGCACAGCAATATAGCTATTGCATGTGTTATACTCATTGCTGCTCTTACCGCAGAGACAGAATCAGAGTGTAAGCTCTGCACTTTAGCCTTTTATTCTGACAGTATCCACAGCCAATTTCTTGCAATTTGCTTTTTGTAAGGCATTCACTGTTCAGCAGGTGAATTATATAGCTTTGCCCTGCTTGTTCTGCTCTTTCTCCTTTTTTTTCTTTAGTTTAGAAGTAGAAGGTTCTGTGCTACCTGATCATCACCACAGAAGAGCTTGCTGACATCCCCCATAACCGTGGGGATAGGGTCTTTTCCTCCTTTTTTGCAACGATGACCTGAGTGGCAGTGAGATACATCCTACCACCTCACTGATACATGCCAGCTCTCAGGCTCTCTGTCCACAAAAGGAATGAAATAACCCTTTGTGCGTTCTCTCAACTACCAGTAATTTGGAGGGATATAGGAGTTCTTTTTAGGATTGAGCTGGAAGTGCTAAACAAAAGGGGGTTGTTTGGTGCTGACTATATTTCTTTTCAACCTGCAGCAGGATGAAATTCAATTTTTGTGTTCACTGTTTATTTTTTAAAGTGAACTTAAATACCTCCTTCCCTCCTCAATTTCTTTAAACTCAGTACTTCTTTTGAAAAAGTGTGTACATACGTATGTATGTATATTTTCTTAGTTTATGGGTTTTATATTTAGGGAGAAAAATTATATCAGTGCCCCACAGCAACGTGACATGTTCTATGATTTCATTTAGCAAAATGATGTTTATCTTGTACACTGAATATTGCACACAGTTAAATAATTTAAATATAATTTAAATTCATTATTTAAAAAGTTAAGATGTGCTTATGGAAAGGTATCTGCTTCACATAACTTAGAAAAAAAGTTTCTTTATCATATCCTCAACACTTGTTTACATAAAAACAGTGGAAAAATTAGGTTAAACTGCTCAAAGAATGAGAATCTAAAAAAATCCCTCATCAAAAAAATTAGAAAGTATCAGAGCCATGAGATGCTCCCCAAATGAACTTAATAAATCTAAAAGAGAAAATGAAATATGTTTTTACTTCGAAGTACTTTCATCATTAAAAGTAGGAGAAGCAATTCCATGACTATGGAAGCAGTGTCATTTCCTCTTAATAGTTCTGTTTCCACCAGGCATCCTCCTGGCTCTGAGGAATCGATGCTGTGGTATTTGCTCGTGTATGACTGAAATGATGCTCCCCTGAATTCCAGCTTCCCCAGATGCTAAGGTTCACTCTAATAAGTTCTTGTTGCTTTGAGAGCTTCTCTTGTTTCTCAGGTTTTCTTGCTCTGTTCCTTTATCTGTATTGACATGCTTCCTAGAGAGTAATGCACACTGCCTGTGGCCTTACCACACGGTACAGCCCAAACCTTTCACCTGTGTTCTCAACACAGGCGTGTAGAGGCAGCCTTTCATCTCTCTTGATCTGCTTTATAAGCAAAACCTAACAAGTGTTGTGCCTCCAGGTTTAAGATCATTAAGAAACTGAGAACTCCTTACTAAGCTACGTGCCAAGAGCAGAGCATTCTTATAGCCCAGTCATGAGAACAGTAACTGGTGGCTCATGGACAGGGTGCTAATTTCTGCTGAGACAGCACAGCTTCAAAATGAAGGATCATTTTCTGTTTAGTTTATGCCACTCTTACTTATTTAAGCATTCATTTTTAATAAGATATTCTTGAATTTTTAGTGAATGTGTTAAATGGACATATATTTTAAAACGACTCTTATTTTGGTGTGGACCTTTACAGGCATCAGTGTGACCTATTAATTTGTCAGTGTTTCTGAATGTAGACTTTGGAGAAGATCTGTGATAGACTGAAGGAACAAGTCAAATTGGAGTTAGTGGATTTGGAATTAGAGAAATGTTACCTGTGATGCAGCAGTTCTTTAATCTCCCCAAATCTTTAACCGGTGAAAAAAAACATTTGAAATTTTATGAACTGAAAATCTTTCAGCTCTTATAATTGATGGTATTTTACACTACCAAGTAGAAATCCATAGGTGTGCTGAAAATGTAGCTGAGAGCAACAGAGACACCAGTTAACACAGCCTGTCCTGCTGGCAGGGCTTGGCAGTTCAGTTTTCTTGAAATAGGTTCATACTCTGTTGAAAGTAAATTGCAAAGTAAAAGACTGAAATTTACTATATAGTAAATTAACAATTAAAAGTTTTTTACTAAAATCTATTGGGTCCCTGAAGTTGCATACAGTGTAGGTGTACATTTAGGCTTTTCCTGAGTTTTTTTTTCCTATTAGTTAAAGATGATTGTACATAGTCTATACAATAGTCAACGTCCTATGACTATGTTGAAAATAGTTGTCTTGTAGGCTTCAGTGACCCGGTGTGGTAATATGGGTAGTTAACAGCACAATTAATTCAGAAAGTCTCAAGAATGTCATTGGTAGCAACAGCAAAGCTCTCCTGTGAAGTGCTGTAGGACATTCATGGATTAGGCATCTAAATGGTCCTAAAATTGGATTGTGGGAAGCAGGCAATTATGTTCACTAACTGGAGTTGGTTAAACGAGGTACAGGTAGCTGCAAATAGTTGTTGAAAAAATGTGACGCAATAACTTCAAAAAGGACAATCTGGAAACCTGTCTTTCTGCAAGTGTGAGTTAAGTCTGAGTGAGAAGATCTTATACTCTTAAGATCTTGGAGACAGTAGCAATAAAATAACTCTCTGGAAATTATACCTGAGCACAGAAGCACCATAGTGTCTTAGGCCACTCTTGACTGCAAATACTGTAGTAGGCTTTATAAAGAGTAGGCTGGAAGCCTTTTTTACTTTCCTGTTACAAGGATAAAACCCAAACAAAACTGGATTTGAATTTGTAACAGCCTTGGAACCCATTCATGCAGAGCTTACAGTGGTAGTCTCCAGAATTATTTCAGTATGTTAGAGAGTACAGATTTCAATGTGGTTATGGGCTTCCTCCACTGATCTTTGAAATGTACTGCAAAATTCCTACTTGTTTTTAGTGTGGAAGAATCAGGTGTTTATGGTAATTTGTCAATAATGCTTTTGCTGCTGTAGTTTGCATTACAGTTGTTTGAAGCATCTTTATAAACTTTCAGATAAGTGTTGAACCAGCCCAGTTGGAAACTTACTGGGATGGGAACACTTTCTTCAAAAGCCAGAACTCATTCCAAGCATTTGTTAGGAAATCTGTGTCTGGACTGCACCTTTGTGAGGATTTTTTGTGGGGGGCGGGTTTGTCGTGTTTTGGTTTTTTTTTAAACCTGAGTACAATATCTCTCTTCTAGTTTGTTCCTAAACCAGTATCTTCACACTGAAAACACCTTCAAATATATTTACTAAAAATAAACTCATTATAATATAATCCATAGATGTTATTCAAGCCTTTCCAAACAACAATTTTGCAGTGTTCCATAATGATTTTGAGGTTGTTTATTACAACTCTCTCCCTCTGCCATCACGCTAAAGTTTAGTATTTCTTTCCCTGTTATATGAAGGGGGTTTTTTAACCACTTACACATGTGATTTTTGTTTCTTCTGCTTGTAAGACTATCTTAGATTGTTGTATACTCCCTACAATGCAGTAAGCCAATCTACAAAAAATATTATCTGGCACACCAGGGTGCAATGTTAATTATCTGTGTGAGTACATATTTCAATCTTCTAATGACTTTTTCTCTTTGAGCATTTAAAGAAACTATTGCATCTGTTTCAGTGTATTAATTACTTGAGAAATGTAATACAAGTGCAAATATTGAGGAGGGGAAAGGCTTTTTCCAATATTTAAAGTCAAGTTCAAATTAGAATAGATATTAGATACAGTAGTATGTGCATAATGCTTCTTAGCAGCCTAAGGATTGACCAAGCAGTTTTGGAGAATGACATTGAAAATTTAGAAAACTGACTGCAATTACAAACACCAAATAGTCACAAAATTATTCTGTCGACAACTGTTTGTTTACAAAGAATAAAGACAAAACTGAATGCTCTTTTACTTGAGACACTAAGTACTCTTTGAAACAGGATGGGACCATTTAATCTGCGCAAAATTCCTTGACTACTCTGTAGAGAGCACATTAGCTTTTGTGAAACACCCTTGTCTGTGTGCTTATCACTTGCCACCATCAGTAGGAGGTCCAAGTGCACATGCAACACAGTCCTTGGATCTCAAGGAATAAAATAGACAAGCCAAACAAGTCTGGAAAGGCTGAGCTGTAGAGATTACCTTATGGCTGGATTCTGACCATGGTCACAGGGGGAAAAAAATCCTAGGGAAAGTGGTGTATTACTGCATGCCATACAGGCAGCACAGCTTACACCATGTACTGCTCTGTTTGTCTTGGCAGATCTGTGTGCGCGGATCTGGCTGTGGGCGTGATTCTGCCAAATATGGTCAGTGTTCAACTTACACCCATGTTTAGGTCTCTAGTTATGCGTTTGTCTACCATGTGCCTCTCTCTGCCAGTCCACAAAACAATGGCTTCCTAGCCATTTCTATTCTGAACATAAGATAAAATTACTAATGTAAGCAGTATGACCACGTATGTTTAGTTGAAGCTGCGAGATCCAATATACTAGATATTTTGCCTGTAAGCCGAAAAGAAAATATAGGCATAATAAAGAAGATTTTAGTGATGGTTGATGTCACAAAATTAGATCAGAAAAATTATATATAGTTTCTACCAGAGTGGATTACATGTTATTGATACAGGTTGCAACGTTTCATGGCATGCAGTGCAGAATGCCTCGTGGTGATGCTGAATGCATTTCATGACCTCTTTTTGGCAGCTTCTGGGACATCCTTTCCGTAGCCCAATTTGTGTGCTCTCCTTTCCTCTTCACTTAGAAGCAAGGCACACATTGCAAAATGTTGAAGTCCCATCTCATACATCTATAAACCATCTATGTCCAATTGTGTTCTTTTGTCCCTCTGATGATTCAGAAGTCAAATGGATATGAACAAATAATACCAGTAACCGTTATATATTTACACGTGTTGCAACTTATCAGCTAAGGATTGTTTACATCTGCTATAGATGTTAAATGCTTTTTTATGTGGATGGATATAGTTAATTAATTGTTCTATGGACAGACAGATTTAGAGAAATAATCACAACTCCATATGCTATCTTTGAGTTCTGGATTTTACATTTAGATCTCTGAAGTGTGTCAGTGATGAGTAAAATCACAAGCAGAACAAACGTCCCTGTCTGCTATGCATCTGAGGAGGCTTCTAGCATATGTTAATTACAGCAGGTACCTAGCATGGAATATTTTGACTTCATTAAAAGAAGCAGAAGTAAACCCACTGTGCTTCAATTGTCTCTACTGTGAATACACTAAAATTCCACCTCTCTCTTCTTTGGAAGCAACACCATGTATTTACAAATTAGTTGTGCACTGAGAACTGTAGAAGTGTCTTTTTGCCTTTACTGGAGTTCAAGGGTTGAACTGTTGTGAGAAGCCCCTCAAATGCATAGGTTCTTCACTTTCTGGGGCTAAATGTGCTGATCTCAGTCCAGAACCAATTGTTGATGCATCACGTTGAATGTATATTCTCCTCCTCCTCCTCCTCACATTGTTTATATCATTGTGTGTTACACTGTCTATCTTCCCTGATTTCTCCCACTTACCCTTTTCCTTTGTTCTGTAGTCTGATACAATCTTTACAGAGTTTTCACAGTGTTTCTTACCTTTATTCTCCTTTGTGTAACCTGTATTTTAATGACCCCTTTCCCTCTTTTCCCTGCTGCTGTTACAATTTTTATTTTCCTGTCTACTTTGTGGGCAGACTGTTCCATGTCATCATTTTTGATCCAGTGTTTTTCTTCTTTTAGTCAAGCAGTTTTCTGTTCTTCTCTGTAGAATTACACTTTATGACTACCAGGCCATGTGTAGAACAAACAAAGAGAGTAGCGACAGTGCCCATAGCTTACTGGACGTAAGTATAGTGAATTTTCTGAGCACCTTTCCATGCAATCATCAAAGAAAGCTGTTGCAAATTTCTCATGGCCATTGTAAACCCATTACTTTGATTTAGAATGCTTTCAGCTCTCATGTTTGTCCTCGTGCCTGCAAGGAATGGTTCACTATTAACCAGTGTTAAGCATTTTCAAGTTCAAATACACAGTTGTTTCTAATTCTGGGCCACCATTTGTGAAGTTCTGTCAGGATGTTCCTTCCACCATTTGAATCCTCCTCCTTAAGACTTTGCCAATAGTTTGTGCTTATTTTGGGGAACCAGGATCATGCTTTTTCTGTATGGAAACACAGACACACATGTAGAAATTTAATTCAAATTATTTTTTTAATATATATATATGAAAGGATTGGTTAATTGGCAAAGGATACAAGTCTCTGACTTTACCATTTTTTTTTCTTTGTGGTTAAAGAGGATGTCATTTAAAGGAGAATCTCAGTGAATTAAAAACTTTGTCTTGCGATTAAATCTGAATAGAATCTTAGTCCCTCTGCAATGCCTGTTAGAGACCAGCTGGGTCCTGAAAGGGCAGCACTTCCTTGTTGCTTAATCATACATCTGTGTAATAACACCAAAGGCGTATTATAATCGTGTATACATTTTCCTGATTAATAAACTATCAAAACTGAAAAGGTGTTAAAGTGTAGATTTTGCATATTAAGAAGGAATGAAAGGAACAAATATGGACAGTATTACTATGGAAAAATTCTTATTTAAAGACAACAGTAAAATGCTCCAGCAATTTTACCTCGATATCTGATAATATTTTTAAATGCACGAAGAACTAGCTAGAAGAAGTAAGCCTACACATAGTTAAACTGTTGAGTAAATATCAAAGTTCTACCTGGTACCTTCCAAATACATCGATATTGAGAGAGATGTAAAATCATATTTATTTAGAGATGTTTTCATTTACATATTGACATGCATCTGTGCTTTTCAAATATGAACAAATTTGTATTTACTACACTTCTCAGTCTGCTGTCCGATAAAGCCTGAACTTGAAAAGAGACACAATAAGCACCAGGCTGTGCAACGAGACTTAAATTATCTGTGAAATAGAATGGGATGCTGTGAATCGCATTTTAAAATATATTAAAACTATTAGCAACAACCTTCCATCCCAAGGTTTGGGGCTTCAGCCCAGTTTGCATAAGCACCCAGCATGTAGAGCTGAAGTATTTCTCTCTTATGAGTGGGCTTTAATCCAAGACATTTTCACAGTTCCAGTTTTTGTCCAGGCTGTGTTTATGTAGAAAAAATATCTGCAACTGGTGTGGAATACACAAAGACATGGCAAGCATGTTCACTCTTTATTTTTTTTAAAGATAGCCAATCTTGTCTTTACGCCACAAGTGCATTTTTGTGATGTTCAACATGAAAGATGGGCAGAGATTTGGTTATTTTATTATTTTCCTTTTGATTCAGTCAATTCTAATAACTGTGATTACAAGGAAAGCATAAGGAGAGCTTGCACTAGAATCACTTGAGAGAGCTTGAGAGCTTGCACTAGGCAGGAATAAATTCCTCAGAAGTATTTTTCCTCTGGTTTTATGCCTGATTTTGTCCATATATCTCAGGTTATTAGGCAGTGTTCAGTTTCTACATAAGCAAAATGTTTGCAAATGTGTCTCCTTCCATTTTAGAATTACGTTTTTTCAGACACAGGAATACATAGAGACGAGACCGACACTCTTGAAAGAAGTTCTTATTTCAAACAGCATAGAAGTGGAGCATAGGCATCAAAGACTCTGTGATGACTAAAGGATCTTTCACAACATTCTGCCAAAATTGTGAAGAACAAGTGTCAGGGCTTGGTCCCTCTTTCTGACATGGCTTTATAGTCTGTAGGACTAAGATAATGAATTAGGAACAGATTAGATTTACAGATCATCTGGTCCATTTCTTTACCAGTATAGGTTTGGTTCTTAAGAAATATCTAGATGATTTTTGTTGAGCATATTTTCTTGTCTTGGATGTCTCTCCATAGAACCACTTTTTTTCCAAATGTGTTAGTGCCAGAGTCACCCAGCTCAATTCCTTTGGCTCTCAATGATGGATAGAGAGAATAAAACTCCTGCAGTTTTTGCTGCAGTTTTTGAAGGAACAGTGGAAAAGTCTGTCTTAGTAAAACTGCATTTCATGAGAATGTATTTGCAGTAATGTAACAAAATGTTTTTCCAAAAAAAAATTCTAAAATGTTTTCTCTGTTTTGGTCACATTATTGAAAATTTTTGTTAGATATATTGAGGTTTAAGGATTTTTTTAGTCTCATATTGAAAAAGTTTGTAATAGGTAGTAGATTTTTACATTAAATTGTGTTGTTCATAAGTAATGATAAATATTTTACACAAAACCATTTAGCATTATGAAAACTGAGGAATGCAACAAAGTTTATCACTTGGGTGTGGAACTTCAGATTTGGTATGAAAATAAATAGGATGTCCCACAGGGATGAAATTTTGTTTTCAAGTCTTGTAGGCTTTTATCTTTTCCTATAAGACAACCCTTAGTAGGCAAAAGCCTTTACTGTCTTGGGTATTATGCATTCTGCTGGCTTGCTATTTCAACCTCTCATGCCACTGACTGGCTAATTCATTGGCTCTGAGAGTTATCAGTCCTGTACAGAAAATACTCTTTGTGCCCTTCAGAAAATTTAAATGGCTAGTTACTGGTGTGTAAATTGGCAAAGCTTCAGTAAGGTGTTGAGTCAGGACTGTTGAACATGATTTTAGATGTCACAGTTGCTCTTTTAAAGTCAGTGTGACTTACTTGATTGATGTGGAATTTAAACTGTCTGCAAAATTCAATGCAACAGGGAAACCCTAACAGAGATGCACAAGACAAGGATAGATCCCTTTACAAATATCTGGAGACTTTTCTGCCTGAGATTCTTTCAAAAAAGAGTAATCCTATTGATATCTTTTTTAAAAATAAAATACCCAAAATGTAGTAGTTACTGCAACCACAGGATTTTCCAAGTATGTGCTGGGGTTTTTTTTTAAGATCAGGAAAAATAGAGGGAAGAGGGATGAATCTTGAAAAACTATTTAAAGGGCCTTCAACATGACACAGATAACTTTCTTTAGGTAAATTCAATCTCAGACACTTTTCCTAGGGTAATTAGACTGAGGCAATGAATAGAGATTTACATTATAGAGAGGCAAGTCTGTGAATTGCAGCCTAAGCAAAGCTCATGTTATCTACCAGAGCTATTCTTCCAGCAATAGCCTGGGAAATAGGAACCCCTAGAGGTTATAAATATTTAAGAATCCTTAGCAAAACTTTCCTTTTCCCACTGATAATCCATGCATATCACAAAACACATTAAAAGGAAGTTCCACCACTGCATATTTTAATATTCAGTGTGATTTACTTGATCTTCATAGAAAAGGTGTTGTTCTTTTTCTCATGCTACCCATGCATTTGAATATCCATAACAGTGTCTTTACATGAAGAATTCAGTTAAGATATAAACACTGCGTGTTTGCTTTTATTAAATGAGTTGCTTCTCTTCAGCCTTATAATGCCTTCTTTGCTGCAGTAAAATGGATTATGACTGAGCTTGTCTTGTAAGTAAATTTTTTCAAGAATATAATGAGTATTTGTATGATTTAATGAATATTTGTACTTTCTGCCTTTTACATACACTGTGCTGCTTCTGTTGCGTGGTTTTAAATATAGCAATATTAACAGTTTTGCTTTCCAATTTTGCGTTGTTAAAATCTTAAAATAAGAAATTTGGCTGTAGGAATTCACAGTTATGCTTTTTGCGTTATTCATGGTCTTCATTTACATCTCTATGTCTTTGCTTAGTAAGGCTAGCAGATTGCAATATACAAACCAAATTTATTATTGTGGTTAATGTTTAATTTTCCATAAATGTCTGGCTTTTTGCAGTGCTGCTTGGGTGGGCCATTGTCAATATAGCAAATGGCTGCAGTGACTCATAGTATTGTCACTTCATGAATTTCTGTAGGATGGATCTTGTACAGTGTATGCCACATAAGGTGTCCTCTGGATGTTGCTGATTTTTTTTTTTTACCTGGCTTAATTCTAACATTTTGAGTTAATTCATAACAAGTATTGCCTTTAAGAATGATCTCCCAAGAAATCACAGAGAAATACCATATGGAGAAACGGAAACCATAAAATGTATCACGTATTATTAACCTATGTTTTATTATTGTCTGCATCAGAGAGGAAAGTTGTAGATGTAATTGAATTTTATCTTTATTAAAATATTTTTTTCTTCTAGTCATTTTGATTTAATTGCAAATTATATGAACTTTCATCAATGTTTGGAATAAGAGTTTGGGAGAATTAACTGAATGGCTATTACCAGAGAGCAGAGATTGATCTTAAATGCAGCTTTCAAAGTAAATATCAGGGAAAGAAATCATGTTAAAACAGGACTTTGATGCTTGCTGTAACAGCTTCAAAAATATCCAGAAAATTTCTGTGCATCTTGTCCATATAATAAACTGGATGTGTGTTTCACATTCTTTACACTCACAGTAACTGCTAGACTGACACATACCAGTCCATTCTTCAAAGTAAATTGTAGTATATTTTAGTGGCAAAATGCATTTTCTGCATGCCTGGTTAGAGTTGATTATACACTGGTTAATCAATCATTTCTGCTCCTAGAAATAAATTAGTTTTATTATTTTGCTTACAGGACTAATACAAGAAATAACACTAATACAAGTATTTTATGTGTACTCCCGTACTACAGCCAGGACAGTTAAACTTGTGGCGTTTTACTAGAGAATTTACCCTACGTAATGAAGACATGATGTTTTGTAATATGAAAGAGTAAAAATACTCTATGCTGCCATGCATTGAGAATTTTAATAAACACTTCAAATAAGATCAATAATTAAAATTGTTATAGGTAAATCTATTATTTATTGATGGGATTAATTTAAGAAAAAGTTCTCGGTAGTAAGATACAACCCAGTGAACATATGAGAATAGCAGTAGTGGATGATCAGAGTTATTCCCGTAACATGAATATCAGTTTTGTGTTAGCTTTTATTTAATATAGGATTAATGGTACCAAACTACTGCCAGTTTAGTGTTTTGAGAACATTCTGAGGGATAATGTGAAAACTTTAATGATTTCTCTAGATTCCTGGTGGAATTCAATCTATGCAGTTGGTGGCACTCTGATCTAACAGCAAAAGGTAAGTGTAATTTTTCTTTTCCTGAACACAATACAACAAATTCTAGATTAAATTTGATTTAAAAAAAACAGTTGTTTAACATATTCCAGATTAAATACTACTTTTAGAATATCAATAGTTTGTGTTCATGTTGCCAACCTCTTTTTTGTTAATATTTCCCAAAACACAAAGTAATTAAGTTCTTTTATGAATAACCACAAAATGTTTGTGTATACTCTAGGAAATGTGTATACTCTGTACAGTACTCTACAGTAAGTAAATTAAAATATTAGACAGTGATTAAATATCGGGGGTTATGTTTTTCCTCATTCAAAACAATCTCTGTGCATAAAGCAATGTCTAACTTTTTTTCTGCATATAATACATTTTTTCTAGAGCTGCTGTAATATTTAGGGGTTATTGGGCTGGAAAATGCCCTTTCGACAAAAGGCCACAGGGCTGTGATCATTTTACTTTAATTTCACATGGCTTTTTTTTTTTTAAGGTTAAGGTAGTAATTTTTTTTACTGCTACTTATATTTTTAAACATGAACATGACTGGTTAAAACTGTATTTTGGTTTATCCGTTCATTTAAAATAGATGTTTTAAAATAATAAAATCTTTGATTAAAAATCATTTAAAGTTTGGGTTTTTTTTTAATGTGGAGGCATCTTTTGAAACAATAATGAAATTGTAACAGTTCTCATAAAAATTTGAAGTTTTCTCTGTCAGCTGCCTCTTAGATTTTAGCTGATTTAATGGTCTTTCAGAAGTGTTGCTCAAAAGCAAAGGGCTAATTTACAAGAGCAGTGCTCTTCAGTTGGATGTTTCTTAGGTAAATGATGCTGCATGCTGTTTACTGGTATAATGATTTAAACTGCATTCTTCAGCTTTATAATTGCAGATTTGCATATTCCTTAGCAAAGCAGGGCATGAAATTGCTACTTTAGGCTTCAGTTTAGATTTGCATTGCCTGGTTACTAGGATGTCTTTATGCCAGAATAATACCCTGTCTGAAGTTAGGGTATCAGGAAAATGGAACATCCTAATGCGCTGGAACATTCCAGTATCCTCTGTAGATGCTGAAGCTCTTCTAGCAGAAAGATCTATCCCAGAGCAACAGAAAACTTGGCAGTGAATGGCAAAGCATGAGTCAGACTACTGCCTAACATGTTATAAGTACAGTAAATAGGGAGAAGGGTAGGCTGAGATCTGTGTTTGCTGGAGGTGGAGATTTGATTTCCTTCTGGAAATTCTGATACACCAACTTAGGATAGCCTTTCCCATGCTGGGGGAGTGTTCCATTGCAACACTGAAGGCAGTTCTTATCTTGCATGAGCAACGAGCCCAATGTAGATTGCACTTGCAGAGAGTTTCACGAGAACCAGCCAGACCAATTTGCTTTTGAGGCTGCTTCATAATCAGTGGTGCCAGGACAGGTCTTCTAAAAACCAAGACTAACTTGCAGAGATTTCCCTAACCATGATGAAAACTGTCTCCAACGCTGTGAAGGACAGCAGGGTTTGCCGTGTTAGACCCAGAAAATGCAAACCCATTCCTTACAGCTGAAGAGGAAGGGAAGGTATGCCTTAGTCCTTGGTGTTTGCAGAGCTGTGAAAGCAGCCAGTGTAGGGAAGGGGTAACTGTTTTGGATGTTCTTTCAAGTGTAGTGCGACTTGCTATATCCTGACATGAAACATCCACTGGCACTCCATTGGATGTGAGGGAAAATATCCTTTTAAGACAGCATCCCTCTTCACCTCATGAAAATTAATGTTTGTCTTGTAAGCATGTGCTAACTACAGGTGATAGACATTAATAGCTTACAACTCTTTTCTTAAAGTCAAAAGTACTGTTACAACACTTGAACAGACAATCCTGACTGAGGGTTTTACATTCATGTTTTAGTTGACTGTGAAGCTTTAACTATGCAATTTACTTCCTCCATTTCTGGGATGAGTAAGAGTATTGAAAACATTCCCTCATCATGGTCATTGGAGTGTCATGATTTTTGTCATACCACTTCCAAATTTTGTTAGGTACAAGTGGTAGTTGTTTGGAAACCAACATGCTTTAGTAAAGCAAAAGCAAGAGCGATTTCACAAGAGAGAAGTCAGCAGTAGAAAAGAGCAAGTACCTAGGATATGTTCTTCTTTGGATGCTGCTTTACTGCAAAGAGTTGTAATAATTGTGACTGCATTTTGTGAGATTAGAAGTAATGAACTTGCTTGGTTTTTTTTCTACTTAACAGTGTTTAATAAAACTCAGAAAAAAAAAATAATAAATTAGTTCCTCTTATAGGGAAATTGCTTCCTGCTCAAATTGTGACATTAATAGAGCATCACATATTATGAAGATCCTAGAGAGTCTTCTGACACTTTACCAAGCCCTAGTATATGAGAAATACCTCTGTACAAAACCTTGTAATCTCAATTTGTAAATGAGAGAGAAGAAAGGGATGCCCTAAACTTTGGGTAACCTCATCATCTTCCGGACTCTAAAGATGTGCTGGAAATCTGAGACCTATGGATCTTTGGCAGTCTCTTTGTTACACAAGCCATATGAGTGAGGGTAGACACCAAATACAGGTGATAAATTTCAGTCATTCTTGGCAACAGATAAGGAGAACACCAGAGAAAGGGAGAAGGTGCAGTAGCACTAGCCAGACAATTTTTAAAATTGCTAGTGTTAAATATGGCACGACCATAGTGAAAACAGCAGATCTAGCAAAACTTTTCTAACCAACTTTAGAACCTCCCTTGAGATCTGTGCATTTGGGGAATATTTTTAATTACATACAAAAATTATGAACAGTTCAGCAATGCACGTCCTAGTGCATGATTGCAAATGCTGTTTTGGTTGTTCCCCTGACACTGTGCAGTAGATACACCACTGGCTTTGAAACATTATCTTGAAAGGAAGATCTGTTGAGTCCAAGAGTCTGTTTAGTGTCATCTATTTTTGTCATACCTCGTCTTGTTTTCTCACTTTGCAATTAGTTTAAGATAGGCTTAACATTTGTGATGATGTGCAAGTGTATTTCTGTGTGAAGGAAGAATGAAGGGGTGGGGAGGAAAAAGAGGGAATGAAGGACAGACATTACTCAACAGATAGAACAGTGTGAGAGGCAGAAGAGCTGCCTTCAGTTCCCAGCCTTACTGCTGTCCAGTCGTTTGACCTTCAACCAGTCTCACTGCTCCCTGGTACCTCAGTTTCCCAAGTTTTAAGATTTAAATAGTGAGACTTTCTTTTCCCTTGCACTGCAAGTGTTCAGATTAAAAGTGTTAAGGAGCCTTAATTATTACTATTTTGGGAAGCAGATAACAAGTGTTGGATCTGAGCAAAGTCACACTTCTGCTCCCCACACATAGAGTTATTCCAACTGATAAGACTCTGTGAAGATTCCCAAGTCTAATCCAAAAAAAAAAAAGAATTTGGGCTCCTGTAAAATGTACCACAATTTAGATAGCCAATAAATGTAAACCCCCATGCATAATAGTGATGCACAGCGTCGCTGAAATGAGGAAAGTGCATCTTTAAACCTACAGAGAAAGAATAAAACTGTGTGCATAAATGTAAATTAGGTTGGCAACGGCTAAACCATGAGAAACTGCTGTAACAGTTATGTTTTACAAAATTACATTCCATGGCTAAACTTTTCTGTTTTTCTTTTTTTTTTTTTTTTAATTGAAAAAATAGTGTTATGCACTGCCTAGGAAATCTCACAGGGTGGCAGAAGCTGAGTAACATTTCCGTTCTCTGTGAGCTCTGTAATACAGCATCTCATGTTGTTCAGAATTCTGTGTGCTGTTCTTCTGATGTTAACATCAAGATATTTTTTCCTGTGCCTATAGCGCAGAGGTTGAAACAAACCCTAGAGCCCTGTGATACTGAATATCCAGCTTTTGTTTCCGAACGCACTATAAAGGAGACCACGGGGAATATTGCTTGCGATGACTGTTTCAAGTAAGCCCTTTCAATGTTTTTTTTATACAACTGTTTGTGACAAAGCAGTAAAACTGAATTATTCAAGGTTGTGTGGAAGAACCTACGTGTCTATTATGTTTTATAACAGACCTCTGTCAGGGTGTCATTTCTCTTATTACAGGGGTCATTTAAAAGTTTGATATTCTTAAAGCAGTGCCTATTATTTTCTACCAAAAAAAAAAAAAAAGTTAAACCAGTAGAGGCTTATGCTAATTTCAGAGAATAGTGAATGCTTTAAGACTTTGCCTGGACACAGACAGCATTCTAAGGCAGGTTCTGTAAAGCTGTGGATACAGAAAGGTTAGTGCTGGTTGATGTACTATCTGAGAGAGAAGAAACCCTGCTGGATAGGTTGGGAGTGCCCTTGTGATACTGGGAGCTCTGCTTGTTGTACTTGAAATCCAATGTTTACTTCTTAGAGTTGTTAGGTTGAAAGAATGGGAGAGGATTCAATCCTCCAAACTTCTTGTGCTGGGAAGCTGACTGAATAGTAACAAATTTCAGATATAAGTGCTGCAACCTCATCAGTTCTGCCATTGCTACTGCAAGTTGTCTGTTGCAGGGTTAAAAGAGAAAGGCTTCAATGTAGCTTTCCTCCTTCTACTGAAAATGTCTCTTCTCTGCATTTAGTGCCAATATGCAGTGACATTTTTACTGTACTTATGGTGCATCGTAATTGAAGAATTGCACAGGATTAGTTTATGCAAATTTCTGTACTTCAGTAAGTCCCTTCATTGGATTTCCTTTATGCTGAGAGGTAATCATTGCAAGGGAGATTAGTACAGAAATACAGAAATAGTTTGTCTATCAATATAAATGTCAGGAAGAATTTGTAAGTCAAACAAAAATTATTATAACTCTGCTTCTGCAGACTAAATCAATATGCAGTTAACAAATAAAGTGAAAATGTCTTCTCTCTGATGTCAGTAGGTGTGCTTCTGCACTTGCTCTGAAATGTTGATATGTCCATTGTTCTGAAGCAGTAAATAGGAGTAACTTAACTGGAGATACATGTTAAATGCTAATATTAACTGTTAAATTGCTGTGGACTGACTTATAAGGAAATAATGAATGGCTAGTATGAATAATTGTTTTTATATGGCTTTGTGGGACAGAAGTATGAAAGTGCTTTGTAAATCAATCCTAGGGAACCCTCCAAGTGTATCAATAGGTCCCACTGCCTGAAAAGTACAAACTCAACAAAATCATGCTGTGACTTTTCCACTTGACATATCAAATACAATGTGTGTTACACTGCTATTGGTACTTCATGCCAGCATTGTAAAAATCAAGCAGCCTTATTTTGTGATCATGTAGCAAAAGACTACTGAAAATTTGTGCAACAAGTTATCATACATCTCTTAGGTTTAAATTTTGGAAACAGATGTTATTCCACAAAAAGGAAATTAATTTGACAGGATCAGGTTTTCTCAAAGGAATGCAGATTTCAGTCTGTCTTCTTAGGTAACTTCAGGTCAAAGGAAATAACTTTCAAAAATAACACAATTCTGCAATGCTTGGACAGCACTGGGTTGGAAACTGAGTTTAGTGAAAATTATAGCATTTCAAAAATAAAGCACTAAGATCTTTTTCATAGAAAAACATTTTATGTTCCACAGTGGAACAAAAAAATAAAAGAAAACCCTGTAAGCTACAAACTGATCTCAAGACACACATTATTTTTCTCCACAAGCAATGGCAAAACCTAAAGAAATAATCCAGAAGACCTATTAGATTCTCTTGGGAAAGTTCGTCGTTATACCATTTACCCACTGTCATTAACAATCTACAAATTGCATCTAAGATTGCAGACTGGATTGGATTCCAAATATTTTTGTTATAACCCAGGACACTTTCCCGCAGAATAACTCAGGAATTTGACCCAAAGTCCTTTGTAGACCTACATCTTCTGACCCAGTTTTCTGTTTCATGGCCTCAGTACCAATAAATATTTTTACAAGCAAGTGTATTGCTTCATACTTGTAATTTAAGAATGATGGGCTCAATCAGTCAAAATTAGGGTTCAACCTTATATGCAGTGAGTCTTAAACTGACACTGCATTCAGTGGTTATCCTGCATGGCATCTTTTGCATCCTGGGCTCTCAAGTGAGATCCCTTTGAGTCAGTAGGATTATTTTCTGTGTCATCCTTGCATTGTTTTACAGATTAATCTTGATTGCAAATCTTGATTACACTAGAAAAATATATTTGCAGATAATTAGCTGAATATACACCCAAGCTGATATTGCAAACCCATTTGAAAGACTCTGGAGAAGTCTGTATGTTGTGAACAGGTTTGCAAACAGAAGTTGTGCAAATACTCTGCTGCAGGAAAGTTTGTGTAACAGGTTACTTGCTTGTGTCACTGCCTGTTCCTACAGTGTCAGGCACTACTGACTGAATAAGGAGACTAAAAGAGTCTCTTAGTAGGAGTAAAAACAATGAGTGATGTTAACTGAAACCGCATAACATTACTTGGATAAGGTACTTTTGAGCACAAATACTGTGTTATTGCTAACAAAGTCACAGTCGTAGTCAACAAGGTCACATAGTGAGAGTCAGAGACTCAGTCTCTTTCCATACTGGGTGTGCTGTTACTGATCTTACAGAAATGCTCCACAGCTACCAAGGAGAGCAGTTACCAGCTGTAGTACTAAGCCTTATTCTTATAAATGTTTCCAATCATAATTTTTAATCACAGGTGCTTTGATTTGAAAAAGAAGTATCCTAACAAACAAATTAGTGGAAAAGGCTACGTGTTAATTACTTAGTAAATAGCAGGCTCACCTTTTCAGCCATCTCTGAAAACTGGAATGGAAGGGCACTTAAGCAGACTTTGAGTCAGGCACTAAATGTATACAGACATATGAAATACACTCTCCATATGTAAACTTATCTTTTACTAGCAAGAAATAAATGCTACTTCGGGATAATTTGCAATGTTTAAAAACAATTTTCAAAAATATAGGTTTTATTAAGAAAGCAGGAGCCTAAAAGAAAATAAGAATTAACATAAGAATGTCATTAGGGTCAGGGTTTGGCTGTCTCACCCCACAATTTGTTGTTATTCAATATCCCAATGATTATTAAATTAATCTGTTATTTAAACAGAAATCAAAAACAAGTCATCCCACATTTTCTGAGCTCTGTCAAGAAGACAAACTGGGATATTTTTAAAAATCTGAAATGCTTTAATATTTTCCAGTAAGCTATTCCCTTTTACAGCAATTTGTTTTGTTATGTTAAGAAGGGAGCAGGGGAAGCATTCCTGCAAAAAACTCAGATGATAGACTGTTGAATATTCTATGGTTGCTTCAGTGTTGGAAATAATTGCTAAAGAGAAATGTTTTTTTCTTTATCAATTTATCAATGTGGACTGACGCTCTTTCTGTTGAACCAGAACTGCACTGATGCCAATTCCAGTTGGTAAGGGTTTTAATGATGGTGAGCTACTCAGGGATGTCTTTTTGGTTAACATTGAGTTTGAAGTCTTTGGCAAAGTAAGCATCTCAATGCTGCTTGAGGTATTGCCTCTACATGTTAGCCAAGTTTTAATACAAGTAAGCATGCAAACCAAAGTTCCTCAGCCATTCTCACTGGGTACCTTACCAGTTTTTGCTTTCTGGGGATCTCAGTATTTCAAAGTGTAATTGATGATACTTTAAAAGCACTAAAAATGTCTAAGGAAAGCATCCTTAGTAAGACAAAGTAGTTGTTATAAATTAGAAAGGATGATGGTGGTTGTGATATTTGACCTGAAAAAGTTACCTGGTATCTTTATTGTATCAACTCATCTGTAGAACAAGCAAAAAAGTTTCTCTAATTGAAAATCTTGGTTTTGCATAAAAATTAGGATGTTTTCATATACCTCCATTTGGGAAGACATTTCAGCATTAACTCAGGTGCTACGAGCACTGGTAGAGATCTTACAGTATGTCAACTTAAGTCATCTGACTATTTATACAATAGGTATGTATATATTAAAATCTCAAATGTTCAATGAACCATTTGATTACATAGCTGCTAATTTTGCGTACTTAACTGTAGAAACTCTGGGTATACACATCAGGCGACAGTTCACAGCAAAATGCTCAAAAATCTGCCCTTTTAACCTCTCCTGTTCATGTGTGGTGCCATACTAGACTTGTGTGCAGACCAAAAATCTGGCCTTACTTCCAATGACCCAGGGAGCAAAGCCCCCTTCTTTTTTCACTGCAGCACTCATGGGTCCATAAGATCAATATCAGAAACCGAAGGAAAATGTTTTTCTCCCTGTTGATTCTTTTTGCACAGTCTTATGACGCAAAGAGAAAAGTAAATACGAGACAACCTTATTTTCATTAGGGAAGTGAGGTAATTGCAACTATCATCCAAATCCTGGGAAAGACTTATGTGCCTTCTGATTTGATTAAAGACTGTCCCGTGTAATAAATATTTGGCCCCTTTGAGTGTTAATAAGCAGATAATTATTTAACAGAAAGACTCATCAATAAACCAAATGCCTTGGTATTTTTTTTTTACAGACTGGGCATTTTTTGCTCTTAGTTGTCAATAAAAAAAAAAAGGTAAATGAATTATAGTTCAGGATGACACCAAACTCTTCATGTGACTATATAACGGCAAATTTTAGACTTGGCCACTGAATGCGCTTATTTGGCAGCAAGAGATATATAACGATACAAATTACATTAAAATATTTCAGGGCATGAGTCTATTAATGTCAGGACTCATGCATTCTGCAGACATTAAACTGGTAATGATTTTTAAAACCCACTTAATCTTGAGACATACCACCATTCGCTAAAATATTTCTTCGTTTCTTTCTCAGTAGAAGCTTGCCAAACTGCTGTACTTGATCGTGTTTAAAATGTGTAAATAAATATGCAGTTCAATATCCCATGAAATAAATAATCATTTGCCTTTTCAGATGTAGTTAGGATACTTCTAAACAAATCAGCCTGCCACATAAAACAAGCAAAGTATTGAGTGCCAATTTCTTCTCATTTGGAGCTCTATGTATGTACATTGGAATATCCCTGCAGATTTCCTGGAGTAGCTTGGGCAATAAATTATAGTCAGATTTCTAGAGGACATTTTGGGTTGTGTTCATTTTATTGTACCACTCTTATAGGACCCTGAAGAAAACCGAATGTTCTCTACATTTTGCCAAACTTTGCTTAGGCTGTATGTTTTTACATGCTTGCATTTTCAGCTGCCATGCCAAGTACACATGTGATATCATGCACATAAATGGTTTTGACCCATGTCCTTGTTGAGGCAAACTGTTCGCTGTGGATCTTGGCCACACTGAACAGATCTTAATCTCTGAGAGCTTGCTTAGGTGTGCGTGGAAGTCAAGCAGTATCTTCAAGGGAAATTCAGTATTTTGCATACCCTAGTAGTTAATTGTTGAAATCTCGACAATCAAATCTTAGTCTACATCTTGAACCTCTATTCTTAAGATCAGATCTTTCCAGACTTGCAGAACACTTATGAATTTTAAAAAGGCTTCATATTTGTGGCAACAGCAGTACTGGTAGAAACTTACGGTAACCAAAACCCCAAAATTCTAGATCCTCCATTCTGTCCTCATAAAAAGTATCCAATTAGACACCTTAAACAGCTATAATTGTTTATTAAAGGTCTTGATACTGAGTTTAAAAACCTATATTGCATGTTACCCACACATCTCCAAGAGTAACCTTTACCCCAAAGGCAGCAGTGATGATGTTTGTCATGCAGGGGAAATTTAAAGTCACTGTATAGGTAATCTAACTCTACCCTTTGATAATATATATTTTTAATTACCAATTAAAAAAACTCTAAATTACTATTTTCATTTAAGAAAATAAGTATATGAAATAATAGGGCAAGACATCTATAAGTTACCAGGCAAGTCCGAGCCTGCCAGTGATTAGTTTAACAATCCTTTGTACAGTTTGTTTGTTTATTTGCTTGCTTTTTTATTTGTTTTGTTGCTTTTTGTAATAGACAAAGATTGTCAGTATTATTCTTTTGTTTCCAAACTTTTTTTGTCGTCCTTCTGTTCAGGAGTGTTGTAACTGCTTAAACACAGAATACCACCAGTTTTTATGTCAGAGTGTACCCTCAAAAAATCAAAACTTTGGAGTTTGTTTATCTAGTTGGCAAAACTATGAAAATTGGTATTCAGATTCTCCTTTTCAATATGCTCAGCATTGTAACCAACATTTAGAAAGCTAAAAATCATCATAAAAAATGAAGCATCACTGTTGATCAAAGGAGAAAAAGGATATTTAATGTAAAAAAAAATTCCTGACCTTAGCAATCTTTTTTAAAGGCCATTTTTAATGTCGAGGAATATGTACTGAATGAGAGGGAAACTCAATAGAAGGAATACAAAGATGTGGAAAGGTACAGCAGTCTTGCAGACATTAACTACTTTGTCATTAGGAGACTTCATAGCACTGGCCATGTTTCCATGTATAAGTTCTGTAATATCTTTGAGATACATGGGTCAGCTTCCTAGTAATTTGGTGTATTACTGGTATGTAGGTTTTCTCTGACAAGTAGGATGAGATGTACTTTCTTTTAACTCCTCCTTCCCTACTTATATCTTCCAACTCAGCCCAGAGCCAAATTGCCTGGGAAATTTATACATAAAACATCTGCATGGGAATGCAGGGGTCTCCACCCTTTCACATATTTAAACTTAGTAGTGTTATAAAATATGAATATTACTACTAACTAAAAGTTAACTTAATTTTACATTTTAAAGAGGCAGATATAAATACTAACCAAATGATTGTTAGTAGCTGAGAAAATGAGAGGATGTTTTGTAATGAAAAGAGCTTTAAAAATTTCTATGAATGCTTTTGGATTTGTAACACTTCCCATATGCAGTTGGTAAGGTACTCTTACCTGAGCATCAGTAATTTGAGAAAGCATGCCCTGATTGATAATGAAAGAGGAACGGCACTTAAGGGGTTTCCTGGCTGAAACAAAGTGTTTGCGAACCATGCCACAGCTCTCCATGGTTGCAAGCCTTCAGTAGACAGAGGAACAATGAGGATAATATTGTTCATTTAAAAACTTGATTCTAAATTTTGCCTTGAGTCAGTATGTTCACACTGACACCAAACTGTGCTGAAGCCGATCAGGCTATACGTGGTAGCAATGTTTTGCTAGCATGGGGTCAGGTTGCAGGCCTGGAGCTGAGACTTTATCTTTTTCTTTCCGTATGAGACAAGCACTAGCTGCTTTTTTTCCATGTATTTTAACTGCTCCAATTCTAAAAAATGTTGTTACTGGCATATATGATATTTTTATAAATTGCATTAAAGATATTCCATTCTCTATCATCATTTATTTGAAAAAAAAAAACCAAAAACCCAAACCCCAAGTAGCCCAATTTGACTGTGATATAAACATTTCATTCATTCATTTAAAAAATGTGATAAGTGAGAGAAATGTGGTTTGGAAACGTATCCAGCAGCCTGGAAAGCACATGATAGGAGTTGGGAAACAGCACAGCGGATATCTGCACTTCAGTTGAATGCTTAAAGTTTGTTCCAGACCATTAGGGTTGAACATTTGCAACCAATAGCTACGCGAGTAACACATATTTGAGTGCAGAACACACAATATTTTCCATTTACTGTACACTGGTGCTTGTAATGTTTTTTCTTTCTCTAAAAAATAGGAAAGATCAAATTTGACAGGTATAAAAAGTAATCCCAAAGTAATGACTAATCTCAATCCAAAATACTCAAACTTCATTAATGCCGGTTTGCAGTCAAAATGTATTCTGGAAGGCCTGCAGGGAAAGGGCTGAATGGACAGAAATGCTCGAGCCTTGGAGTGCTCGGTGGGGCTATCTGAGTTGAGTACCATGGAAATTCAGACTACTTTTTTCCACAGCTTTGTGCATGTGTTCAGGTTGGCAATTTGAAAATATTGCCCTCAACTTATTTCTGTCCAAATACTCACAGTAAAATTCTTTCATGCTTTTTAGGATTTGTCTGCACAGGAAAAACAACTGGTACCTAAATGATCTTTTCTTTTTCTTCCTAAAGATGATTTTTATGATTGTATATGTGCAGGAATGACATATGTTAAAATTATATATTATTCTAGTCATAATTTGAATGTAATTTCCACAGTCATCACTCTAACATTAAACAATTGTATTACATTTCTATAGTCATTACAGAAACAAATTAAAAATACATATATAGGGATTTTTTTCCCCTTGAACCAGGCTGTTCAAGCTCCTGAATGTGAAATTAAAAATCAATCTGAAGAGCCATTTAAATATTTATAGGATAAATATCCCACCTAAGCATGAGTTTATTGTGACCACATACTCTACTGCATAGCATCTTTTATCATAAGCACAGATATATAGCAGCATATTTTGTAAAATTAAAAAATATATATAGTTTGTAAAATAATTCTTTCTTATGGTTTAATACAAAGCATGATAATTCAGTATTTCTGTGAGAAAACAAGAATTAACTTGTAACACACTATTGGTTTAAACAAGTTGAATTGCTTTGAATGTTGGTGCTGTCCTCAAATCATCCTTAAATTTCAAATAAATATCTTCCAGTCTGTATGATAATGGGAAGATATTTTCTTTATCTTTTTTTTTTGGTTCCTTAAGTAAGGTCTTACCCTGTAAGTATATTCAGAGTTCTGTGCTGCTTGTCATTAATTTTGTTCCTTCAAATACTTTGCAACCTTTATCCCTGTCAGAAAGAGAGAAAGGAACGTAAAATGGATCTGAGAATCTGAGATTTATGAATGCTCTTAGGAGGTTTATTTCTGTACTTTGTCACTTCAACAGGTTATGTAGCTGTGTCACTGGCCACCAGCTACTGGCAGCATGGTTATAAGCCAGGAAAAAGAAAAAAGCTCAGTGCAAGTGATCAATAAATGATGTTATTTGAGATCCTTGGTCTCAACAGTCTTACATGACTGTCCTCTCTACAGCTCTCTGGCCCACATAAAATATGCTACATTCAACACGTTTCATTACTATTGGGTTTGGAGCTATGCAAATGCCTGCTTGTTAGTAGGGAAACCTTAGGTCTGTGTTCAGTTTCTATCCTGTCTAAAACTGTCCCATGGACAAGAAAATGGATTCACTCTCTCTTGCATATATACAGAGGAAATAAGCTGTTAAACAGTAATATTGATTTCTTTAATAGCTGATGTTTCAGTCAAATAGTAGAGAGTAAACGACTTAAAGGTTAAGTTTGCTCAGCTGGACAGGACACATCCCTTGCATGTTTGAAATTGAATTACTGTAGCTTTGCCTGTTATGGATCCAGCTTTGTTAGGGAAGGAAAGCTGAAGCCTGCAGCATTTCAGAGCTGAGATGTTAAGCCTTCCACATATAAATTTTGCACCTTATAATTCAGGTGTTTGTAGTGAAGCAATGACCTGCATTAAGCAGAGAACTGAGTGACTTACAGAAGGGTGGGATCTTCAGGTTTGCCAGTACACTGGTCTTCAGGAGATATATAGCAGCCTCATGACTACAGCAGCCAGGAGGAAAAAAGGGTACCTTGCTGCTGCTGTGCCTGTAATCACCATTGCAGGAGATGCTCCAAGGTCCCTCAGGGGACAAACTGCAGAGGCCCCACAACAAAGCTAGTGCTATCCCTTTACTGTAGGACACACTGCTTGTCCCGTCATCCTTGCCCTTTCCCCCTCTCTTGGAACATCTTCCTCCTTCCAGGGCGGTATGTCCTTCTCCCAGTTGCCTTATTGATACTCTATCACCTCCAAGATTCAGAGGCTGGGAGATGAAAGGAAGAGAAAGCAGCACAGGTTGTGGAAAAGAGGGCAGTGCAGCAAGGGTAGTGTCAACTCAGCCCTTACTCCTCTACCACCCTAAGGATACCTTCTAATTATTCCTCCTTACAGGAGAAAGTTGTTCATATAATAAGAAAAAGAGCTAGCATTTTTGAAATTTTGTTGTTTGGTCTTCTTAAAACATGTGGAAGTCTGTGGAAGAAATTATTATAGCAATATGATCTGTATTTATAACTGTATGAGCATTTTTAGATATATAAGCAAATGGAAAAGATTCAAATTGGAAAAAAAAAACCCTGACAAAACCCCAGGTTTGAATGTAGTGTGCTGGCTCCCTTAGAACAGGTCTTGTGTCTGGGCTTAGCTTTAGTCATCTTGTTTCATCCAGCTCAGAAGACATTTCTGTGCAGGATCAGTATCGGGCCATTAAAGAGAGAGAAAGACTCTCCTGCAGAGGATGATTCAAGACGAGCTTTGCTCTGAATTATCCTTGAGTTGTCTGTGTCTCTGCATGACTTCATCAAATGAAGCACAACTTCATCAAATGTAACTGCAAATGCATTATTCAAATTCCAAGTATTTTCCTCTTTCATTTCACAATTAAAAATTAATTTAAAAAAAGAGTAATAAATACTTGCATTTTTAGCATATAATTACTATTTGAAATAAGCCATGAAACAGGTTTTTGGGTTTGCTGGGGATGGGGGCAGAAGGTTTCAAATAATTTTGTATGATTTTGTGTAGACTTAATTTTTTTTAATGGGCTGACATAGACATAAGTTAGAAACAGATAAAGCATGTGCAACAGGAGAAAAATGTTGTGTAATGCCCTGACTCAAAATACAGACTTCCTTGCAGACTTACCCTCTGTTTTTATTTTTTCTTCATTAACAAGATAGTTTGCCAAGGCTAGATTTCCTCCTTCTCTCTTTAACCCTTTCAAATATTAAATTTCTTTGTTCCTCACCTTTCCTGCAAAGGGAAGAAGCAGTTTGTGTTAGGGTCTTTTAAGCCTCTGAACCTGCACATCAAATAAACCAAACTAGTTCCTCATTGGATGAAAGGTGGAGGAGAAATTAATAAGGTTCTTATTGACTTAATGTAGCTTCAACATAACAGGAACCCAGGCAGTTTATTCCATTTTACATATGGAAACACATGCAAGGCTTTTTCTGTGCTGTCCCTATCAAATGGTGGTGATGATACTTGTATAAAGGAAAAAAATTCAAATCAAAAGGTTCACATTATGTAATACACAAAAAAAGAATTACCCTCTAAGCGTGAAACACTCCATAAATATTAAACATAGGTTATTAAATATAGACTTTCTTTTAATTTTTATACCAGCAGTAAAGCTCAATAAAGCCTTTACTCTGTCCCTGAGAGTTGGCTGCCATATTGCCAGTGACACAAATGACAGCCTAAGCCAGCAGGTGCTCAGAAATAGTTTTTGTGATATAAATGTTAGTGACTTACAGTGGAGCTCACTTAAAAGACAAGACCATTTTCACTGCTTTGTCAGCAATGTACTTTTTTCCCACTGCCGTTATGGAAGTCTTGGTGTACACAATGAAATGTTTTGATGGAATATTTCAGCATTTGAGAGACTTTGTTCTGACTGTGTTTATGCACCTTTTGTTTTCCATAAATGTTCAGTTGTTGAGACTTACTGGCATGAACACTCCCTCAAAATGACCTTCAAAGATGCATGGGCATGTCACCATGGAAACTGATGGTTGAATTCAGAGTAATGACCTGCTGCTGGGATTAATGTGGGCTTTATCTAGTTTGGGCATGGAGGCAGTGCTACATGAATTATCGGAATAGACACAGGAAAACTGCAGTGGTTATGACTGGCAGTAACTGCTGTGGATCTAGTGAGGGCAAGAATACCTCATGACTGTGAAAAAATCTTAAATTACAGCAGCTGAAAAAGTGATAATTTGCTTGTGCACATTCTATTGGACATAAAATCTTTTTTTGTCCTTTAATATTTGCTCAACTCAATCTTTATCTTCAATGTTCTGTCTTCACTTGTTGATATGCTAATCCTTTCCCTGTGACCCTCCATACATTGACTTGTGAGGTCATACACTTGCCTTTACAATTTCATTTCAAGTTTATGTTTCAGAATTGTGAAAGGGAAAACAGTTGTTTACTGTTTGTGGAAGATAATATTTTCTTTCTAATTTACCTTTTGTGTGGTAGATGCCAAGCTAGTTATTCCACTTTACAAGGTATCAGTCATGGTATCTTTATGCTCTATGGAAAAAAAATGCTGCAGTGAGGCAAAAGTTTCATTTTTTCTGTCTGTTTAGATGACAGTGACATGTTCTGTGGTAGTCACCATAAGGTTAGAAACTGCACAAACATCTGAAAGGGATAAACAGACTGTAAACTTGTAAGAATATTCAATGTTTGATAAACTGAACCAGTGTAATTATTCAATATGTATGATATAACTCCTAGAGGAGAAACATTTTATTGATTTAACCTTAATATACTGCTCTTTACGGTTCTTTTAATTAACCATTTCCATCAATCCATGCATATACTGTCTTCCCAAAATTATCAGGTCTAGCAAATTTGTCTGTGTCAGTTAATTCCTCCAAACCTTTTTAGTTTTTGACTATTTTGTCACAGAAGCTGTATAGTAATTTCCTCAGCATCATAATGCTGTAGTAGAAACTTTCTCCTGCGTTAAGCTGTCATTTCTCATTCCAACTTGGAGAAATGATAGAAAAAGTTTCCAAATTATTAGTTTATTGTGTTTTTACTCCCCCTAACACCACCTTCTTTGGGAAGTGGTAGTTTATAAGGTACAGACCTTATGCCACCACAGAGAAGGGGGTGAAAAATGAAATGAAATGGGAAATGTGCCCACCTTTCACAAAATGTAACCCTTAACCCTGGCTGTAGGCTATGTGATTTCTCACAGTCTTCAGTATTCACCTGGGGGGTCACAAAAAGGGGTTGTAACGAAAGGACGGGGTGTCAGGCACAGGTAGATACAAACAAAGAGTGATTATTCTCATCAAAAATAGAAATTAATCAATTAGCATCCAAATAATTGTTACAACACATTATGCCATTTAGGTATTTTATATATATATATATATATGTAAAGTTTGAGAGTGCACAAAATGAATATTGTGCCAATTTCTGGGAATATAATGATTATTTTTTCCCCTGTCCTTTAAAGTTAAAATTATTCATAACTGTTTTGAGAAATTCATGCAGTACAGTTTTGGTGTTATTGTCTGTTAAAGATTTTCCCTCTTTTCCTTTTATTGGCCCCATTTCTCCCACACACAAATCCACAAAGCCACAGATGCTCCATTACAGTGATGTCAGTCTTGCTACATGCTCCAGCTGTTTGGTAGGTACATTTATATAGTTCAGCCTTTTACATTATGCCATAAATGTATATTTCATGTATAAACATAAAGCTAACATATTGCAGATCATTCTAAGTGTAATTTTAATGGAGTTTCAGTAAGTTTAAAAAATACTGAAAAGTGTTTAATCTTTCCGTTGGCAACATTTTTATAATAAGTTTTCCAAATTTTTTTTCTGAAGCTAGGTTCGGATATTCCCTGCCCCCTCCGCTATTTCATCTTCTGTGATCTTTGGAAAAAACAGGGGGTTATTTTAGTAAGACAATATGTATTTTAAATGAAGATGTCTGAGGAAAAATATGTTTCTCTCCACATCTTGGTGCTCAAACCCTCACTTAGCATTCAGTGCGTTTACCAGCATACCACACCGCAAAACACCTAATTCCTGGAACTGCCAGACTTCAGTGATATTCAATATGGCAGATACTCTGTGGACACAATATATAAATTCTTATAGATTATTTTAAAAATTTATCAAGAATTGGGTCCGAGCCTTAAAGCCTTTCCTTGCATTGTGTCCTGAATTTCAAAGGAAAGGCTAAACAGTGCTTGTCTGGCTCTGCTTTCTTCCCCTTTACTCTTTGGTGTGTGCTTAAGGCTTCAGCTCATTGTAACTACGTGGATCATTGAATAGTTCCACAGAATCCTCTGGTCTCCTCTGGGTTCTTTCCTTCTTACAAGCAGTGTCTTTATATCTTGCTCTCCTTTTGAATTGCCTACTTTGTCTTAATTCCAGTGTGGTGTGGAGTTATCACCATATTTGCAGAATATAGTGTCATTATTCTAAAATAAATCTCCTCGCTTAGGGAAGATTTTGAGGCTTAATCTCTGTTTTGTTGGCTCAGTAATAAAATGACTCTCAAGAGAACAGATGAAAGCAAGATCTTACTCAGTAGTTCATGTTGCTCCAAGCGAGATGCAGAGTGAATAAAGGCCCTAATGTGATTGTAGAGGCTAAAGTTTAGGACTGCGAGTTATCGCTGTGTGGCTGCAGAAGAAACTTCATTATTTTTGCAGATCGGTTTCATATGTAAAAATTTTAGATCATAAAATCACAGCTGGGTATTAGTCAGAGAACAGAAATTCAGCATTGAAACCTTAAGAAGAAAAATCTGACAAACTCTTTGGTAGTTCACTTGCATCCCAGTCTCCACATTAATGTATCAGAAGTGTAAGCATGTCCATTCTGTTTCATCTGTGTGCCTCTCAGCATCAAGTACACATCAAAATTGATGACCACCTTTGGTGAACTGAAGGAAGCCTTATCCAAGGCCCTCTAATTCTACAAGGTGTGGAGATATGATGTGATATGTTAAGTCAATGATATTTGTTACTATAAATACAGGTGGTGTTGACAAATTAAAATACAAACAAAATCTGTTGCTCGAAAATAAAGATAATGTCACCATTATTTGATTTCTTTTTAATTTGCAGGTCTTTTGTTATCCAGCAAATCCCAAGCAGCAATCTCTTCATGGTGGTAGTAGATAATGAATGCTTCTGTGATTCTATCCCACCAATTACCATGGCACCTATAGAAATAAGATATATCCTTTTTACTTGCAAAGTTGTCAGATTCAAGATGCAAACATTGAAAAGTTTATATCAAGCTTGCATTACATCACTTAAGAATGTATCATTACCCATTATGAAGTTCTGGAACTGTTTGAAATTAAGCCAACTGAGAATGCATAACTAATTTTCCAGGAGAATTCACTTTCGATTTTTTTGAACATCCAGTACAGTTTAAGCAGCCACACTTACATCCATTTTTAAGTGTCATAAAGTCACAGTCATCTTTAGATAGTTGGTCATCTTTAGATCTTTCAAATTATGTCCCAAATACTTTGTTTTCTTATGAGAATAGAGTTCCTGATATTGGAACTTACAAAACTCCTTACAATGCAAGTAACTATTTTAAGGTTGGACTGATGTATTGAAAAAGTTTCTCAATCCTGATTTGAAAAAAAATATAAAAATGTAGCAAAGTAAATATATCTCTTGATTTTAAGTTGCCCAACTTTTTATTTGTTACTGTTCTGTAGTTAAGGAATTTCTTTTTTTCCTCCCATGAAATGGAATTTATCAAAAATAGCCTGCAGTGTGCTTTTAAGGCAGACTTATGGAAAGACAGGTTAGCAGTGCAAGTGCAAACGATACTGTCTAAAGTACGGGTGAGTGAGGAAAAGACAGACTTAGCTTCGTTTTCTTGGGTTGACTGCACATATAGACTTGGGTTTCTGATGGAGAGGAAGGAAGGAACTGAAAGATTTTCACTATTTTCACTATATTCATTTCAAAACACATAAACCCAGGACATTAAAATGCAATACTCAGAAGATCTCTTCTTAACTACCTTGTACATAATGAATCTCTTAAATGCGAACGTCTAAAATCTCAGAAGATAAGAAGACGTCCAGAATCTTGTCATGGATTTCACCCTGAAGTAAGTTTGTACCTACTTTTCCTTCCTTTTAGATTTTTATAGATGGTTTATTTCTTTAAAACAAAACCCTTAATTATCTGCTAAGATGGAACATTGGAATTATTCTGAACACTGAGAACACAGTAGTTGGGAAAGTGAGTGACACACTTGAGTGCTGCAAATCTTTTTAGCACTTGTGTAGACAATGTCTTGTCTTGCTGCTTTTGTAGACTGTTTTGTATCATACAAGAGAACATGGTAGGATGTGAGCACAGCTTGGCAGCCAGGAATACCTGAGAGCTTGCTCTGGCTCAAGCAGTGACCACAAGATTCCCATTAGAGATAGTTTGGATCTTCATGCTGTTAATGTTTTTCCAGTAACTAGTTTCAGTATCTCAACCGTCATGCTATAGTCATTCTGTTTACACAAAGTGTTGCTTGGAGGAATCACTGCACATACTTACTGCTCTGTGTTCTGCACAGTACTCACGAGTTTTAAAGTACCAAGGAGATCTTACAGAGACTGGAACGTGATGACAGTGGCATGTATAACATCTGATCACGGACATCCATTTTATTCTGGAGTAACATACCATCGATGGTGTAATACCGTGCAGAATGAGACACATAATGTGACATGGAGGGGATTGTGTAATGTTTATTGAATATACTCACTTTCAGTCTACAATCTAAAGTTGTTCAAAAGAAAATGTGCACCTGTATTATTTCCTGAGTGTATTTAGTTCATGGATTTTGTTTGCACAAATCCTCTTCTGCTTATGTAGCTTGGTAAATAATCATGGAGTGTAATGGCTTGGTTTTATTTTATTGTTTGTTTGTTTGTTTGTTTTTCTTTAGGAAAATGCAAGAGAATGTGGTGGTGTCTCAGGCCTTAGTGCTAAACCTCCTCTTCTTCTTCCTGTGCTATTGACAATTTTCTCAAGGTGACATTGACTGATGTGTTCAATTGGCATGCTAATACGTGGATAAACTGTGAACTGGGAAAATGGTGCAACATAAAGGACATGAAATATAGTCAGAGCATCAGCATTTCATGATTTTAAACTGTTGGTGATATAAATTCTTAAAGATATGTTGAAAAAAGATTTATCTTTTTACTTTGCAAGTCATGCAGATGTGAATTTGGCATATGATAGTCATGATTCATCAAAAAAGGACTTGGTAGATAGAGGTGACCATTGCTTTGTCCCATTGAAAACAATTTAAACTGTGTACTTTTTCAATAAAGTATATTAAAATCACAGTTTCAGAGTGTATTTTAAATATGATAATATATTTGTTCCATTATGGGAAGAGAATAAAAGAAGTGGAAGATGTTTTCTTATGCTTTTAGTATATTTCTGAAATGGTTCAGGAAGAAAATGTGGAGTTAGCTTTTATAATAAGGCAGAATAGCTTTTATTAACAAGTCAAGGAAACACATGTGCATATATGAAGCTGAGCAGGTAATACACTGTGCTGATTTATAGTGAAGGCTTGGTTTCTGGAAAGAGCTATAAAACATCTCAGCCACATTTAGAAAGTGAGCCAAAGCCTGATAAAAGCTTTTTCCCTAACTTGGGCAAGCTTTAGATCACATTGGTTGGTTTGGTTGCAGATGGCAAAATTAAATACTTTTCATCTGTTACAATTTGTGGGATGATATGTAAAATAACCTATATAAAAGGATGATACTGTTCTGTTAGTGTTCTGCCCTGCAGACGTCATGTCAGCCAGGAGAACCTTGTTATAAGCTCATGAAATTCATAAGCAGAGAAAGTTTGACTTATAACGCATCTGCGTCAGCATAAGTCATTATGGTCTTCACTGAGAATTCATTGAGGCTCAACCTCAATGGGCAAAGGTCAAGACCGGTATTTTTTTATTCTGTGCCTTACATTCTTCTTTGTAAAGGATAGGAGAAGATAAATTAAGGTTTTTTAGTGGTTTAAAACCTTAGATGGGGAGGGATAGTTTATCTACCCCTAGTATAACTAGTATATTCCTCTTGTAATTGATAATAGTGTCCCTGTTGTGGATATTTTACTGAAGATCATGATCTTTGAAGTATGGTAATCTCTCGGTTTATCTTTGGAGTTTTAATTGAAGCAGAAGACTATCAAGAGAGTAACATGAACTTCTAACAATATATTAGATACATAATAAAATGTCACTGTTGTGATCCTGGTGCTTGAAGACTGCATTTTCCTGGTTGAGAGTTGATGTGCTTTCACCATTAGATAAACGCTAAGCAGATTTGCTGGGTAAGCTAGGTGAGAATAGCGAGCTAAGCCACTGAGGGGGCATTTGTTTTAAGGAATATTATCTAATTTGTAAGAGGAAGAACTAGTAAATTAAAATTTCCACTTCAATTGCTTTAATAGGTTCAAGTGCACTGGTACTTCCTCTGGTTCTGAAACCTTACAGATCTTTGTCTGGGCTCACAGTTTTTTCCTCACCCCTTTTTTTTAGGTTAGCAGTGTTTTCCTGCAGACTTCTCTGTCCTTCCTTGTTGGTCTCAAAATCACTCACTGTGGGAATAATTTTCCAGCTGACATTCAGTCAGTCTGTTGTCCTAGTGACATGCTCTGTTTACTAAGCTAATTGGGAATTCAAGGCATTTTCTACACTTGGACTGCTACAGATATCCTGCAGTTCTTTGCTTGGTGATCCCCCCTTTCCCTCTATCATTCTCTCCAAAATTAATCTCAATACTGCATTTATCAAGTATTTTTGTTTCTGATTTTCTTTATGAATTTCCAGAATGCACAACGCTACAGCCTCATGATGGTTTTGTATGTCCTATGCTTGTTCTTTCTCATTGCAATTTAAATGGGAAATGTTTATAAAGCAATACAGGCCAGGTGATTTTTCCTTGTTAGCAGAAAGTGAAAAGAAAAATATTTCTCATTAGAGCAGTTGAAAAGCTCTGCATACAAATGCCTATCCTGTCTGATGTATAAATCATCATTACTCTTACAAAGAAAAGAAATACATTAAAGGAGAAAATTTATTTCTACCAAATCAAAATGAAAATGTCTGATAATAATTCATTTTAGAGTTCTGGAAAGAGGTGGACAGTTTTGTAATTAGAATGGAGCTGGGGAGTAATGTGAGATATTAAAATATGACAGTCTAAATTGTGAAAGAGATTAAAATATGGGTATGTAAAGAGTATTGCTAAAAGAAATGTGACAGTTCATTTTCACGCATTAAGACAAAATAACAGAGATATTGGTGCACACAGACAAGTTACTAGGTAAAACAGAATCATCCATATAAGCTAAGTGTAAAAACTTGGTTGTATGAGTTGCCATTTTTTTGTTAATTACAATGTTGGTTTAAGTTTGTATTTATTCTATTTATTCCTTTATGACTTTCTGATGCAGCATGAATTCCAGTAGTTTAGGAGCAATGGAGATGATACCCTGGTTTCATGTCTGTGGACCTTTGCCTGTGCAGATCTTCATATTCAGCTGAGGATGTTCAGCCATTGATATTCACGTTGCTGTTTCTGAATGTTAGACATCAATCATGGGTGCGTGAAGCAGGTCGACACCAGGCCAGTGACAATGCTGAAATCTCTATTTGAACTAATTGCCTGCTTCTATACTAGTGAAGTGAGTGTGTCTGGAAGCAATTCTTGGCACTATGGCCGACTGGCTCAGAGCAGTGTGCACATATGCTCGGAAGATCTCTTGGTCTCCAAAGTGGAGTAGCTGCAATACAGACAGCCTATGTCCAAACAGCAACAATAATTATCACCTTTATGTGACAGAGCTAGCTGACACAGGCTGAGAGCATGCCAAGGGCTGTTCGAAACAGTTTTACAGAAAAGCTGATCCCCTTCTGATGTGCAGTAATGTTCCTGGCTGTTGTTTAGTTTACCAGTCTGTATATCATCATTAGCTCCAAAACTCTGAGAAGGTGTGAAGTTAGTGTGAAGTCTGTGCTGTCATACCATAACCTGTGGCACATCATAGAAGGTATAACTAAATTTCATAACCTAATCATAGGTGCTACTCCTCTCAAATGTTAAAAGTATCAGGAGGGTCTGATCCAAAGCCCAGTGCAGCCAATAGAAAAAAAAGAAACCATATGAATATATGTCAGCTATATACATTTTTAATAAACAGGAAATTCAGGCTTCATCAATATTTTTATCTCCCTGAATCTGAGGTTAAATCCAAGCAGAAACAGGACAACTGTAGGATTCTACACAGCAAGAGACATAGACAAAAGTTTCAACTTCTGCAGGGCTTGGATTTTTTTTCCTTTTTTTACCCTCTTTGTTAATGGCATTGAGTTTTAGCTTATTAGCCCCAGCTGCCTCATCTTTCTTTAATCTTGATACAGCACAAGCTATCTGGGGGCTCATGACTGGCCACGGACACACCATTTTCTAATAGCTTTTTGTGGGAAAACAGTCTGCCCATAACTGTCAGTGCTGCAAACACTCCTTTACAGCCAGAGAGCCTCAGGCAGGTATCTGCAGCTGTGCTATCTCCTCTCATTGTTTTTTGTGACACTGAGACTGCCTGACCCACTGCATTTTGCTCTCAGGGACGATTCTGCACTAGATATATATACTAGGCAAAACAGGTGGCTGCCTAAGGCAAGAAGGTATTAAAAGCAGCAGTGACTGTTTCATTGCTTAAATGGCTTCAAGAGACTGTTTCAGTTTTCTTCTGATAGCAAGAGCCCCTGAACAAGGCACTGTCCTGTTTAACCCTTTGGGTTCAGCAGGCAAGATAGAAGTTTGACTTAGAAATTTTTCTAGCTAGGTGATGTCAGGATTATCTATTTTCCTCATGAGCTCATTATGGCCTCCAAAGGCTCAACCCCCATGGACTTTCTGTGTTTCAGAATTTCTTGTGTAATTTTAATGTAAGTAGGCATTTGCAATTGGAAAGTTTGCTGCAGAGGAATGCATCAAAACCTTCAACTGTGGAAAAGAATAAGTTTATTTAATTTTCATTTTTTGTTATTATTTTCCCTGATCCGTCCAAGATACTTCCATTAGTATAGGGGGTTTTTGCTTGTATTCCTTGTTCTTCACCATGGCTCTGAAGATGTACTTCGCTGAGATGCTATTTATCTGTTTTAAAACATTGTACTGTCTCTGACAGGTACAGTTCTATTGTTTCTACTGAGAGTGATACTGTTCTCTACGGTTTCTACTGAGAGAGATATACAGCATCTTCAGAAGATCTCAGTGGAGTTTATCACAATCCAGTCTCAAGGCACTCTCATCTTTAGCCTTTGGCCATTAACCTCACACCATATTTCTTCTAATATAGTAATATTCTTGTTCTAGCTCCTTGGAAGGATTTACCTCACCTTCAAAAGTCAGTCCTATATTTCTTCCCAAGAATACTTTTGGAGCTGGGTGTATGTTACGACTTGGATATACCAAGTCATAGTACATTCTTGTGATGCTCTGAGTGGAAGGATATGTTTTCCAACTCTTTCAGCCTTTTTTCCTTCTTTACACAGTAACTGTCATCAACTAAGAAAGTTTTACTTTAATGCTTGCAATTCCAATACAAATTATTTCTAAAGTCCACAGTTCTGCCTGGGTGATGCTTTGAAGATTTTCAAAAGCACATTGTTGTGTTAGGAAGAACACACTGACTCACTGGATTAAAGTGGGAACAGGAGGCACTTTTGCATTCTGCTTGAGCTAGATCCAGGTTAAAGATGGTACAATAATGCTGTATTACCCTTCAGTAACTAGTATTAACAAAATGTGTGAAATGCATTTAAAACCAAAAACTATACCTTACATAACATTTATTAAATGCCAGATGACTGCTTAATGATCAGGTTTAAGAACACAAGACTTGCAGTATTATATCTAATTGAAATAGAAAATGTGTGTAACCAAGGCATGCTCTTTCATTGTGAAAGCATCTCAATCCTGTGTACAGATATACACAGATATGGATATATATATGGATATATATACAGATATTATTCTGGGAATAATGGATATTACTCAGGCTTCCTTTAGTTCTGTATTTTTTTAAAAGGCTCACTTACTTAAACAGGACAAAAAAACAACCCCCATCCCCCCAAAAATATAATTAAATGGTGCTAACTAATCTTTTTTATTTTCTAAGTCTGTGGATAGTCTTAAGTGTAGTATGCTATCTACAATTACCTGAAAGGAGATTGTAGAGAGATGGGTGATGATCTCTTCAGCCAAGTGGCAGGTGATAGGACAAGGGGAAATGTCCTCAAGCTGCACCAGGGTAGGTTCAGATTAAATGTTAGGAATAAATTCTTCAACAGAAGTATTGTTGGGATGTGGAACAGGCTGCCCATGGAGGTGATGGAGTCACCTTTCATGGGTGTATTTAACAGTAGGGTAGATGAGGTGCCCAGGGATGTGGTTTAGGAGAGGACAGGTGCAGTTTGACTTGATGATCTAAATGGTCTTTTCCAACCTTGTGATGCTGCGATCCAGCCATTCAAGTGATGAGCTGCTGAAACCTTAAGACAATTTCCATTTCAAGAGTTTTAACAGTTTTGATTGCTCATTGTTGTGTCAGAAATAACTAGGTAGCTGTGTTTATGTCAAACTACCTTTTAACACCTCACCAGGTGTGAAAAGCTCACACTTGTTCTCTGCTTTGGTGTTAACAGTTCCCAGCAGCATATGGGGCAACTTATCTATGCAAAGATTTGCATGTAATTCACCCAAAATAGAAAAAAAAAATTATTGAAAAAAATAATCAATGTGGTATTAAGGTACATGGTGGCATGAAAGCCACCATTCTCCTGCGATGTTTCCATTTTTAATTGAAAGTCCCTTGTTACCTTTACATTAAATGGAATTGAAGCTGAATTTCCAGTTTGTCATGTCAGAGTGCTGCAGAATCTGAGATGCTTGTTGAAGAGTTGATCTCTAGATCATGAAGTAGTGCAGAGTCTGGTTATCTGTTACTTGAATTCTTTTATCAAAAGGTTATAAGGAGTTGACAGCTAGTAGGGGCCTCCGTAAGATCAAACTTGAAAGCTGGCTTTTTTTGTTCCAGATGCGGTTTTGAACTGCACTTATTTGTGTTTAAGGCAGCCTTGTAAGAAAAGGTTACACTTGACAATTCTGAGTCAAATTTGAACCTTAACACCAAAAGTTCAAGTGGTTAATGCTGGGTTTGTTTGACTATGTTAGGATTTAGTTTGCAGCTTTAACACACTGGGTATTTCACTTCTAGGAGAAAGGCAAGATCAGATTTCAGTTCATAGCGAGAAGTGTTTTGAGTCAGCTATTTAAATGTCTTAGGAAGAGTGCTAAATGTTTAATAGAGAAAGTTGGTTGGGATAGCTGAACTAATCAAGAATGCTTTTGGCAGACATGCAAATGTGCAGATGGTTCCTGAGACAGGAAATAAATTGTTTCATATCTTTGTTAGTGTTTTGGCAATGGTCAGTTGAGTTTAGCTGGAAAATGAAAGATGCATTTTCATTTGCCCATTTTTGTTTGGGAGGAAAAAATAGAATTAATTTGCGAGCAGCCAGCTGCATTCCTGGATCTTCTAATACCACCTCTGAGACATTACTGTGATATGTGCAATACTTAAGATAGAATCCCAAGTTCCTGTCAATATTTTATTATCAGTTATAGTTAATGAAGGTACATCTGTTTCATGTCTACAGATGTGACTGAAATATTTCAGGGATAAAAGGTCTACTTACATTACTAGTTTCTAAGCATCAAAAACAAAGCCACAATTAATCTGTAATTTCATTATCTCTAACAGACTTTAAAAGCAGGACACAAAACCTAGTGATGGAGCGCTAATGGAGACTTGTGATTTCCCATAATCAGATCTTAGTGGGTTTCAGAAAGGCATTTTGTTTAAAAGCAGACATTCTTCCTGATTTTTCTTCTTCGGTCTTTCAAAGTCCAAACCCGGATAATTTCAAGAACTCTCAGGAAATCTATCCTCTGGAGAAATGGTGAACAAAGAGGATTTTGAATTCAGCTTAAAACCTGAAGTTAATGTGATACACTTAAATTCATACATATATGGACTCAGTAAGGGATATCTAGTTAATATCCTTTAGGTCCACTAGTAATGCTGTAAGTAGAGATTTCTGTAGGAAGATAAATATCCTGTGAGATATAGGAAGAATCATTATTTTTTACTGATAAAACTTTTCTTGGCAGAAAACCTCCAGATTTTTTTTAAAAGAAAAACTTTAAAACCTTGGGTTTATGATAACTTAGAGAGGTATTGTTTAGTCCAATTTTTAACCATGAAATCCCTTTGGCATCTGGCAGTCATTATGTATTTGCATCTGTCTATCTTGAAAGATTTTTTTCTAATAGAAGATACTTAGAAGTTTCACATTGAACGTATTTTTCAATAAACACATGAGAACTTCTTAACAGTAAACAATGATCTTACACTGCCTTGCCAAGCATGTAAATGATCTACAACTCCTAATGTACCAAAGATTGTTGCATATTTTCAGCTCTGCATTTGGGACCTCTAGGCAATGCTGTTTCAGATTAGGACAAACCATGAATTTCTTAACTGTTTCACTTGAGAGAAGAAGGCTTTATCCTTCTGATATTCGTGGCAGACAACATGGAAATTTGTCCTGAGCATTCCTTTCCAAATAAAGCAACCCTGTCTTCATTGGCATCTGAAAGATTTAAGATTAGTGGAGGATACACTAACGAAAAATATTAAATACTCTATGGGCAGAATAAACAGGAAATCCCCTCTATGCTTTATGCTGCTTTCTCTGCCTGTCCAACTTTTGCCTCAGTCTTGCATAAGAAGAAAAATCCCTTGTAACGTGGCAGGCATAGAGAGGACAGATTGAAAAGGAAAAATTATGTATTTTCCCTTCTGTCCTTTTGTAACAGTCAGTAGAAATATCTGTGCTATAGTCTTGCTCTTATGTAAGCAAGCAGGTAAAACTACCTATGAACAGGTGGGAGGATAAGATTCAGCTCTTTTTGGTGAAATGAAGTTTTGTTCAGACAGCATTTTCATGGTTTTAGTATAAAACAGTTTTCATGCAGAGGGACACAACCATATCTTACTAGAGGCAGTGCCTCAGTGCCAGCTTGCAGGCAAGGCAACTTGGTGCATGCTTGTATTTGTGACAAGCAAGGTGTCACACCAGCAGGGACAGCACAGACTCATAGCTGAAGCAGTTAAAGACAAGGAAACAGGGGAGGGAAGTTGGCTTTGTGTAAATTCTGAAAAATATAAAAACAAAAAGGCAAGCTACCCACTGAGCTAGGTTTGGTCTCGGTTCCTCTTCAATTCTTCTACTGTACTGTCTTCATTTTATAGTGAGGAGATGGAAGTGAAGAGAGCTCAGGATGTCAATCTCTTGAGATTTTTGCATTTGTATTTCAGTCAGGAAATAAAAGGAGTCTAGTGCTTGACCTGACTGGGCTGCCCCAGAAACTCTACATTGATCAAATCAGGAATCAAGATTGAGGAGCATAGTTATTCAGTCAGTTGTGTGAAAGCATTGTAAAGATACATCTCAAAAAAATTTTACCTTTCAGTTTCATGTTCACCCTTGTCCAGAGACAAGGCTTATTATTTAAATGGACACAGAATTAAAAAAATCAATTGGATAATCTCATATCTGTTGCAAATGCTACTGGAGTCTTATCCGATTTTAATAGAAATAACATGGATGTAGGTGCAGGTATATTTACCATATCTGTAGTGAAATTTAGCTTGGAGCGTATAGGGTCCTTCATCTACAGGATCTGTTATCTTAAGATCACTGCTACAAATAAATAAGCTGATTTGAAAAATAGTTCTTAAATTATTTTGTGTTTATCATGCTTATCAGAAGTTCAATTTTCTGTTAAAGAGAGCAATCTTGAATGGTACCTATAAGACCTGAACTGTGATATCCAAAAACTTCTGCTTTCTGAGAGTATTAAATTATCCTTAAAGCCTTATCATATCTAAGTAACTGTGTAACATTGCAAAATATTCCCAATAAGACTCTTTGCCCAGTTATTGCTGAACTTCTAGAAACATGAATTTCTATTACCTGAACTGTTTTGCATCTTGTATAAATGAAAAAAAACAGGTGCTTATCAAACAGACAACGCTTCACCATATCAGATCAGGTTTTGCGTTTGGGTTTTTTTTAAGAGCCAAATAATCACTAGAGAAACACAATCACAGCATTCATGAAGAAAAGAAAGCAAATGGATATAAAATTGACATATCCTGTCTTTAGAGACTGCTGTACTCCACATCTGTTTCTTCTCCATAGTTTTATCATGATGGATCTTCTCTGCTATAGCTTATAGGGCTCCAGGTCCTTTTAAATTCTCCCATTTTGTGTTTCTATTCCTACTTACTATTTTTTTTCCATGAGTTCTGAAAAAAATCCTAAAACACCCAACAAAGCACCGAGCCATAGCATCAGACTGAAGAAGATAAGAGCTCAATTAATCTTTTTGGAGTTTTACATATAGTCTGCTACCATTAGAAGCAGTAAGATCATTTTCATGGTACTATAGGGGATATGTGTGTGCATCTATAGAATGTACATGTATATTTGTATATATTATAGTTCTAGAAAAAGGTTGTATTGTAAGGATCATTATTTTACTTATGCAGATATTGATAAGCAACATGTCATCCAAGAACATCCGTACTTTCTGGTTCTGATTACAGCCTCTTAACTTAGTCTATACCTATGCACTGGAGTGCAATAATTCATGGGATATTATGGGCCACGTATATTTTAAGCTGGCTTCTCAAGTGACAGCTTAACTCTTTCACAATCTCCTGGTCCAGTATTCAACAGAGAATGTAAATCCTTGTCTTCTTTCCCTCCCCAATGAATTTGAAGACTGTGGCAGCACTCCCTTTATCCATGAACTGCACAACAAGGCTCCCTACACTTGGTTCCATCTGTCCTCCCTACATGGACTGCCTCTGAAGTCTCTAATGTATGATCTGGGCTGGGGGGTGGAAGGGAATTAGGAATAACATCTATTGAGAAGCCTTAGGATACTACTTTTTTTTTTTTCAGTTCTCCTTGCTGTTGCTTGATATTTTTCAAGGATTTTTTGGAGAGAATGAGCTTCAGCTCCTATTTGTACTTTAACATTAATGTGCTTTTAGCACTTATGCCCTACTTGAAATGGCTTGGCAGGACCATCCAAAGGTAATTGAATTCCATGGTGCACTTTAAAATTATATTCTTAAATGCAATATAGACTATAGTGCTTTAAGATTTATCTATCAATTCATCTGTCCTTTAGATGGAGGGTAAGAAAAGACATTGGATTTACCTTGAGGCTAAACTGTAACAAAATGCTATTTTTCCTTCTGTTAGCACTGAGTTTGCTGCAAGCTGTATCAGAAAGTGCCAATGACATCTACTTAGAGAAATTTCATCAGGGAAAAAAAGTACATATGGACCCGATTCCGTATTCCATTGCAAGCAGAGGATGTTTGAGGTGACTGCTGAATGCAGGAATCACTGTTTCTGGGCTTCTGCAACTTAGTTTGTTTTACTTAGCAGAGTTTTAAATCATGTGTTAGCCTCCTGGCTCTTCTCAAGATCTGCTGGTTCAAGCTCACTCTTGCACTAACTCCTTCAGCTGCAGTGAATTTAACCTTTTGGTTAACAATTGCAAGAGGAAAGGCTGTTTATACCTGTGGTGCTGCTGTTTTCTCCCTTTCCACTCATCTGTACAGTTCTCCAAGAATGGCTGTGCTTGTAAGGATTGGAAGCTGTGATCATTCTTTTTTTTTCTTTTATTCAGTTGTCTCAGGTTAATATATGACCTTTTACCTCTACTGAGGAATTTCCCCATATGTCTGCTCAAAGAATTTCCTTGGATGGTTCTCTGTGGATTTCATTCCATGTTTTGTGGAAGTGAATTATGATTGGATTAGAAAGGCGTAAATCTTCCTGAGTTTTCAGGAGATGATTTCCTGGATTTCCAAAGTTAGCAATATGTCATTCTATCTTCACCCACGCCATGGGCTCTGTATCCCTGTTCCAGGTGGAATTGGTTTCTGTTTGGTTGAAATTAATTTGCTTTAAGTTGGAGTTCTTAAATTTTAGCAATCAAAAGCAACTAAGCAAATGGATTTTGAACAGTACTATGAAGGTGATTCAGGAAGTGCTGAAAAAACATAGTCTAGCTAATTTTCTGTCTGTAGAAGACAGGTATCTAGCAGGTGAGGTCTAATTGATCCAATGAAATAAGGAGAAACATTCAAAGAGCTACAGCTGTTTAATTGACAGTCAATGATACCTGTTTTCTTTTTCTTTCTTTCTTGTGAAAGGCTTGCCAGGTATTGCATATTACTAGTGCCTATCAGTTTGTTATAAAGACCAATGCATATTCTTCAGCATTCTCTTAGAACTATTACTGCAATTATTTCTGTTTAATTTTCCATTGAGAAAAAGAATGGATCATGCCCAGAGCAATGTTAATTTAAACATGCTTCTTCCAAAATTTGAATGACTGTTCTCCTAAGCTTTTAAGTATTCCATGAATGTAGAAAGATTCCAGTTTCTGTGCATCACTGTCGATATTGAAGAGTAACATTAATCATGTATGAAGGGCCATGTCCGTGCATAAGAATCTGACATGTCAGGAACTTACTAGCAAAAGAAATAAATACTAGAGATGCCAGATTCACAGTGTAGATGTTTCCTAATTAGAGGAAGTAGAACATTCAAGCTGCTTCCTAAGTATACCATATAAGATTGTATTTCTGCCTGATGAGTCTCTCAAGGAGCTTTGAGTAACTGGCATGTTTCTCTGCTCTGACCAAGCATTGTGCAGCTATTATAGGTGCTACTATTTCATTAAGAAGTGAGTAGAGTTCATGATTCCAGATATGGAATGCTGGTGCTTTGCATAAGTCAAAAGTATTTGTAGCTGGTAGTACCTATATCACTCACTGTAATTTTAAATATTATCTCAGTTGTCAAGTCTTTGTCTCCTGCTGCACAATCTCAGTGAGGGGTGAAGGACACTTCTTTCCCAAGGAAACTGCAAGGTGAGACTCCACAGGGTTCCTTCTGCTTTCTCATCCTCCTGACATCTGCATGAGTCTGCAGGGGAACATTTGTTGGCTTGGTTTTACTGGTATAATTATACCAGTTGTAATTACACCAGTCTGGCCAGTATAGCTCCTCCTTGGGATATATTTAGTATGGAAGAAAGATATCTTTTTCTCCTTAAACAGCTTTCAAAGTGACATAAGCTAAACCAGAGATAAGCACTCTATAGTCCTTATATGAATGCCCAAATAGAGAGTTATATTTTTATCCCAATTATAACAGTTATAATTAAGCCACTATAACTATTCTGGTAAATTTCCCAGAGTAGAGAAGCCCTTAATTAGGAGGTATAGTCTGAAAGGTTTTCCGTTGGCTAATGCCACCCAGCTTTAAAACAACACCGTGTCCAATTCAGCCAGCAGCGTTTTGTGCCTGATTCAGTGCGGGGTAAGTCTGAGGTCAGAGGGGCACCTTTACGGTCTGAAACCTGTTTCTAATATAACTGAAGGTACCGCTCTAGAATGGGGGTGGAGGAAGAGATGATTTGGCCAGTCTGGTGTTTCCCACCTCTTCTAAAGGTGCTTGGTCAGGGGTGGTTCTTTGGGTCAGATTTGTGCCTGGCAAAGAGCGTAAGGTAATCCACTTTTCTGATGTGGACCAGGAGCCTTTGCCACTTCAGATGAGGCTGCTGCAGTGCTTCTTTGGTCAAAACATAACCCCAGAGGAACAGGCTGATAAAGAAGGCTGTCACTGACCTAATAAATGATGTCATAAGAAGAGAAAGTCCTGATGCTTTGTCATCTACAGGTTTTAGCTCCCAGACTGAATTTAAGACACTAGTTTTTATTCAGAGAGCTTCAAAAAAATTGGGCTATTCTGTGAAAGAGGATGACTTTCCAGCACCATACTTTTGTTCTTAAAACGAGCAAAGGCATTCCCTTTCACTCTGAAGAAAAGGTAGATGTCTATAAATCCTTTGTTCGTGTCATCTCTTACTAGACAAGGTCTAGTGTGCATATTGCAAAATGCATCTTTCCCTATGAGTTTTGGATCATGGGTTGGGGTGGACATTGGAGGTCTGTAAGGGATAAAAGGTGTGGTGGAGTTCTGCACAGGCTGAACTCTGATGGTTGTTAAGGAAGGATGTGAATATTCAATTTTTTTCTTTTCTGGTTAGTTTAAAAGGTACAAGAAGATTTTGGGTAAGTGCTCATTCTTTGTGACAATTTCTATAAATATTTAAACGTATGCTGTCAGAGGCACTGATAACCTTTGACGTCAGAATTGGTTATATTTTAGTTGTAGGTAAAAGAGTGTAATAAACTGTATATAGAAATTGTATACACTTAGAGAGCTAGCTGTTACAGCAAATACCCTTTGATTTTTTTTCATAGTTCAAATCAGTGTTCAGGAACTAGCACCATACTACACATGGAAACTTTGCTAGAGGACATATATTTTTGGAACTCTAACCCTGGTTTTCTATTATTAGATTTTGGCCACTGAAAATAGTGTAAAACATCAACAGAGCTTTGGAGCTCTCAGAGAGACCAGAAAAAAAGTGAATAATTCCTCTAAACTGGTGAATGCATTCCAAAGGGAGGAATGTCTAATCATATTTTAGCTAGTGCTACAGATAGTAAGTAATGAATTGGGGAAATCAGATAAAAACTGTAGCAACATTTGTAGATAAAATCGAGAGCTGATAAATCAGGCTTGTGTCTTCTGCCAATTCAGAGAGGGGAAGCACAAGGCTGTCGATTTGCTGAGATTGATGTTAATGCTTTAATTCAACTCTCTGTTGCTTTTCTCAATAATGTCTGAAATGAGAAGTGTCTGGTGGCTGATGATCAGCATCTGCATATTGTTTCTACTACAAGAAATTTTCCGCTGGTGGCAGAATTGTGTGTGATGAAAAGTGGTGTTCTGCAGGGAACAATGCCCTTTGTCTCCTTCTCCAGCTACAAGTTCAGTTACTTCCTCATAATTTCATTTTTCCTCACTTGATTGTGAGGCCTAATTTTAACTGCCTTTGCACAGGCAGATCTCCAGTCGAAGGTAAGAGAAATTTGGCTGCTGTGAGGCAGCCGTGGAGTTAGCCTGATAGCTTTGTGAAGTGCTTCAGGATCCTTTGGGATGAGATGTGCTATATAATTTCCAATTATTATGTTTTAAACTGTTCATTTAGAAATGCCTGCTTGAGCTTTTGGCACAGAGAGGCAGGACTTGAACCAAAGTTAGAGGCATATGTAAAAGCAATAGTGAGAGGCTTTAATGAAGTTCTCCTGAGGCTCTACAACTTGAAGAGTTTCTTAGAGAAGCGTGTACTGCCAGGCTGTTTTTCCCCAAGCTCTTGCAGCTTGAGTAATATGGTTTGAAATGAAAATAAAATACAGAAGCTTAGTTAATTTATGCCACTTCCTTAGCTGTGTTTAACATGCAGGCTGAGTCCTGAACTTATTTGGTCGTTTTGATGATTGCCCTATTAAGTATAATACACTGTACACTTTGGCTTTTTATTTCCTGCTCAACTCTGAAAAACAATTACCCTACCTCTCTAAGAAACTTCTGCAGTCTTTTTAAATGTCACAGTATATTAAATACACTTGTATTCTGGCAATTGTCACAATGCATTACTACTTAAAAAAATCATTTATGCGCATTACAGATAAAAGAGACAATAGATTTTGTGGAAAGAGTGTGTGCCACAGGAACAAGTGATGGCAGTTGTACAACCATAGGGGTAGCTGTGAAGATGTGTTAACTTGTGGTTAACATTTTTTGACAAAAATGTTTAGTATGGTTTTGTTGTAATCTTTTTCCTTCCATGGAAAATGTTTTTTTCCTTGGGGGAAAAAAAAACCTCAACTTATTTTTCTTTAAAAAAAAATTAATCCAAAAATGTTTACTTTGAACTGACATTATGAAACAAAATGAACCATTTCTTTTTCACTAAAAGTGTGTAATTGTGAATGCAACGTCAACATGTTTATTAGAATAGAAACTGTTATCTTTTTGTTGACTACCTGGTTTTTATTTTGAGAGAGAGCTGTAAAACATAAAATTTTAGGTATATATAAATATCAGCATATTTGATTAAGGAAATATATTTCAGATCTGACTGATTATTGTTAAGAAAGGTAGATGAGGAACAAGTCACTTTCCTAAAAGAAAATGCTGTTTCTGTTCAATAAGTTTCCCCCTTTATATTGCAGTATAACAGTCAGTGGCCCTGATCCAACATGCACTAAACAAGAAGGATTGTTCAGATTCATGTGCAGCTCCATCAGCTTTGGTAGAACAGCTTTTTTGCTAAAAATTAAGCATGTGCATGAATGCCTGCTGGAGCAGAGCCTAACTTAGCAAGGGACTTTACCCCCTTGAAGCACAGTGCTTCACAAACCCAGTTCTGTGAGATTATATGCACAATGTGTTCCAGAGCCGTCCTCAGTGACTGATGCATCGTTTGACTTCAGTATGTGCTCGTTTTGGATTCTTTGTTCCAAAATGTGGATTTGAATACAAATTAGCCTCAACACAAACCGACAGAGGGACCTCTTCTGTCTTAAACTATTAAATGCCTAAGCATCTTCAATTAAAAAAAATAAACAAGGGACCTGACACTAACTGGCCTGAGCTGTAACAGACATGTGCTTATGTGGCTTTATTTATCTTTCGCATGTGTGTAATCGAACACTATCAAGGCGAGCCCACAATAAAATACAATGAGACTTCAGCATTAACATCTGTTTGCCCCATGCTGTTCAATGGAGAGAAACAAAGTCTCCTCTTAAGCCAGTATTTCTTACACTGCCCTTTCCCCTTAATAGAATCAAGTGGGCATGGACCGGGCTTTGGGCATGGACTGGGCTTTGGGCATCACGCTGTTGGTTCAGGTAGAAAATTGAGTGCCTAAGCTCCGTGAGCTGTCAGCTCATCTGATTTGTATACACTTTCTGATCTTGCCTTGCAGATCAAAGGAAAATGCAGGCTAGTAATGTCAAAACAGGCAGCTCCCAGACTGTGGAAGTGAAGAACAGCACCTTGAGCTGCAACCATTAAGGGAATCTGGCATAAATCCTGTGGTGGCATTAGAGCAGGATAGGTGAAAGCCACCCACTTTGTTAGATTTGTAGCTGCCACTTGGGTTTTACAATGCCTATTCACACTTTTTTCTTTTTAAGATGCTTTGGAGGCCTCTGTTATAGTCTCATGTAGCTCAGCACTCTTATAAAAGCAGTGACTTGCACGCTCTTTGTGAGAAGATGAGAATTTTTGATGAAATGCATATTTATGTCAGGGGAGTGACAGGCATTAGTGGCAGCAGTCAAAACTTTCCTTTCAGTAAAGAAAGAGAAAATCATTTCCATTCCAAGGCCTGATGCACTATTTAAACCTTCGTTTGGACCAAAACCCTGGCAAACTATAGGTAAGTGGCAAAACACTCAATAATCAGGATTAGGTAATAAAATTGAAATGGTTTATGGGACCTTTGTGGGTCCTGGGCATAGAGACAAATTTTCTTCACAATTTCCATTGAATTAAAGCATCTGGGGAAAGAGGCAGAGTGCCCAAATGTAGATAGATGCAAGAAGCAAGCAGTAAACGGTGGCCCGAGAGGAGCTGCTGGATGTGCCTGTGGTACTACATAGCACTGCTACAGACCTGCACAGCAGGTACCACCTGTCCTCAGAAACTGGAACCTGGTAGCAGGGATGCAGCACTGTAAGATGAAGGTGTAAGCTTGTAAGGTAAGGCAAGCATCCCCTTCACAGGACAGTCTTTGATCAAACTGCAAGGAGAGGTAACCCAGGCATGGGCCTGAGGCGGAGGGCAGTGCTGAGTTAGCTGCTCTGGCTCATTCCCACCCTCTCCCTTGCCTAAATTCCTGCAGATGTTTTGACTGAGACAGAGAAAAGTATTTTTCTGGGAAAAATGATGCTGAGAGGAGGCTGAAGCAAGACAAGCCAACGCCTTGATCCTTTGGTTGAAGTCCTGTCAGCTTTGTGTGACACAAGGCGGAATGGTTATTTAGCCACCCTCAGCCCTGCAGTTGAGTGAATAAGGTAGTTACCTACTGCTTTGGGAAGTCCCATTGGTGTCTGAGTGGTTTTCCCTGCGTGATCATTACAGGCATGTTCTGTAATCCCACAGATGAAGCAGAACCAGCAACAAATTGAGTAGCAAAAAGAAGCCCTCACGCTGGAAGCTGTGATGGACTCCACACCATTTTGGTCTGGGACCAGAAGCTGTTAAGCTCAGTGGGGTCGAGTCCTTTCAGAAACAGAATGTGTAAAGATACTTCCTGTAGGAATTGCCACGCTGTAGTGACTGCTTAAAAAATGAAAACAGACGGGCTTTTGTTCTGGGTGCTTTGTAATGGATAATACTCAAATGATTAATGAGTTACTGGAGAACAAGTATAGGCCTAACTGTTATTCTGTATGGCATTCACGAACTGCATGAACATAGCTCTTCGGTTGGAGAAAAAAGTCAGGGCTTTGAAAAGCTTAAGAGCATAAAAATGTTACACTGTTTTGTGTCTCCAGGAAGCACCCAGTAATGTGAAACATCCACCACATGTTTAAATTGTGTAGGATTATTTATATATGTGCGTGTGTGTGTATTTATAGGGAGAGAGAGCGAGAGAGAGAAATAAAATGATGTGATATTGGTGTTTTAAAGCTGTTTGCAGATACTCTGTAACAGTTTTGCTAAAGGAATGTCTAGAATGAGAGAAATGAGCACACGACATTAAAAAAAAAAGATAATTAAATCAGATTGTTGGATATCATGTCGGTCAAAAAACTCAATCTACAAGAATTAATGGAAGAATTGGACCATGAAAGCCAAGAAATGGGGTCTGAAAATAAACTTGATTAGGAAGATAATGCCCATGATGTACAAAGGAAGACTGATTAACATAGATGAGAACATCAGTGAACAAGCAGAGGAATAAATCTAACATAGACAGCCGCTCAGATCAGATCGGAACATATTTAAAAGATGAAAGACAACATAAGGAGCAATTTCTCATTTAGACTGGAGAGGAAGGCCTCCAACTGATGGATTCTTTCTATAAATGGCTTTTGGCCAAGACACAAAGCTTCATCCATGAGAAAATATGGTAGGTGGTTTGCTTTTATCCTGAAAATCTCTAGGAAGATCATGACAGGAATTCTGCTATGAGAAAGGGATGTAACATGATGAATAAAACGAAGTGAGCAGTTACATTTAAAGGCAGAAAAGGTATCAGACTGGGGATACAAGGGTGAGAATGAAGTTATGACTGATAGCATGCACATATGAAGTAAGTGGCCCTACTACCTCACAGTGGCTTTGGTGGGAAAAGCCCAATTGTGTTTCGTTAAGCATCATTGGAATAGAGATTTCTGAGTGTTGATTAAGTTTTGTGATGAAGTTTTAAAAGTGAGGGTGTCTAAATGATGGGCATTCTGTAAAAAAACTGAAATGCATCATCTCTGCTCTGAAAGACGTAATTAAAAAAAAAACATAAGAAAGGTGGTGGCTACATACTTTACAATGAAATATTTATGATGCAGACAGCTATGAGAACTGGTTTATTTATCTTTTTTAATTAGGAATAAAGGCTTAGAGGAAGAGAATAGAATCATAAAGACCTGAACTTGTCACCTGTAGTTTACCCAGGGTGACTAATGAGATATATTTGCCCCAAAAGAAACAAGAGGCAAAAAACCCAATCTGGTTGCTGCTCTGTTATCATTGTTATATAGGTCTTTGGTGACCCTGATTCTGAACGGACATTGCTACAGGCTGCCCTCACCAGCTCGATGTGTTTGAGGACACGCAGGGTTGGGTGTTCTCAGGCATAGACAGTCACGGCTGTTGCTATTTTTGAGCTGACTCCTCTCTAATCACTCAACACATTTTAAAACAAGATATAATGATAGACTATGTTGCCAAGACAGAAAAATCAACAAAGTATCTAAGAGAATATGAAAAGAAATGAAAATTCAAAATGTATCTGGAAGAGAAATATAATGGACAAAAAAACTTTTGATAAAGGTTGTTTCTTTAAGCTTGGCAATGTCTCTGCTGTAAGTAAATACGACTGTCTGCCTGTCTTGCTTTATGTTCAATATGTCCAAAACTGGGGGGGTGAAGGGGGAGGAAATACAAGGAAGTCTGTTCTCTTGGTATAGCCAGCTGAGTTTTCAGGCCTAATCCATTCTGAAATTAAAATTAGCTCAAATGGTTGGATTCTACCAGGAAATTTAAAATGGAGAATTTCCTTCATAAATATGGATAAGATGACGACAACTCTTTGGATGTTCTGCACAGTGAATTCCATTAAAAAAAATATATAGCTTTTCCCAACAATTTAACAATGCTATCTCTGAATTTCAGGTATTTTATACATGACTTAAGATAGAAGTCACGAATCCCTAGTACTACTTATGAAGTACCTGCGGTTTATATTGACATTTTTACTGGTACCCCTTGAATCATCCTACATGGAGCTCAAGGACAAAGTTCCATTAACTTCAGCAATGCTGAATCAACCATGAGAAGTAGTAAAAAACCTTTGATTTAAACGAGTTAGGAAACACCATGGTTTAGCACTCCCCTTCTAAGTAATAAAAGTCCCAATCCAAAACAAACTGACATAAGTAGAACAACTTCTGTTTCTGATATCAAAGGAATTTGGTTGTAACCACAAATCATGGTGAATTAGGCATAATCTAACTATGATTCTTTCAAATTTTTGAATGAATTTAGGGGTGGGGGTGTGTTAATTATTCTTTGGTAAATACTAGTATTTAGCAAACCTTAAAACGTTTTCTGGCCATTGGAGGAAAAATAAATTGCATTGTAACTGAACAAAAAACAAAAACAACCAAACAAAAGCCCAAACCAAACAGGTCTCCTACTGATTCAGGTAATCCATTCACCAAGCAGTGTAGAAACTAAAATATGTGACTTTCTGGATAAGGATCACTGGCAATTAGAAAAACTATATAAAGTATTTTTAAAAAGGCATACACCATATCTACATTGGCAAGCCATGTGCCCAGCAGGTGAAAGCCTGTAACATAGCACAGTTGGTGCAGAGCATCTGACATCCCAATGTATAGATGAAGCTGGGAGCTTAACTCTGGACAAGGTTTGGCCCAATCCCTTGGCCAGATCACCTAGTATTTTACAGGGGCTTCTGAAACACATTTTCCAGTTCAGGTTCATCCAGATAATGGGTTCCTGCACATCTTCACAGGGTGAAGCCCAGCTGATCAAGTTGGGGAGTTGCTTCAACAGGTATGTATCTCACACCCCACCCCACCCCCCCAGCCCCCAAAATACTAATGTTTTAATAAAAAAATTAGCTTTTTTTTTGCTATTGACGTTGCTGTTAGACATTCTAAAATGGTTTCTGAAAACAAAGCCGTAGTGTAAAATATATTTGTGGCTATTAGTTGTCAGAGTTCTTTATGAATTAACTGCACTACCTCTGAAGTACAGATTGTTACTACATAAGATGACGCATAGATGGATTATGCTGAAAATATGTGAAAAAGGAAAAGGCAACAGTGCTTTACAAGCTGTGTAGGAGGTCCATACTAAGTCAACATGGAAGATCTTTCATTTTAAACGTAAGATTTCATAAATAATATATCATATTGTTTCAACTGATATAATCAGAAATTTTGGCTTCAAACCTGTCTGATTTACTAATGTTGACTAGAACTAGTCACATAACTGCATCTCAGACTGGACTTTTCACATGATGTTGATGTTGGATGCTATTCCAGGTACTCAAAAATCTTACTGTTAGCCAAAGTGACTGTGTAGAACTACTTGAATATATCACGTGAATTATGCTGTTCATTGCCTTCCTGATGTAGGGGTAAAATTAGGGTATTTCCTGGAATATGCAATTTACACTCTTCCTTGTGGCACAGATGGCAATGGCAAACCCGAGCAATACGTGCAGCTTTGAATGTTCATGTTTCTGAAGATTTTTCTGGTGCATCATATTACCAGATAAGCTTCTGGCTGGGGACTGTGATTTTGGTTTGTTTCTATAACAGAAGTGTTTGTATAAAGCAATAATAATAGCAGTAATTCTTATCACACAACAAATCTTATAAACAAGCTTTTGGAAAGGAGGTTCTCAGTAATGATTGTTGGATAATTTGCATTTCCTTTTAATTTTCTAATTTAAATACCACTATTTTTCTGCTAGAAAAATATTAATTTTAGTAAATTTTCTTGTCAGTTGCACTTGTTTTAAAATGCCCTTAGGGATAAATTTTTAACCTACAGCAATGTAAAAAGAAAATTTGGTATTCTGCATTTATTTTTTCATAAAATATTTTTAGTTAATTTTCCAAATAATAAAATTTGCTTTACAATTAGCAATATTTTTCCCTTCTGCAGATTTAATCTGTTGCTGAATATTTATCCCAATGTGAAAAACATGCCAAGATGCCAAGATATTTTTGGTAGCTCCACAGGAAAGATCACTACAGATACTCAGTATGAAGTAAGACAATTCAGTCTAATTGACATATAGATCAAACCTAAAAATAACAAAATAACTGAAAGTTTTGAAACACTTCTCACTTTTTATCTCAGTTTTTATCCCAGTCCCGTTTCTTGAAAAATGGCATTGCCCACACCTGCTTTTCATAATAAGCCACACTTAGCAGGTTTCTTTTAAGTTTTCCGGAGTGAAACCAAACTCACAGCTGTGTGTATAAAGTGTGCATTTAAAGTATTTTAACATACTGGTACATTTTCAGATCTGCAGCTTTGCTTTTACTCCCAGAGGCCACCTATACATGGTGGGACAGGTAACCCCTGAGGTACCAGTCTCTGTCGTAGTTCCCCACTTGCCCATACCATGGAACCTCAGCAAGCCCCATGCTGCTGCCTAACCGACATGCTCCAGTTCCATCCCAAGGAGACCAGGCTGTCTGGAGTCAGGCCACAGCCAGGAACACATCTGAGGTCAAGAGGCACTTTCTGGGTGATGGTGGAGTGTCATCATGACCCAAATGCCATTGAGATCAAGGGAAGAGCTCGTATAGACTTAAATGAGATGTAGACCTGAACCTGAAGTATGGAGTCCATGTTTGGATCACTTACATAAATCTTAAGTATTCAAGGTGTGGCAAGCATTGATATTAGATCAGTTTGGGCTGTTAATGCATTTATTGCATAATCATGGAAGACTCGAGCATAAGCTGATCAGGTCACTTAATGACTATTACTTAGCAGGTTTGCAAGCAAATCTTTCTGCATCAGTAGCTAGACAGTCTTTTAATACTTGGATGCATATCCCAAAAGTATTTCAAGACTGTTTAAAAACAAAGGCACAGCAAGTCCCTCATATGTATCTATCAAACTAGTAATATCCCCTATTACCAGTAAATATTATTACAGCTACACTGTCAGATCTATATAACATTGTTGAGAGTAAACACAGGTAAATATTTCATATTCTTAACTGTGCTACTCTCTCCCCAGGCCCTCTATGAATAGCTGTAGAATGGAACAGAAATAATCTCCTCTACCTGTTTCACTACCAGGATTTCCTATCTGCATTTTAGCTTGGGCACACAGTATTGAGGACCTTGCCATTGACCGGTGAGGATAAATTTTTAGCAGTCACACAATAAAGAGTTTTATAGGGTGGAAGATAAGTGTCTGATACATTCTAAAGGCTGTGTAAGAACCCACCCAGCCACTGGGATAGAGATTGCAATTGTCTGGCTTATGGAGATCTCACAGTTAAGGGGAACAAAAGAGCTGAAATACTTAACATCAAATACCTCTAGATAAAAGTGAGATTTATAGGAGTATTCACTGTGTTCATTTTTTCCAGATTTATTCTAGATCTTGTGCTCCATTTTCCTATCTGAATTGATTTTTAAATGCCATGTTAAAATTATGTTTACTCTGCCAAATGCAGGGGGAAATATTCGCTAGATTGGTTTCTTTAACTGTTTTATATATTTGTTGCAGCTTGAAAGAAGAAAACTAAATGGCTAAAATTCCAGTATCTCATATACACCTATATCTTGTTATGCAAACTCACCCCCAGGTAATACCTGTGCTCATATAAAATAATGAAAGTTAAAGCAAAAAGGAAAAGAGTATATAAAATAGCAACAGCATGTGATATCAATTAGGCTACAGCCAAAAATAATAATTCTTGGCATGTTATGCTTAAACTCTGTTCTGTTAATGTTACTGGGATATGGGCAGTTTTCGATGTACACTTAGAAATATTTCTATTTGAGAACTATTAGGAAAATATTTTGAAATTACAATGTTTGAGCATGTGGAATGAGTTACCTCCCACAATTATGTGAACTACTGTATAGCACAGCTACATTAGCTTCCCTGCAACTAATGAACCATGTCATTAATTACAGACATTCAAAATAAAAATTACTCCAAGGCAAGCCAAATATTTACTATAAATAAAAGGGTCAAGAACTACAAAGTAGCCATTTCATTCTAAACCAATTGTTTTAATTTTACCCTCTTTCTCCTCAAATTTAATTTGAAGCAGATTAACTTGATTTTATATGTCAAATTTGACAGTTGTAGGTGTACCCCCAATGAGACTTCCATCAGGGGCTAGGTTCACTGGACAGTTTTCCATGTAAGTGTTAACTATTTTAACACTTTAACTATTTTAACATTTAAGGATTATTTGTTAAACTCACATGACTTGTTCTCAGGATAAGTTTCTCTCGGAGGCAGCTAGGAAACATTTTCACAGGTTTCCCCTTGATTGCCTCCTTGGTGAAAGTGTCTTCACCTTCGTCAGACTGATAGATACCTGTATTTTGTCTTCTCAGAGGAGGTAGTGGATGGAGTAGAGCTCTGGGACTGCAAACGGGACTTCTGTGCACAGATCCTGCAAAAGGCAGGGCTGGTGCTTGCCAGGGCAGTGGGAGGAGGAGCCCATAACCCTCCCTATTTCTCCTCACCCATTGGACTAGATGGGACCTGGCAAGTGCCACTGTCTGGCATCTGTGCAAGGGTGTTCCTCAGGGTTTGTTCTGTACCGGGGCCCCACGAGACTTTGCATGGTCGAACTGCTGCTGTTGTGATAAGGCACAGCAAAATGCAGGGCTGACCCTAGAATGGCAGGTAGGGCCAGAAGATGACTGCTGCTGTGGAGCGTGATTAGAGGTGCTGGGGTGGAGGACAACCAGAAAGCTCCCTTTGGAGCATCAGACAAGAGCCTGGCTCTTGCCTTGCTGTGGGTTGCTGCAGCTGTTTAAAGCTGCCACAGCCAATCTGCCTGCAGGGAATGTAACAGCACAAATGTTTGCTTTCTTCCTCATTTCAGGTTGTCAGTTTGCTCCTCTGTGGGCTGGTTCAGTGGCAGAGTGGAGCAAATGATTATCATTTTCATGTAAATCTTCCTGTGGAGGAGAGTTTTCCTTGTCAGGCATCCAAAGGGAAACCCTCCCCGGTTGCTGAGCCCTTCAGGGGAGCAACATCTGTCAGAGTTGAGGGCGCTCACTGCCTGCCAGGCTCCCACCAGCTCCACCACATGCTGTCTGACCCACAACATCTACCCAGGGTCAAGCTCTCTTCACTGCCACTGTACTAATATTTCACTTGTATGTTTGCTATTTTATCTAAGGTTATTTCTGTATGGTTTGGGTGATTTATTTATTTTATCAGGTAAAATACAGTCCTAAATAATGTAATAGCATTTTCTTCTATGAACTCATTATAATGGTTTATATAAGTCACATCATGTTACATTATTGTGAGTTACATCAGTGGATGTTTTATATTAAGCATAACATACAATATTTGCCCTCTTCTTTCCTCTTTCTCCTCTTCGGCCCAGATTGTCACCCCTCCCAAGGCAGACGTGAGGGTAGGCAGATGCACTCACCGTACAGATAGCAAGCGAAGTTTCCCCAATGAAACAACCACATAAAAGTCCCCCAAACATCCCCCTCTGTTTGTAACTTAAGCGTTTGGCATAATAAAGATAACAGCAGTAGATTAGTTTATCTAAATGTGTTGCCAAGAGCAAAAGCAGCCAAAATGATAAAGTATTAGTGATATCGGGAAGCCTGAAAGTGCCACTGTCCAACTGGGTTCCGTGTTCTTTTCAGATGGTTTCCGTTGTGTTCACAGGGACTTTAAAAGTTAAAAGAACAAGAAGAGGAAACAAGTGGAAGGAAATAGTTCAAGCAAGCTTTGCTGGAATGTGGGAAAGTTGCTAAAAGGCGTATTAAAATCAACAAAAGCATTCAATACATGTCTTGGAGAAGGAGGTTGTGTTTAAGTAAGAGGAAGGGTCAGCTGTTAAAAAAAATATTTGGGCAATATGAAAAATTACAAACCCTTTCATCAGGAGTTTGGGTCTGATTGCATGAGGGTGTGCAGACTTAGAAGTGACAACTTTTACAGCCAAATGATGCTTTCACAATGACATCCTGGCTTCATTCAAATCAATGGCAAAATTCCCATCCGCTTCAATGGAGCCAAGATTTCAGATATATATCTGTCTTTTTTCATTCTTCCTTGATATTTGTATCACAACTATCTGGCAGGCTATTGTCTATGCAGGTCAAAATTACATCTTTCCATTCATATGTGTCAGGGTTACTGTCTGTTTTCTCACAAAAAAAAAAAAAAAAGTGAAAAAATATCATACATACTTTGAGTGCTTTATCATTCACTTCATTGCTCAGACTAAAGGGAAAAGAATCGTCTGCTGCATCTGGTAGGAGGAGGACAAAAATGCAAGCAAAAGGACTAAATGCTGCCTGTGTGTAATTCCTAACTCCAAGGCTTTTAAAGAGCTCTTATTTCAGCTCTAGGTGTATTAGGTTTCAGATATGGGTGTCACGGGATTTCAGTAGGGGCAGAATTACCCCAGTGCTGTCTCCTCTTAAAAATGCTTCCTGAATATGGAAAAGTATTGCATGGGCAGGAAGGAAGGTGACTTTCATCAAACAGATCTGTCATGCAGTGAGACTATTTAACTCATCGAACAAACCCTGGCATTCGTGCCTCTGGATATAAGCATTAACCTCAAAAAAATGAGAGATATTAATGAAAATTCAAATTGAGAGAATGAAAATAAGAGATAAACTGCTACTTTTCAGATGAATGAATTTTTAAAAAATGCTTAAATTCACAGAGCTTGTCAAAGTGCACCAAAAAGTGCTCTGGTAAGTGAGAAATGACACAGAGAAGGCAATAAATGTGAATGGGGAGCTTTGTGTTCCCCCAGTGCACTATTTGTACATTGCAAAAGCTTTAAAAAATTGTAATTCTACACTCACTGTTGCTTATCTTGAGGAAAGTACATGTAGTCTGTGAAGTGGCTATTGCTATTCTCTTTTTAAGGCCCATCTGAGAGCACATAGACACTACCAACCAGAACATTTCACAAATATAATGGAGGGCCTTAGAAAAGTAAGGAAAAAAAAAAAAAGTGAAAATCCTTTCACCACAAAGTTAGGAAGGAGCCAATATATATCAGCTGACTTTAGTTTGTGGACAGTGTCAATGTGGATAAAAAACAATACCCATGGTACTACATGCATATCTATCAAAGACAAAAGAATGTGTCAATAGTGTGAATTGCACAGAAGAAAATCACAGTAGGATTGATCTCCCAGAAGAATTCAGCTCCAGGCTTGATACAGAGTGAACCCAAGCCCAGAAGTTTTGGTATATCATCAGTAAATAAGAACATGCTCATATTTCTTCTGATGTTTTCTAGCTACTTAACTCTTCTTCTTGCTATTATCCCAGATGAAGTACATGAAGTTGCACCAGAAATATTACTGCGTCATTATCTTACTGGGCAGTTTAACCAAATATATTTGCTATTTAAAATAAGCATATGCATTAATTCTCAGTTTGGTCATAGTTCAATGGTGCACACTCCATCCTTTTTGGTGTGGTGTGTTAGCATATTATTTGATAATCAAGTGCCATTATAAATATTTAGGAGTACATCATTAATGTTCAGTGCCACAGTGGTAATTTCTGAAAGCTGTATCAGCAAATATTTCTTCTAGAAGTCTCTTTCTGCAGAATATTAGAAATTTAACACACTTGGGAAGTGCAAACAGCAGCAGGGCTGATGAGCCTGGGAGTGGTGCCAGGTTAATGCAGCAACACAGCTTATGTACCAGTCAGTTTGGAAAGCAGCTAAGGGAATGCATCCCTCCATGTAAGTTGTGCTTAAACAGAGCCAAGACACTGAGGCAAACATCATAATTACTGATGGAAAAGGATGCCAAACATATTGTGTCTCTCTTCAGCTGGCCAGTAGAAGAGAAAAATATCCTTTCTGTGTAGAAAAAATCATCTAGTATTTCCCTTTTCAAGGTCTTTCTTCTGATTCCATTGTCTTCCTCAGAGAAATGTGTATTGCAAATGTGGATCATAAAACTTTCCTGTTTCCTTTGGCATATTTGCTAATTTTTTGTTTTGTTTTATAAGTATTGGTAATGATGAGAACTTTACTCAAGCTACAGCCTTAGTTTAACAGAGAAAACCTGCAATAAACATAGTTAGGAAGCTTTCTGTAAATCACAACTCCCAAATTTAAGCTGGAAGTCTTGGCTCTGTCTTGGCAATGAATATGGTAACCCCTTTTCCCACTTGTGCCACTTTTCAAACTATAATGCAATAATAGTTCAATTATGTTTACTTCAAGAATCAATTTGTGATATTTCCATAAGGTTCAAGATAGTGGAAATTGGTAATTCTGGTTTGGAACAACAGCGCACAACCCTGACAACAGTTACCTGTTGTCAGGGTTGTGCGCTGCTTAATCAGGTTTTAAGTCCTTGCTGCTGTCTGTGAATACAAATTTTCCACGTTGTTTATGAGATCTAAATCTCTATATCAAATGTTGCAAATCAGAAAGATTTATGTAATGAATTGAGGAAAATAAGTTTGATCTCACTAGGAAAGGGGAAACATTGTGGTGATTGAATTGATGCTTTTCCTCATACGTGGAAAACTGATCAAAATTACCTAGACAACTTTTCTCACTGGCAAAAAACCCCAAAAAAACCCAAGATGACATAATGCACATCCTAGGAAATTGGGAGCAGAAAGGAACTTAACATGAAACTACTGTATTTCATCCGAAGGGAAATACACATATTGAATGGATTATAAAAAAAACCCGTCCACAAAGAGTGGCAAAATCAATTCGTTCAAGAGGTAGTTAAAGAAATTGTAGACAAAAATGATTGAAAGGTATAGGAAAAAGCAGCATCTTTAAAAGGACAAAAAGGCAAAATAGATCCTCTGGTTTTCACATACCTTGATTTTCTGGTTTAGAAAAGATGCTGGTTCAAAAGCGCAGAAGCAGAAAATTATATACTGAGATATTCCAAGTCTAACATCCCTATTCTAAAACACACCATCTTGCTCCTATTATATGCTGACCTTGAATATATATTGAATGAGACTTATATGGCCCTTTTGTGGGAAAAAGTCAACTTTCAATTGGAGGAAAACAGTAGTTCTAACCGCTTTCAGATGACAGTGCTTCCCCATCTTACTTCCAACTCACAATATGGAGGTGCAGCAAGCATATTTAATAGTGCAAACCTGACCGTGGAAATCAGTTACAAAATTTGTACTGTTTCCCAGTTCTGACTTTTAATGAGATCATAATCTGTTGAAAGTAATCTAGATATTTTGACAAAAAGTAATTAGGTCAAAAGGAAGTTCTTTTGATTTAAAAGCTCTTTTGGACATGACTCATTGCCATGGATGTGAAGATATATATTTGTGAGTGCCACTGACATGTAAATTAGCTGAGAAATACTATTCACAGCAAATAACAGTGGAGTCCAGCACTGTTACCATTAAAGGGTACAATCAAGCTTTGAGCATTTAGGTGTCTTCAGTAGCAGGAACAAAATGAGGCGAGTTTTGCTGAGACTGGCTAGAACTGAACCTCGTTCCCTTCTACTCCCTCATCTTCCTAGCACAGAGGGGTAGCTAAAATAAAAAGCATCTGCTTAATATGCCATAGTGCAGAAGGCATCATTTTATTAAGAGCCTCTGGAGATTGGTCCAGTGCAGCTCTTGGGACTGGCTGGCCCTGCATCGCAGATAAGGACCTGGCTGCAACAGGTCAGGAGCTCTGGAGGTAAAGTATCTGCTGAAGGCAGTGACAATCTTCAGATCCATCAGTTTAATTAATATAAATCTTCATATTTCCAAAATAATTATTTAGGGGTTCTGTTATCTCATATAGACATATATTGAGGCCCCAGACATTGTTCATTATTGTTATATTTCTCACAGTGTCAAGTAAACCTCCATCGTGCTATGTAGCCTCATCTGTTGTGTCTGGACTTGCCTATGCATCTGAGCCAACAATAAGGGAACTTTCTTCTCTGCTTAAGCAGATGTTTAACTTTCAGCACCTAAGATGACCTTTTGACTTAGGTTTGAAATTGTGGCCCTGCTGAAATGGGTGGAAGTTTTGGCACTGATTTCGATAGAACAAGCATTTCATTCCAGGTGCTTTGCTCAGTAAAGCATATAAAATTACAAGCCATGGGCCTTTCCTCTTTCTCAACTTCTCAGTCATCCTAGGTATCTCTAAGTGATAAAACAAAAAACTTGAGGAAACAGAATGGCATCTTAGAAAAGGCTCCTACATGAATGATTAAAACACCTTTTAATCTATATAATAGGTACACATATGCACACACGCACACACATATATAAGATGTCAATGGGATCAAAGCTTTTCTCCAGCACTTTAATAGGTGGCGTGCACCCCGACTTATCTGCTAAAATCAAACTTGTACATGCACGTGCAGGTGCTGGGAGTTGCATTTTCATATTGTTGGCACAGGGCCACATAGTAAAGCCATACACCTTCATTTTTTAGCAAGCCCGTGTTTTCTCAGGTGTTCATTTGTCTCTGTGAAGAAGTTTCTCAGACCTGTAACCTCAGGTTTAGTATGCTAATAGAAAGGATTACTGCCAATTATTTATTATACAGGCCTTATTCTTTCTTAGATGCAAGGATATAATCACAGAATCCTTTTTATGTTGTTTATAAATCTTTTTTTGCAAATGTAGGAATCGTGCACATGGAATGGTAACAAATGGCCTTTAGAACAGGCTACCGAAGGTTGTGGTAGGTTTTCTATCACCGTGAGCTTTATTTGGACAACTTTCTAAAAGACAAGCTTGAATTCCACCTGCAAGATGCTCTCCTAGAGGTATGAACCACTGTATGAAATGTGTGGCATGTGGTGTAATGGCTCTTTTTGACCTTAAAATTCCAATCCCATGCAGGTTTTGGTGACAGAACGAGGCCACGAACAAAGGCAGAAGGCAACTAAGTATTTTCTTGAAAATAAATAAATAGTTTTGAATAACGAAGCAGAGATAAAGAGGTTGCATACTACTATCCATGTGATTAATATAAGCACTCTGCTCAAGAGGGACAGTCTTTTAATTCACTGTTAAGTTTTAAAACTGCAGAATGGATAGGCTGAGTTTTTGAGTGATTGAGTTGTTTATATTAAATATCTTTTTGGCTATTTAGGAAGTGGCTCTGATTTTGCTACTGAAGCCTCATTACAACAATTTTGATTTTTTTTTTCTGCAAGCAATATTGTTCCTATTCCTCTCAATACTTTGCATTTTGACATGGGTGCAACCTAGGAGTCATATTCCTGTTTTTTTTTCCATTTCCAGAGAGGCCTTTGCTTTCCTGCTTCAAGGGTTCATTCCTTCACCTTTGCAGTCAATAGAGTTTTATTGTTGTCTCCCACAGGCTAGGGACGGAGCTCTGGTTTTTCTTTTGTGCGTTTATTTGATCCAAAAAGCTGGCTCTTGTTATCTAAACTGAAAGTCACTTTCTCATCCATTAGTCAATGTATGTTAAAGATCAAAAGTTTGGGGGATTTGTTGTTGATTCTAATCTCACAACATTTTTCTTTATTTACTGCTCTTGTAGATTCTGTATTTGAGAATTTGCAAAACTTGTTTTTAATGTCAACATCCAAGTACTTCCCATAAATAAAAGAGCTGGAGTAACTTAAAATAGTTTCAAAGTCTTCCACACACAATCACTGATGGAATACTCTGTAGTTTCCTGGTATTAAACTATGTTTTTATTTTACATTGTAGTATTATGTTGCCACTTGGATTTTTTCTAGTCTTATGGATCACTGCTGAAATGTATGAGGTTATAAAAAGAAATTATATCTTTAAAGAATGCTAAATCCCTTCTAATTTCTGCTTACTTTTATGGGTACTCTGGAAGAAGTACAGTTTTCAAATCTTATTAGGATCAAAAATGTTTAACTCTTACCTATTTCAGAGTTTCCTGAAAGAACCTAAAATAAACAAACCAAAGAACAAAAAACCCATAGATTACTTAAAACTGTATATTTTTCTATGTATTAAAATTAGAATAACTTTCAGAGTCATCAGTAACTTCTTCACAGTGAGGGTGACAGAGCACTGGAACAGGCTGCCCAGGGGGGTTGTGGAGTCTCCTTCTCGGGAGATGTTCAAGACTCATCTGGACACCGACCTGTGTGACCTGCTCTAGGGAACCTGCTTTGGCAGGGGGTTGGACTCAATGATCTCCTGAGGTCCCTTCCAACCCCTACAATTCTGTGAGGCACTGCTACATCACCTGACAGCAAGCAATCCCCACAAGCACAGACAAATACTACACTATTGTCCAAAGCTGCACCGCAATAAGAGTGCTGTCAGCAGGCCACTCACTGCCTTAATGTTCGCATCTCCACAGCCGATGACAAACTTGTGTCCGTCTGCCTTCTCTGGCATGTACAGAATTGCAGCTGGGATCTCTGGATCCTGTGTGAAGAGGTTTTAAATATGTCCCCAGTGGCTTTGCAAACGAAATCTGAGTTGGAATTTGTGATATTTCTTAAAACGCTGTTTAAAATCTTCCCTTTTAAATAATAATGCTTTCCTCCAGACTGTTGTCATACACTGAGGGGCATCTCACAGCAGCAGTGACATTGACACTAGACCCAGCTCAACAGCCAGGCAGATCTGAGACCACCCAGGTCACACTGCTGTGTTCCCTGCTCATCAGAAAACATAGGAGCCATCACTCATGATAGAAGCCATACTTCAGTGTCAGTCATCTTTCCTCTCTTTTTCCTGTTCTATTACAGCAAATATTTTTTAGCCAGCTTTATGCATCAACTCCTCTTTCCAGTGGACTCAGCAGATCATTTATTCTCTAGTTTCTGGTATAGATTGCTTTGGTCACAGTACTTTTTTCTCTTAGTACAATCTTTAAATAAAACAAAGTGAATACAGCTTGAGAAAAGATTTGAAAAATTCTGTTTGTTCATTTTGGCATTTGCAACCACTTCATTTTCTATAGGCTTTCATAAAAGGGATTTAAAAATTATTATTATTTGTGAGTACAGTGATAGGAATAATAAAGGCTGTAAATATTTATAGGTATAACTTTTATACTGCAATTCTATGTTTATCTTCAGATACTGTAACTGAATTAGTCTAGTAAGGGAGTGATAGCATGGGGCTCAGGTGGACAGTAATTATCACAGACAATTAGTCTGGAATATTGCCCATTGCCGAAAGCTTTTCAGCAGACCTCAAGGTGAGTTGTCATTTCATTGAGCTAACAGGAGATTTTTAAGTAAATGTGTTGATAATAAATGCTAATATTGCCTTTGAAATAATTTCCTAACAAAAAAGGGACTGTATCACATGAGATTCCAGACATAGATAACTAGCCAAGGTCCAGTTTCAATGTTTTTTATGTTCTGATACACACAAGCTTCATTTCTACCAAGGAATTTGCATATAATCTTCTTTAAACTTCCCCTTAGTTTTGTTTCCAAAGAATGATCTTCTATTTGTATTTTTCAGGTAGTGCCTTTATAACATGCTTTATTTTCTTTCTCAGTAAAAACATGAGGCAAACCATAGATTTCCAAATGCATGTCCTCCAAAGTACTTTCCTAGGAATTTTGCTGAGCTTAAATGTCTTGTGTGTGTAAAAAAGTAAATATACATTTAGCAGAGAGTTCTTCCTTTCCTGGGCAAAAATATATTATATAATGAAAGAAATGTTATTCTTGGCATGATAATTAAAAAGAAATAATGCATTTTAATAGTACTAGCCTACAAAATGCTGGGCCTACAACTGGCAAGCCGTATAACTTTGTTCTGAGGGCATTTTTTTTTTTTTTTGTACTAGGTTAGGAGTTGTATGGGTGTTAATTAAGGACATTTTGGCTTTTTTATTTTTTGTAGTAACAATTCAACTGAAATCATGAAATTTTATTTTCCATGCTAATTTTGCAGTCATTTTCTTCTCATTTCAACTGGACAGTATTGAATCAAGTCCCAAAGTACTGAATCCAGAACAGTTTCATAACAGTGTGATTGTTTTTTTAATTTTTCAATGGGATTTATTTCCTCAGCATATTAGAGATTATACATTTATGGAACCTGTCTTTCCTTATCCCTCTTTCTCACTTTGTGCTATAGCAAGGCATGAGCCAGTGTTTGGCTTTGTTTATCTTAACTAGTTATTGTTTATCTTACCTAATTATTTTGTGGGAATTATTTACCCTGCTTGACTAGTATCTCAGCACGTGTACTGTCATAACCTTCTTGATTGATTTACCTGCTCTAGGGAACCTGCTTTGGCAGGGAGGTTGGACTCGATCTCTGGAGGTCCCTTCCAACCCCTATGATTCTGTGATTCTGTGATCCAGGTACCCACCTTCATCCCAGGCATCACAGTCCTGCCTACAGATGTGGGTCTAAGCACTGAAATCTCTACAACTTTCAGGGGTAATTTGCACTTTTATTAAAGATTCATAAGAATCTTTTATCATCCTGCAAGTCATGCTGGAACCTAGGGGAGGCTGTGAAGCTCTGAAAACAAATGGTTTTCCTCTTCCAATTTCTCCCTCCCCCGTTTTTTCTTCTAAATAAAAGGATTTGCAGAATGATCTCAGTACTGGGAGATGGGTAAATACCCCAATTTTTCTTTAAATTACTGCATCCTATGAGTACGTAGTCAATGTCAGGCACCTTCTCTGGAGAACCTGTTGAAGTGATGGAGCAGTGCCACTGCTGGAAAGAGTAAAGGATGGCTTGGCCTCTGTCACTCTGCTTTTCCTGATGTGCACTCTCATGACCCCCTAGTGCAGGTGTAATCACAATTGCCCTTTAAGGGAACATCTTAACAAAAGGGAGGAGAAAACCCAACCCACAATCTCAAATACTTTCATTTCATCTCTTATGAAACTAATTATATCAGATAACTTAAGCCATTTGTGGTCATATACTTAATTATTGCCAATTCAGAGAAATCAAATGGGTTTTAGTGATTCTTGGTTTCAAGAGGATAGGCAGCTATGATGGTCTGGAGCTGTGCTGTGCCAGAAAAAAGTTGCAACATCACCTTCTGGTGCAGAAATCTCCATGTTTACCTTCACAGAATTATCTGATCCGCAGCCCACAGATTCTGTTGCTGTGTGGCTGGTGAGGGCATTCCTTGCATGCTTCTGAGTAAGTATTTGGGAGGAGAGTGGGTGGTCACACCTGCCAGCAACCACTGAAGAGGCCCCTAGATCCTACCTGCTAGAAAGCAGAGGCTCTTCCTACAATGTATTGCCACTGCCTCTTCCTCTACTGTAGTTTATTGCAACCAGTCGATAAAACAAAGAAGAACAATAAGAAAACTTCCTGATGGGATAAAAGTTGTAAAAATCATTATTCCCCTCTTGATTCCATAATGGTTTGAAGTGTCATTTGAAGATACCAGAAATACTGGGAAAGTCCATGTCACCCTGTGTGATCTTTCTCCTCCATTGCAAGCAGGATGAGCTCGGCTCACAGGCTGGGGAGGAAACCTGGGAGGAGGAGGGGGGTAGTCTGTGGCAAAACCCCAAGGAGCCTCTGAATCTGCATATCATTTAAGGGCTGGTGTTTTCCAGTGTGCATTAAGGGGTGTGTGTAAGGCTGATGTGGTCCTTAGATACTGATAGCCTTTTGGAGGTCACAGTGTCTTTGAGAAGGTTTGCTTTTGGCATTGTGTGGCCAGAGTCATTTAAAGCCTGAATGTGCACTAAAGAACATGTCAGGAAACCACAAGACATAGTTTCTCTGCGTGGCAATAATCTGCAGGGAGCCGGGATAGCCGTAATGGTACATTGCTGCTCGCCTTATGTCTGGTTTCGCATTAACTCTTCAATTTGCTTGCTTTGGCTTCCCTGACTGTTAAATACATACACACAGGGTCACTTCAATATAGTAAAAATTCAGTTTCTGGAATCAGCTCCTTAGTCTCTAAACCCTGGAGCTTCTTGCGCTGGTCCCGCTCCTGCGTGCTGTGTCGGGACGCGTGCACCGCGTCGCGGGGGTAAGTCACCGTCTCGCCTTCCCTTGCTAATCTCCCGTGGCAATGACTAATTCCAGAGGCATTAGTAATAAAATAGGGATTTTCATCTGAATAAAAGTTACTATAAAATTTACAAGGATTATTTTAATTGTTATCAAATGAAAAATAACTTTAGAAGGAGCTGTCTCTATCACTCCTGTTTTGCTGTGCTAAACTCCGTTAAGTACAGGGCATCTGGCTTTTAACACTCTTTACAGCTTTCTAATTTTAGATCTCCTCTTCTACTAATGCAGAAGTTTTGCCATTCACAGCAGGCCCGGAGTATTCCTCTCTCCTTTTCTCTCCTTTGATTATTAGATTTAAAGAGACTGACAAAAACCTGATAGCTGGAACATCCAAAATCTGTCTTTGAGAGAGGGGATTGCTGCCTTGCATTCTCCACAAAGCTGCAGAAGCACCATTTCCTCTCACATCCAAAACATATTTACAAAATTTTATCTCAGGCCTAGGAGATGCAAATGTGTTGACCTGGGACATAAAATCCCCATGAATTTATGGTACTGGAAGAAACTGCTAGATCTAGTTTTGGTTAGTATTTACTGCAGCTTTTATTTAAGCTTTATGTGCTTTATGCATGTTATACTCCTTGCTGATTGCATCTAGTAGAAACAGACAAAATAATCTTTGATAAAAATAGCCTGTTATTTAAAATACATTTTTCTGGAATGACTGTCATCAATAGTAAGTGAACTTAAAAAAAAACAACTCAAACATATTTTTCCGTACTAAACTCATTCCACCTCAGATTTACACTGCCTGTGACTTTAAAATTAGATTGAAGAGAGAGACAGACAAGCAAGGAAGAATTAAATAGTAACGACAGCAACAGAAGAAGGTGTCTGGCTGAGATCAGGTGTCTTCCTACCTAACCTGCTGTTTGGTGTCCTCTCATAAAATAGAAATCGGCCTTAGAGCTAGGTGACCTCCAGAAACAGAAAGATGCAGCATGGAAAAAAAAATGATCATGGCAGTGATGTAGCTACATATATCAGAAAATATTTGGTTTGGCTGGAGTGTCAGTGTAAGATTTAAGAAGTTCTTGGTTTTTTCAGGTTGGTTTACGCATCATTAACGAGGACCATACTATAGGTAGCTCAGTCAAACAGAAGCCGCTCCCAGAATCTCAGTATCTTGAACTACGTTAAAGGTACAAGTCAGAATAAACACATGATGTTTAGAATTTGTACTTAAAGTGAATAATGCTGCATTGTCAGATCTCAATTAGCCATGGTCGATTATTTGGTCTAAGGATTATCTTTGCCACAGAGCCTGAGCACTTGAATTTGGCAGTTTTCTTAACAGAGATGAAGCATCTTGCAAACAGGGCTCTTCTGCCCCAGGGCCGGCTTGGCTGGGGAACAGTCGGGTGCAGAGTCCCCTTCAGCCAGCTTTCAGGCAGCAGAGGCCACACAGCCCATGGCACCGTGTCCCCGCTGTGGGCCGAGGCAGTCTGGGGCCAGCCTGACATGTCCCGTGGTGACCCACACAGGCATATGGACCATCCTCCCAGAGCACAGCTTGCTCTTGCTGAGTGGCTGGCGGTTCCCTGAGTTACCCCCCCTCATGTCAGCTGGCCTTTGAGTGTAACCCTAATGGGCTGGGTTTTTACATGTTGGTATCTCCTGGTCAAGTCAGGCCTGGCTCCTGGCAGGGGCAATTTCTTCGCAATTCTTTGCAATTTTGGTGGGTTTTTTTGTAATTTTACTTCATATAAATTTTCTACCAAGCCCTTATGGAAAACCCAAATAAGGATGAAATAATGCCTGGCAATTATCATTTCATTATTAGTGAAACAAACAAAGTAGCTTATGAATAGTAAATTACCAGAGGGTTAGTTATCCTCCTGGTCCTGAGTCCCTCTTTGGTAAGGATGACAGTGGCATGGTAGGATCTGATGATCGCCTTCAGCTGATGCATAGGTAACTATACAACCCTCTGGGAGGCATTATGCTGAAGCTGACTATGGCACAACCTGTTGTTGCTCACATAGCAGTGATCTCAGTCAGAACATGAAGGCTTGCACTTAAATAAAAAATATATGCAAGAACAGGCATTCATAGTTCGTATCATCCTAGCATATTAGGCAAAAAGATTTTCCTTTGTAAGTAGAAGCTTGGATTAGAAGTTAAAAATACTTTCTGTAAAACACTCTAAATGTAAATATTTTTCTTCAGATAATGCAAATGCCTTAGGACTGATTAATAGAAACCCACCCGTTTTAATAATCTTTTTTGAATTCTGTGGATGGATTTAATAGTGAATAATGTTTCTGCAGCAAGGAGGGGTTAAGCAAGCTCAGCCCTGATGGCTCTATTTCCAGCTCCAATAATATATTCCAGAGTATCTTGCAAGAGATCCTATAAACATGAATACAGAAAAACTGGATGTTCTTTTACACAGGCTGGTCTTTTCCTCGAGCATAAATATTCTTAGTCTGGTTTTCTGAGATAAAGGCTGTATCGTTACAAGGCCAATGGCTGGAATTTCTCTTTGAAAAGGACTTGTATATGCTGTGTCTCTGAAACCAAAAGCTCAAAATCTCCACTGAAAATTTCACTGAATATTCCCTAGAGATAGCAAATTGCAGTAACTAGCATCTTTCAAACTTTAAGCAAAGCTAATATTACATAATGTTATAAAAAAGAGAAAGCTACTTTCTGTGTAAATAATACAGAAGTTTTATTCTTTAGGACATTTTTCAGGATTTTTCAATTTGTTCATGCACCTAAATCCCAAGAAATTAAAAGGGAGTTAGGAACATAAATATAAATAAATATTTATTTTTATTATTTTTTAATTCAAATCTGNTTACAATCATGTACAGTGTACAAAAATATTTTATAGTAGTTTTACAAGCTTATTTGACATCATCACTGAGCTCTAAACTACACAGAAAAACAAATAATAATTCCATTAGATCTAGACTTTTTTGAGCTGTTTGTTTGAGGATGCTTGCCTTGATTTTAGGAGCTTTAAGATATTATTTTCCTTTTCCTATGACAAGTAACATAAAAAATAAAAGATTTCTCCATATAACAGTAGCTGCTGGTGTCCTGTGTCAGGGTATTAACCTTTTTAACCCTGTCAGTTGGCTGGGGCCAGGAAATATAGACTAGTCTTTTACTACTCTTCTGTGTGTCACAACTTTATTACACATCACATTTTTACTCTTCTGAAGTGTCTATAGTACTAAAAAAAATAGTCTTGTAAAGAGAATGCAGTGTTACATGGCCAAAAAGGTACATATGTTATCAGAGCGATGTCCTTCTTCATCCAGAGTGTGTTATTGTTGCTCTGTAAAATCTTAACATCAAAGAAAGACTCAGGGTTCTGTTTCATATTTTGGAAAGGTGATCTCTGAGCATTTCTAGTTGAATTATTCAGTAGTTTGCTGTATATCATTTTGTTGATGACAAGAAAGCTGTCTCGTACCTTTAATGGTGTCTATACAGAGTTGGCTTGTCTTTCAAGTAAGTATAAAGTCATGTATGGCTGATTAGCAATAAATATTTCAACTGCTATTAAAGAAATATTAGTTCCTCCAGGCAACAGCACTGTCCATTGCTTACACAAACTGTACTCTTCTAAGAAAGTTTGTGCATGTCCTCTGTTAAGAATAAAAATGAAAATTATATGAGCAGTTAAAAATCTTATCACAGTAAGATGGCATCGTATTGCTAGGAAAGTCAGAGACACTGATTCATAACAAAACATTCCTTTATCACTTAATTATAAATCTTCAGGGACTTATACAATATTTTCAGTAATCCAGATGGTGGTAGATGAATGTTATCTTCCAGAATTTTTTTTTTTTAAATATATAACAGCTTTAGGCATTACATGGCAAGTTGCACCCAAGTCTCTTCTCCCTGATGGCTTTATAGGTGATGCAGTAGCTTGGGTTCTTGCTCCGTATTCTTTTGCCCACTATTTTCCAGTCTCACCTATAATTCGTGTTTGTGAAAAGGTTCAACTCCAAGCACTATTTCTTCTGACAACCATGGTATGAGTGTCCTCAGGCTGTGTATCTCCCTGCCAGGGACAGGAGTGTTACAAGAGAAATAGGCATCTCTGCCACTGCTCAGCTCCCTTGGAGACAGAACTGTGTAAGGTTTCAATCCACCTCTGATGCAAGGTTTATGCTCTTTGATGGGCAAACCCAGCTAGCCCACAGGGCACCAGGTGAGCATCCACATCCCAGCTTACCTTGGACCCTCCAAGTTCTTGCTTGCTTCTCCCTTTGTTTTTGTCGGCGGGCTGTTGNTTTTATTCTTTCAGTGTGTCTGAGTGTTAATTTATTTTCTGCCTCAGCAGCTTCCTTTGATTTAAATCCTGGCAGTCAAGCAGGGTAATGTCACGCTGATAACCTGAGAGAGATGTGACATTTATTCCCCGTAACTGTCATCCTCCGCAGCAGGGTATCACTTTGGGGATACTTAAACCTGATCCAGGGAGCATTAAAATGAGAATTCATCACAACTAGATGGAATTTGGTTCTCCAAATCACTCTGTTTCTCCATAGCAACTTTAGTCCTTTAGAAAATATTGGGGAGGACCGTGGCATTACTCCCTGTGGGGAGGTTTTGTGTGCTGCAGTGGAGTTTCAGCTTCATCCCAGTTCTCTGTGCCCCTCTGTGAGCCTTCAGTAGACAGATTTTTGGGGGATGGATGTCTTGGGAATAAATTCTATCAGAGGAGCAGTAGGAAATAAAGTGAGAGGAAGTTTCCCATTTAGTGAGATAATGCAGCACTGCAATAATTTAGAAATAGATGTACTGAATAGACTTTTGCTTGACTGATTTATAAGTGAAGTAGACAAAATATAGGAGAATATAATTTCAAGAATTATCCTACCTCAGACTTTTCAAATGAAACTACTTTGAGTTGGTCACTACTCACATTTTCCACTTCTTAAGCTAATCAGTATTTGCAGTTTCCAGTTTTTAAAAAAATGCTTAGAATTCAAAATGCCCAATACTTAACAAATATTAACTCATTTTGACCTGAGATAAACCCAGAGTTTTGAAAATTTATTTTAAAAAAATCAAAATTTGGGGAAAAATACATTTCCCCAGCATTTTATTTGAAAATGATGAAGTATTTTCTTAATCTTTGAAAATCTTTTTAATATTTTTAATATTTAGAATTTTGCAACAATTTTGCTTGTTGTAAACCAGTTAGGCTCCTAATTTGTAATATCTAAAAATAGCATTAAACTGTTAATATAGCAATAAATACAGTCTGTTATTTTAAATTAAGGAGAAGTACTCATCTGAATTTAAAAATTCTTTTCATTCACAGTGGGTATATCTTAACCACCACCCCTGACAGCACTTTATATCACCAAAAGAGACTCCACGGTGACTGGCGTGTCTGTATGGTCCAGAGAAAAGTGATGTTGAGAGGTTAATGAGGGTCCTAAATTTAACAGAGCTGCTCTGGAAAAGGTTGGTAAATGCAATGGCTCCACTTTATAATCTTTCATGGACCCCTTAAAAGTAGTCTAAAGACTTTTGAAGAGATGAGTGGAATTCAGGTTCATGTCTGTCTTTTCACACTTGATTGTGATTGCTTTGTGCCACATTAGGCATCACTAGTCTGTAGACTGTGTGCTTCGAAATCTAGAAACTAAAAATTAAGAAAAGAGCCTTATACAAATCACTGCTTCAAAACTGAGGTTGTAACTTAAATTTCAAAATATGCTTAGGTTACAAAAAAACCCAACCAGTGAAAAAGTAGTCAGTTCGAATATTTTTCTTGAAAAACTTCTAATATTTTATCAAGCAAGTTTATTGACAAAGGAATATCTGAGTAAAATCTCACAAGCCATCTCAGAATTATAGAAGGACCAGACATATCTGCTCTAAATGAATTGCAAATAGAGATGTAATTGAACTGGAATTTCTGATATAAGTACTTCTTTTTCATGGTTTTAGTGGGAAAGACAATGTGTTACCCTTCTTTTGTCCATATCACAGAACTTGTGGAATATGCTTTAAACCTTTACATTATGGATTACATGCAAATGTTTTACTTTTTGAAACACTATACATGCCAAATAAACAAATACCTCCCTGTTTTGGAAAGATAATCAATTTTACCCATGCCAAAAATGGAATTTCCCTTTTCTGTATTTGTAGCTGAAATATTTTTTTAGTCCAAGGTTTTATTTTCCTTTTTAACCAAGTGAGTTTTGTGGTAGAAGTAATTAAAATTGCAACACATTTGGTTCCAGCAGCCCCTTGGGATGTGTTTATGTAATACACGTCCCTGCTTTCTTGGGCTTGTCTCTCCCTCCTTTATTTTCCCTATTGTATTTTTTCAGCACAGCAAATATAATTGCTTTATAGCAAATATCATACGTGATTTTTTTTTTCTTACAAATGTACTTCCTTTCTGGCATATTTTTCTGATTTATAATATGCTACTCCATCTTCAGTTTATTCTTAGTTCTGGCATGACTGAGAGTTTGGAACTTGTTTTTAGAATTTTTGTCTATGTGCAATAAATACAATCAACTTCCAGTAGTAAAGTTTTGATCACTTGGTTCAAAATGCTGAAACAACATATCCTGTTTTAAGGTCTTGAGTTTTCTTCAAGATACTAATATGGTGTTCATTATCAGAGGACAAAGGGCACTCTGAATTGTAATAAGGACTTTCTGGTTTTAAATTCCATTACTTGCATTAAAACCACTTACTGCCACTAAGAAAAATGAGTATATCTTTGTGCAGTTTGTGGCAAATAGGCAGTCTTTTGATATCTTATAGCAGAATGTTTCAGTTAATAGGCCTGTACTTGAAAGTACCCTTTCACACCAATGGTTGCAAGTGTATTCTGTGTTTTTGTTTAAGTCTGACATCCATGAAAAGACAACCGAGATCTGTTTCTTATTGTGCATTAAAGAGGATTCTTTGGAAATTGCTGAATAACTTAGCAATATGCTCTGTATCATTTTTACTGATGACAAGAGAGATGTCATCTCTGGTGCATCTGTCTAAAGTATCCTCTTGGATAACTTCTGGATATCACAATCTGCTTCATTTCTTCAAATAGGAAGCCATTTCAAAAGTTCTGTTAATTGGCAAATACCAAAATATTTCATATATTTGCAAGAAAAAAACTGGAGCATGCTGACTCTTGGGAATCAGCTCCCAATAATAGTAAGTGTTCCATTAAAAGGGAGAAAAAAAATGGGAGGGGTGGATGGGAAGGAGAAGAAAACCCACAACACACTTACACTTAATTCCAGAGCAGGACTGTTTTTTTCCACACAAATATGTTGTATCATTTCAAGAATTCGGGTCTTTGCCTTGGTGTGTTTAATGATCACAGCTGTACCAAGTCGGTTTATCTTCCAGTCAAGGTCAGGACAGATGGTCAGGCCTGGAGACTGACTTTTATTATATTTCAGTGTTTAGATTAATTTTATTCTGTTTATCACTTTTGTACTTGGAACAAAAACAGGGTCCTTTCCAAATAAATAGTGTTTAGAGAGATGTGAAGAGCCTAACTCTATTGCTACCTTCCACCCTTCTTTATCCCCAAATAAAATTTCTTCCACCCTTCTTTCTCCCCAAATAAAATGTAAAAGCTAGACAAATGTTACTATTTAAAGCTATAAAGACTGTCTCTTTTCACTTTTCTTTGTATGTGCACATACTTTGTGGTGCAGGGTTGTTTTTTAACATTGTCAGTTCAAGCAATGCCTCTGTCCTCCTTATTACACTATGATTTTAAGATGTCATGAGAAACATTTATTTTAGTGACTGCCAATCATTAATTGTTTCTCTTGTATGTCTCCATAAATAATACATGTAGATATATTGGTATATAATATTCACGTGTTTTATGTTTATATAAACACACTGCTAATACTGTGTTTCTCCAATTGAGATCTCTATAAATCTAGACCTCCAGAGATACCTTATAATGACTTAAACATTACACCAAACAAGAGATTCCAAGGGGACATGATCAGGATGTAATAATGGACCAATGTCAAAAAGGATTTATGATTATTATTCATATGATTCAACCATATGCTCCAGCTACTGCTGTAATCTTGCTAGTCTTGGTCTGACATCTGTAGTGATAATGAGTAAAGTTGCATTACGCCACAGAAAAAAATCAAGACACTTAAAAAATAACTAGTGGGCTGCCAGAGGAAACATTGACCTCCTCTGTAGGGTCAAGAGATGGTTTTAAAATATGCTGGATGCTCCTGACAAAGTTGAAGCGCTCCAAGGATCTGGCAGCCAGCTGTTAGAGCTTTATTAGAGAAGAACTTATACATAATTGAATTCCTAAGCCATATGTGTTTATCACTGCAGTTAAATACCATGTATGATCCTATTGAGTTGACTTTAAAAACCAAAAAAAAGAGCAAATTACCTATTACATTTTATATAGTGCAGGACAAGTGGTATCTATTCTAAATAATATCAGATTAGGGAAGATACTTAAATAATGTGCATTTTCAGGATCACCTGAACAGTCGTGCCACCTGTAGTGAAAAGACAAATATTTCTGGTTTGTTTCCCTCTACTAGTCTTGGTCTGTCTTGGATCATGGAGCAACCCTCATCTCTGACTGCAGATGAACCTGGTCCCAACTGGGAAACAGTAGCTTACCTGTGCCATTTCCAGGCTTCCCCATTCAGTGGGAATCCAGCACATGTGCAATTACTTTCTGGAGAGACGTCCAGACACCGAGAACTTCTTCCTGCTTTGGAACTATTGTATAGTCTTGTGCAAGGTTAGTATGGACATGGAATGCCTCATTTTCTGTCAAAGTCCGGGAATGTCCCATTATTGACTGTGGCACTTTGGCAGGAGGTGAAAACTCATTTGTTTCTCACTGAGAAAGAGAGCCCAGGTGAATTGGCCTGATGTCAGCCCTTTCTAATCCTGCAGTGGTGATTAGTAGATGGGTGGTAAGCAAAAGTCAGAGGAGCTCACACATAAAGTGGGCTAAGTCACAAACCACCAAGGATGCTATAAAATCATGGCCAAACAGGGCAGTGAAGGACAAATATTTAGGCAGTGTCAGTCAGTCAACTAGTGTGTGTATCAGCATATTAGTGAGGAAATCCCCGGGAGCTCTGTGGGAGTTTTTGATCTGCCAGCACCTGCCAGGCTGCTGGCAGTACTGCTGCAGTCGCCAGGCAGGCAGGAGCAGTTCTCCTGGGACTCGAACAAGTTGCTCCTTAAGGCAAACAGCCACTTCACTCATTCAGAGGCAGACTGAGGAATCTGCAGCAGGTGAGGAATAAAAGACCAGGAACCAGACTAGAGACGAGCTTGTCTGCCTTCCTCACAACAGTGATGGGAAAGCTGCTTCTCTGCCTGTTAATAGCAGCAAGTGTTCTTCATTGCTGTCAGACTTGCACAATCTCCCTTTTGCTCACTCCAAATTCTGGTGCCTCTCCTCATCCTCCTGAGAACCTCAGCCAAAAGACACGTTCGACATCTGTGAAGCCTGAAGTCTTGGCTCACACAAAGGCAAGCACTGGTAGACTCGAGATGTTGTTTTAAGCACCTGACATCCTCCATCTGTCTTCTTTATTTTTAATTATTTCTAGTCTATAGGGTGACCTAATCAAACAAGCTCCCATCTGATGTCAAGGTTCTTTCTTTGCTTTAATCTCTTCACATTTTTATATAATTTCTTTTTCCTCTGGAACTATCAAAGTATTTTCTTTAACAAGCCCATCAATGAAAAACAAAGTCTGCATTCTTGAATTCTAAGTCACACATAAACCTTAAAGATGCTGTTTGCTCAGTGTTGACAGAAGCAGTCGTCTGCCCTAATTTACCTTCATCGTATGTTTTTATTAGAGCTGTGAAAGCATGCATAAACTCACCAGGGGGACATGCACGTTACAGGGCTCTTTTCTTAAACTCTCTCAGTTCTGGTAAAAACAGATGAGCTAAAGCACTGTCCTGTACTGGGACAGTAATACCTCTCTGCTCTGTATTCCTCCAGTATCAGAACTATTGTGTCTGAGAATATTCACTCATAAGTCACCACAACAGGAAGGAAGGATTGGCCTTCGAGGAATGGTCTCAAAGAACTGTCTCTCTTCCATTGATGTTCCTCAGCTGAGTCCTACCAAATGATTTAGCAATTCTTTATCTGTAGCTCACATGCCAAGTCTGGTATCCTTTTTCTAACCCAGTTGTTTTTCAGGTGCTTATATGAAGAGAGTGGTGCCATGGACTAGCACTAACAGACCTCCAGAAGTAACAGAACTGGCCCACCTATTACTATAGGCTCACATTTTATAAACAGGATTTTCATACCAACTGTTAATTTTTTTGAGTCTCTACTGACTGACAAATATCAGATATGGATGTATACAACCACACACATAAATGTCAAACAGAAACAATGAGAGCTCAGTGTTAGAAAGGTTATCATTGTGGTGCTCACATTTGACTGGTAGAAATTACTTAGATTAGAGAAAGGTGTCATTTATTCTTCCATTTTTCCACAGATGCTGCCAAATAGTTTTCTAAATCAGTCCCAAATGTGGCCTGGTCTCAGTGTTGTATAGTGGGTTTGTTCTTTCTTGTTACCTTTTCTTCTCCCTTCATGCTTTGTCCCAGTGTTTGGAGTGAGAGCACTGAGCCCCAGCATATCTCACAAGTTAGACAAAACAAACTCTGATGTTCATTAGATGCAATAACCTGCAGTGTTATCAGCTCCCCTGTCATCCCACATTACTGGATCACACTGTGTTTCAGCCCTGCCTACCTACATGCCTGCCAGTCGGAGACCAGTGTTGCGTCCTCATCAGCCAGGCTGGGGCAGGGTCAGATGCCTGCTCTTTCTTGCCCTAACATGCTTGCATTGTGTCCTGCTTGCTTCTGAGGTCATGGGCAAATGCTAGTCATCTGCAGTGCTCTTCATGAGTAATGTGGCTACTCAGAAATGGTTTGGGTTTTGCTGTCTGTAACCAGTAGCACCTGCCTGGTGCCTTCAGCTGATGTGTAGACCTATCACCCTCTGACAGTCATTTGTGGTTAGGAGGAGATTCATCCCTCCACACCAGGCTGGCCAGTCTGCACATTAGGGACCTGTGCTTTGTTTAAAAATAACTATTATAAGAGATGGTGCACAAGTAATTTCTTAAAAGATCCTGGATATGCATTTGATAAATTCTCTGCTATCATAGGGCAATAGGTCTTTGGTGATGTCATTGATCTCTTTCGATCTTAATGAAGTTCATCATAATTTTGTCCTTTTATCTTACTTGTTGGGTTCTGTTGTGAGCGTTGAGAAACTACTGTAGGCCAAGGTGGATGGACAGTGTAGACAAATATTCTCCAGGCTCTTCTGTGCAAGACATTTATTGCTGCAGTCTCAGGTGACTGAATTTTAAGAACATACCATTTTACCCTTATAGTTCTTATAGTTCTAAAATTAACTGGATCCATTGAAACAGTTTATGTAGTAAGTCTTTGAAAATTGATCTCAACCAGACAGAAACTGATTAGAAATCCCTTGTTAAAGTGTACAGCAAGCACTGATAGCCAGGCGACTTGTGGTCGCCTGGCTATCAGTGTCTGTCTATCAGTCTACTACCTGAAGGTAGTAGACTCTACCATTTTCCAGAATGACATAGTAAGGGAATTGGCACCTACCACTTTACTGTAGCCCTGAGTGCCTTAAAGAGGGACAAGGCTACACAGTGACACATCTATAATCCATACTGCTGTAGTCACTGGCATAGTGGAAAAATAAAGGTATAAACCTAATATTTCAGGTAAATCAATGGAAATATGCCAGAAAGTGGTAAAATGGATGTTTCCCTGTAAATTGGTGAGTTGCAACATAATTTGAGTTTTTTCTCCCCTTCTGCAAATACTGTGTGCTGCCTCCATCAGAGGACTGAGTCCTCAAACAGCTCTGAGACTGTGTATGTTCTTGCATGTGATGTTTTTAGTCACTGATACTTTGCACTCTATTTAATTTACTGCTGCCTTGCTCTTACATCCAATTGTCTTCCTTAAGGAGGTTAATGTTGGAAAGGAGTTTGACTATATTTGATTATTTGCATGATGCCATTTGCTCTCACCTTCCACATACTTTTTCCTGTCTTTACCTGATAAAACAACTCAGCAAGCACAGCAGAATCTCATATGTATGGCCTGGCACGATGCCAGTGAAGACCCCACCCAGAAAACCAGATTTTTTACAGTACTTGCTTGAAGTGTGAGTGTATGAATTTGGAGAAAACATTGTGAGAATAACTCTAAGGGATTGAAAGGACTTGTTTCGGTTTTGTTTGTTTTTCACAATGTAATTTTTTGCTTGCAGCAATCTTATTTAATAGTGATCGTGGCAGAAGTAATTCCTAGTGTCAAGCAAGAGTCTGCTTGACACTAGGCAAAAAAGTTCTGTTTAATCCTGTGTTTAAAATGTTTTTTTTTAAAGCATCCATGGAGCACTAAGGGCTCAGGAAACAACTAGAAATTAAAAGTTGAGAACCTCAACTCAATCTCCACTCCACTTTCAGAAGTGAGCTAACATGGTTATGGACAGGTATCTAAGTGGAAAAGAACATATGTCATGTTCTGAATATTCAAGGTAAGATACAGTTCTAAGAGGATTTAAACAATAACTGTTACCTAATTCACTTCTTAGATCCTGTCTGTCTGGAGATTATGCTTCTGAAGGAGTAATTTAGAGGAAGAGACTTGGAGAACCAGACTGGAAAGTCATACAGTGTTCAATAGGGTGGCATGAGCACAGGGATTCAGGAGGCTGCAGAAGTGGAAAATAGGGGTAAAGTAATTGGCACTGTGGATAGATTAGTGAAGATAAATGCATGAAGGGATTATAGTTAAGAAATAACAGCTGTCTTTGGGTCACATAACTGAGATGTGTGACCAGACCGTATCAGGATTGCACTGTACTAAGATAGGGGCACATGGTGACAACATGGCATCTGGAAGTTATGCAGTGGAGAATGGTGTGAGAAAGATCAAATTCCCAAAGCCTGAAATGGACTTAAGAGATTGTCTGCTAGTGCCACGGCTCCCTTTTGTTGTTTGCTTTTGGTAATGTCTATTGCTGCCATTGCTTTGCTTGGCATAGAAGTGTGTAGGAACACTTGAGTATTGTCAAAGGTAGTGGAAAGAGAAGTCCCACAACTTCGCATATTTGCACATTGTTAACAAAGGCCTTTTGGTAGAATGCAACATGCATTGCTGCTAATCCACCAATGATGTCGACCCAGGAACACAGTGTCCAAAATCAGTTTTTCTGAGGAAATCTCCTCCCAGTGGTCACAGTGTGAGAATAATCACTGCCACCTTTACATCACAGGGGTTTCATACCTTTCAACATGCGTTTCTATTATCCTAGCAGTAGTTGTGAAACAAATGAGGTCTCATAAGTGAAAACATAAGTAGAGAAAGTGACCTTCATACACAGACGTATAAATTAACAAATCAAACATTGCAACAAACAAACAGCATCATGTTCACTAATGGGAGCAGCCAAAATTTAAGAATGTTGATATCTACTGGATTCCTCACTATCTCAGAGGATCTGAAAAGTCACCCACTTTTTTTTTTCCCCTGTTGCTTATATTCAAAGTTTTAAAAGCTCAGAATAGATGTTTTCCCTGTCATTTAATGATAAATTGGGGGAAGGACTACTATAACTTCAGTAACTGAGCTAGTAATTTTATCATAATTTAGATGGCAAAACTTTTTTTTTTATTTTTAGTAATAAATTTTATTCTGGTTTGTGCTCTTTAAAATTAAGAACCACTGACTTAAACTACCATCTTAAAACTCTAAACAACAAAAAAACCCTTATAAAAGGAAGTAGCTGAATACTAGTTTCAGGATGTTTTTATTAGAATACTTTTAGAAGAAATTGTTGGTGAAATATTGTTCTTGTAGCTCAGTTTTCCTTACTACTGAGGAAAATCAGAAGCAGAAAAGGAGGTGGTTTCTGGTCACACCACAAGTCTAGAGAATTAGGGCTCAGTCTCTGCTTACTGTTTAAAATCATAAAATGTGTATGCTCATCGCTTAGCTCAGTGGAGTTGCTCTGACAGGCTGGAAGCTGTGCAAGCCCATACACCCAGGTTATTTCTAACCAGATGTACAAGCCCAGATTCTGCCTTTTCTGTACCTGTGCCTCCGTGCCGACAGGCAGGAGACAGAGGATCCTTCTGTAGGCAGAATGCAGCCGCAATAATGCTTCATGCCAAAAGAGATTCCTTTATTCCAGAGATTGATGTGTTTTATAATGGTAACGGAAATGCCTTTCCATGCAAATTCGAGCCCTGACACACTGAACTCAACAGATTTAAACCAGGACAAAATTCGAACAATATATCTAGAGTAGAAAAATCAGAAATAGAAAAAGAGTGCATTTCATTGTTTGGGTTCTTTTTCATTTCATTTTGCCATTCTCTATGCTGAGTTCCCAAAGTTTCTGGGAGTTTGAATGCCTCTTCCAGGGATAAGATGCCCTAGCAGACAAGTAAACTGGGCACTTTATGTACCTGGTCCTGTGTTTTCACCTAGCACTCGTGACATTTGACACAGTTAACTATCTATGCAAGCAACATGGCATGTACATTTTTGGTTTCTGGGTTTGTTTATGTTTTCCATTACTTAAAGCTATGAAAAGCACAGCTGCTGCATGAATGCTGCAGACTCCAAGGCAGAGAAAAACCTAGGTTACCACCCTGACCAACTGAAACCTTTTCTCCATGTAATCAGATGTGCTTGTCTTATTATCAAGCTTAAGCAATTGGCTTAATAGGTGGCTTAGTCGGAGGGTGCATAACCCAATATAAGAAAATCCTGCTGTGTAGCCTGTCTCATGGAAAGCAAAATGTAGATTATGCTCTGGAAGTTGTTTGCAAAATTGCTCTTCGTCTGACCTGAAGATCAGGTTGGTTTTCAGCTTTGTGAGCCTCTCGGATTAGTCGCTTGGCAATGTTTCTGTGCTGTTCTCCTGGAGAAATAAGAGTGTCCTCTGGTGGCTGATAGCCTGCTACAAGTCCCGCGGGTCTGGCACCGGGAGAAGGGGGTCTGTAGGCACTGTAACTGCTCAGACAAATAACCTTCACTTTTTATTTTGTAAACCAGGTACTCCATTTTTGGCCATTCAGTATCTTATTTCCCTTGCAAGCATCCTTGTTATTGAAAATGCCCTGTGGATAACAATGCTTGATCAGATCCTACAAAGCACGTTGTCTCCTCATGTGTCTGTGCAGTGGCCCTGATGCTCTCACCAGTGGAACCGTGTCATTCGTACCACTGTTAGGGAGCACGGCAGGATGGGTGAAATAACTTCTGCCGTGAGATTTTTGTAGCGACAGTTTGTGTCTGTGAAGGCTTGTAACTCATCTTGTGTGCACCCACATCACACAGTGCTGTGGGAGCTGCTTTTGCCACCAGGGCTAAGATTACAGAGCAGCTTCCTTCCCAGCCTCATGACTCCACACGCATACATGCACATTTCCAGAATACTCCATTTGGGAAGATGAGGGTTTTTTGGTTTGGGTTTTTTTTTTTTTTTGAGGAGTTGTTCTACACCAGAACATTCGGCAAAAATTTTTGAGCTTTTTAGGGGTGATGAGAGGATAGCAATGATACTCTTCCAATTAGTCAAAAAATTCCAACCACCATTTGTTTCAGCAAGAAACAAATAAAACTACTGTAGGTCCCACAGTGTATCTCTTCACAAGCCTCCTCTTCTTCAGTCATTCTCCCCTTTTTTCAAAAGCATTGCTTTTGCTTTGTCCACTGCAAAAGCTTTCTCCATCTGCTCTCTCTTTCTATCAAAACTGTTCTTCCTTTTTCTAGAAAATCCTTGCTTTTTACCTTCCCCTCAATCTTATTAATAGCAGCTGCTCTCCTGCTCAGAGCATACCTCCTCCTTTGGCCAGTGGGCAAAGCCCACAGTGTCACCATCCGTTGGTAAGACCACAAATGAGTGGAATTTGGCCCCATATCAACCTCTTGGACAGGACTCCAAACTGGGGGTTCATGGCAGTGCACCTCTGAGGATTTCAGTGCAAAAGGCCCTGATTTACTCCCTTCCACACCTTTTTATGCAAAGGGCAGGATTACCCAGATAAAACAGTATTTGAGCTCCAGTGGTTCCATGGTTTCTGTAAGTTATCTGGAGCATCCCTGAGAACAGTCCTGTGTGAAAGCCCCTGAGCTGCTTATTATTTTCTGGCATTAGCATGATATTTCCATTCAGTGTAGTCAAACCCTCTCTCTGCAGTCTGTCCGTCATTCGGATGAATGGAATGTGCCCATCTGGACCTCAGAGCTGAATCTGGTCCTGTTACTTTGTGGCATCTTTCTCTGTAAATTTTGTCTTCTGCATGAAGTGGTGGCATTTGATATTTTAAACTAATCTCTTTGTAACACCTCTAAATTCAACACTGTCTTGTTTGTTAGTTCAGTACCATGAAGCTACAAGCTCCACGTCTCTTCAGAAAACCAACATGACTGACAGCGATCATTATACAGAAAAGCTGAAGCAAGCCGTGCTTTGGTGGATTTTCTGTTTGCATTCATAATAGCATGGAGTTAAAAGAGAGAAAATAGGTGCTTTGGAGCATAAGATCGTAAAATGCTAATTTCAGTGACACAGTGGTGGACTGAGTAAATATAGAAAGGATTTATTATGAAGTTCTTTAGTGTTGTTGGCACTGACAGCAAATTGCTGGGCAACATTTTATCACCAAAATCCAGGAAATAGCACAAACATTGAACCACTGTATTTTCAATGACAATAATGAGTGGAGCTTTGGTATTGGTTGGCATCCCCACAAAAGGCACATGTTGGCATGTTAAGGAATGTAAATGATAGATCTGCTGCTTGAAGTTTATAATTATTTAATCAAATCCAGACTGCAGAACCTGGAGGGACATCGTGTATCCTTAAAGGAGAAGAAAGAAAGGGAGGGGGAGAAAGAAAAGAAAGTCATACTTTGCAAATGACGGAACGTATCAGTCCCCTGGGTGTGCCTACTGAGTATCTGTGACTGCTGCAGAATTTGTGGGTGATCTTTTTTTCTCGCTACATCACTATATATTTAAGAAGCCCAGTAGAAAACAAATTGCCGACAATCCCTTTTATGTGCTGATGGAAGTCAGATCAATTATCTCCATTTCCTCTCATGGAAGAAAGAAAATCTACAGATCAGGACAGGAAACCACTCATTTGACGAACTATTTCTACACTACTGTACACAGACACACATACACAAGCTCCCCCCTTCTCCCCTGCAACCAGAAACACACACAGCTAGAAGCCCTCTCTCTTCTAGACACACACAGAGGCATGTTATTTTCAGCTCACGTTTCACGTTTAGATTATTACAGAATTTTGAGAAGACTTATTTTGTTACCATTTTTTCTAAGAGAAAAAAGATAATGAACATTCAATTTTCTGAAATAAATCTAGCACTGTACGTTCTGGCTGGTCACGGGCTGAATAGCAGAGGTCTGCTACGTTCCCAGCCTGGGCTTTGCTGCCAAATCAACTTTCATTTTAGTCCTAGAATGACGGAAAAAAAAAAAAAATCCTTCAAAAAGCAGTAATTGGGTGTTTCTGGGGAGAAAGAACAAATTACTAAATCAAATTAGCATTACATTTCATTCCCAGACCCTAGGAGAGTCGAGGATTTACATAATATACTTTCTTAAATTACATTGTTAGTGTAAACATTAAGATTCTGCACAAAATCCCTGAGAAGTGATGTATCATTACATGATGTCATCATGCAATCTTTAAAGAAAAAAAAGGAAGAAATGCCTTAGCCACAAATATGAATACATGACTGCATGAATTTAAAAAATAAAAATGCAGGATTTTGTTATTTTCTGCAGGGTTTAATGTCATTAATCCAGTCACTCCTGGTGCTAGGATTGCTTACATTTTAATTTTTTTTTTATTCTTCTCAGAGACGAAAATATTTGCTGTAGGGTATTGGTGGCTGTAGAAGATGAAATCCAGGCCCCACACAAGGCTGTGAAAGAGTTACCATGGATTTCACTGGGGGTCTTCGTTTGACTCAGAAAAGCTAAATAAGGCTCCTCAGAACTGCTTCCACTTCCAACCCCTAATTTCTCTATCTAATGACCTCCTCCTTCTCTGTATCACCAGATTCTCTGTAATTATCTCTTTAGTTTATCAATTGCTTTTTTGCAACACTGAGGCAGAGCAGAGTTTTCCACTGCGAGCTCTGCAGCTCATTATTGCCCCATGGGCAGCCGCACTGCTTGCAGCCAGCTGGGTGGCACTGGGCTGCTTCGAGCTTGAGTCTTAAAAATGGCTCTACCAAAAGAATGTTGGTGCAGGGATAAAAAGAAAAAATTGGCTTCTCTATATAGGGCGTGTGCATTTGATAATTATTTGAAAATTGATCAGAATATAATGTCGATCATTTTATTATAAATGTTATATGTCTGAAGTGTAACCTAAGACCTGCTAATAGTTAAAGGAGAAAGGAAGTAAAATTGTATCTATGACATAAGACATGTAAAGAACTGTCAATACAGTTTTTGTCATTGAATTAGAACTGCCCTATGAAAATGAGTTAAGTCACAACGGCATTCAGAAATATGTGACTTGGGCTGAATTCTTTTTACTTTGAAGGTATTTTAGGACCATAAAAAAACAAGGGAAAAATTGAAACCTATGCAGTAAAAAATCTTCATAACTGTAAAAAATACTATAGTATTGTTTGGTGGTTTTTTTTAAGTTGGACCAAACAGTTTTGTTTATCCTAGGACTCTCTTTACATGTTTTCTCTGTTGCAGACAATAAATGCACCCAAAAAATTCATGCAATAATATGCAATATATTCAGGAAAACTAATTACTGAAGCAATTTATGTTTGGAAAGTTATCTCTAAAGCCAGAGGGATAGAAACATTTTGCATAATGAGAGCTCACATCCCTCACATAATTTCTTTTATTTAATCTACTTGTGCATAGAAAACTGTTATTAAAAAAATAATTGGCAGAATAAGTTCAGCAGTTGAAAGGCATACAAAAATATGTAAATTGTATATAAACAGCTAAAAGTATTTTAAAACTCATTTATTAAAAATAAGTATAAAAATAAGTTGACTGCATATCATAATATGCTACTAATCTAAATGCATCTGATCCCTGCCTCACAAAAGGTCATTTACATTACTAGAGTATTGAGAAAAAATGAGCAATGACCCCCTTGGGTTTTTTTTTGGTTTTTTTTTCTGGAGAAGGAGGGATAGGGGGTGGGCATTCTTTTCTTTCAAAAGAATGTGGAATTTACATTTAAATTTCCTTGGCTTTGTCCATTTTCTGGCACCTAGACCATTTCTGTGATTTACATTTTTTGCATTTAATGAATTTTTCAAACTGAATATCAAACTCTCTTCTTTAGTTCTCCTTTTAAAACCTCCACTATGGACAAGTTTTAAGTGAGATGCATGATTAAAGAAAGCTGTGGGTTGATTTCACAACTCAGAGTTTTTTTAAAATATAAATAATTAAAAAAAATTGAGGTCACTTGGGAAAGACTTCAGCCATTCATTAATCTGTAATAATCAACCAAAGTGGTGAAGGAATATCTACATTATCTAAGTATATTCCTATGAAAAACATAACCTGTGTGTGGTTTTTTTTCTCTGAGAGCAGTTTCATTTCCTGCTGAAATTTCTGGGTATGCTGCTTCACTGCTGGTCTTTCTCAAAGCCTGAAATTTCAGCAGATTATCTGAATATGTGTGTTTTCTGATGCTGATCCTAAATCCAGCAAAATCAAGGGGAGACCATGCATGAAGATCAGACATGCCAGCTGCTCCACACAGGCATGGCTTCAGGGAAACCAGAGGGGCCACATCACTTCATGCCAGAAGCAATGATATACAGAGGTTGGTTTTAATGGATATTTTAAAGCTGGCTCAATTTCCCAATACACAGAAATCTTGGTATTTGCAATATATAAAATATACTCTGTTTGTCAATAGGTTTATTGATACTGACATATCAAACTGTCTCCCTAGGTGTCTTGAAGACAGTTCCTAAGTATGTCAGGGAGTCATACATTAATAGAAATCCATAGAACTGGATTTATTTATTAATTCAACTGTGCTCCAAAAATGTGCTTCCACCTCAATGCTTTCTTATTTATTTGTTAATTCCATCAGTCTGTCCTCAGACCTTATGCCATGTTTGATTTATTTTTTCTTCAGTTTTATTTTAATGAAATGTTCAATGCCGGGGTGGACAGAGATTTGGGCAACCTGGGCTAGTGGAGGGTGTCCCTGCCCATGGCGGGGGTGGGAACTAAATGAGGTTTAAGGTCCCTTCCAACCCAAAACATTCTATGATTATGACTGTGTCAGCTTTTTTATGCCGCAGTTGAAAAGGCCACACGATTCACTCCTGATTCTGCCAGAGAGCTGTGTGCACCAGCAGTCTGTATTTTCAGAATTAAAAAAGTGTAATTACACAGTAGATATCTTACCTCACCAATGCATTTGCTGATAAGTAGCTGCCACCGTTTAGCCCTGCACTGTCTGTCCTCTGTAGCTCTGGGAGCTTTGTGTGTGTCAGGGAGCGTTTTGGCGTGTTCCCATGGACATGCCCACTGTGCTCGAGGCGGCTGAGCTTCTCCCTTCTGCTTCTGTATCACTGCATGCATCTTGGCATGCTGAAGTTTTTGATGACAAAGATGTGGCTTGCTTTGTCCTTCAGCAGTTTCAGTTAAATTATAGCTCCACTGCTAATAGCCATCTTCCTTTTGGTGTTCAGGAGAAAATCTGTTCTTCAGTGTTCTGCTTAGAGCATTTGGGTACAATTGTTGCCTAAAATTTTGCCTTACAAGATCTCATTTTATAGGCACATATAGGGCACACAATATTTAAATGTGGTACATTTATACTAGATGTACACATAGTAATGCATCTGTAACCCTGTATATCAGATTGTTCTGTGTGTAATGTAAATAGCACATCATTTCCAAAGAGCACTTATGCTTCGACAGCCTAAATCTCCATTCATCCTTGTTAGCAACCCTTCAACCCAGAAAGCTAAACATGTGGTTGAGCAGTGAACCCCTTAATTAATGGCATGGTCAATGCTGATGTCACTGGACATGACAGTAATTCCACAGCATAAAACTCACCCCATATAATATCAACAGACACGAGACAAAGTCTAGACTGAACTCTTTTCTGTGAAAAAAATCAGTGTTTTACAGTTGAAGTATTTTTCAGAAATGTGCTTATATAAACAAAAAATGTCAATGGAGAAAAGCCTACACATTAATTTCATTTTTATAAAGCAACATGTTACGATAAGAATGTTTCATCATTTTGATTAAAGTTATTGGATTTTTATACCACATTACTAATTATAGCTATTTTAGATTGTCACATAACACAATGCTGAAACAACCAAAAAATAATATACCAGTGGCTGTAAGTGACACCATTTTGAAGCTTTCAATCATGTGTCAATTTTAATGTTTCAGCTAGTTTTGATTTCTTGCAATAATTTCTTTTTTATTCTAGAGTAAGATTTCTGATCATTGTTAGTAACCACAGCATTAATGTTGTGGAGGAAATTGTTTTGAAAGTTGAAGAATTTTGTTCAATACTATATGCATATTCATATCCTTTCTCTGTGTCCCATTTTTCCCCTTTTTTTTTTTAAAGGGAGAAAGATAGTTCCTCCATTCTGAAGTACTTTGAGACAGACTTATGACAAATTGTTTAGGAAAAAGTTGCTTTGGTCTTTCTAATCGTGTTCTTCTTTTTTTTTTCTCCAGGACCAGACTCTCTCTCAGAAGCACAAAGCTCCCCAAAAGCTGACTCACCCATTGTACTTCTTTGCTTCTTCCTGGCTGCAAAGGTCTTTCTACCATTTCACCTCATCTTTCCGACAGACTGGGCATCATGCTTGCATTCACCTGACTCAGACGCTCCAGGCAGGGCTGTAAGTACCCTCTGTGGCTGCAGAAAGAGGCATGGCATGCACTTGGCTTGGTTCTTTCCAAAATGTTATTGCAGTCTGTGCTGTCAAACAGACAAGATCAGGATCCTGGGTGCTATGGTGAATCAAAATGGCTCTTGCCAGTGCCCAGTTAGAAGTAGTATGCCTTGGCTAGCAAAAGCATGGGCATCAGGCAGCACAAACACACTCATTTACTGAGGCAAAACCGTGCAGATGTACCTGACATCGCCTTTTGATCTGTGTTACCTGAGCGACCAGTGCAGTACGTCAGTCCGAAGGTGTGACGCTCCATGGGAGATGCTCCCCTACATGCTTACACGAACCCTGTACGTAAACTGAATGAATCGATTTACACAATCCAAGCACTTGGCAGATTTTGTCTGTCCTCTTGCTCTGAAGGATAGGATTGCATGGTAGTGAGCACAAGGTCCAACAGTACAGTGCCAAGATTACCTCAGAGGTAACACTGAGAAACCTGGAAGGATAGGATATGTGTCTGAGAGGACAGGATACACAAAGCTTTTAAAAAACTTATCAAGTTGCTGTTAAAACTAGAAAAATTGCAAAATACCTGCTAAAATCCTATTTGAATTCTACTCTTCACTGTTTTCCATTATGTCTGAAAAATGGTAATAGTTCAGCAGCCTATCAAAAAAAAAAAAAAAAAGATTACTTTTCTATAAGTGGGAGGAATGACAAGATTACAGCCCCTGGGTGTCTATTACTCCAAACTACATTGTGTACAGCTAAAATGGATCTTCGTACAGAAAGCTAATCAAGGTGGAAGAGAAAAAAATGAGTTTATTAACAATCCCTGTCACTGGAAAGTCAAATAATTTTTCACTCTTCAGTCCAGTTACAGTGATGTTACTAGAAATATATTTTCAGTGACAGAGAGCTTTGGCTGTGATTTTTTTCTTTTTTAGCACTTTGCTTATTGCTCACTCCCATTGCACCTATTGCTGGGTGGAGATTAACACCTGTTCCTGTTTGAACAGAAAATGATGGATGGTGCCATTACTAGCACAGCTTTATGTGACCAAAATTAAGGTTGTGTGTGCATTACCTTTTGTAGTTATAGCAATTACCACAATTAATTTCAAATTATATTTTGCACAGACCCTGCACCAAAGCTGAATAACTGAAAGCAGCCATCCTCCCGTTTTCTTGGAGAGGGCAGTAAGCAAAACACAAAGTGCAACTGTGCTCCATACCTCCCTTGAGTCAAGAGAACCCCCCTAGTTTTGTTTCTCAGCTAGAAGTCTTCATAGCACGCTTCTCTAGAATATGTATTAGAGTCTCTCATTTCAGTTTATAGCTACATTTGACTCAAATATGGAATAGATATTTATAAAGCTTAAGTCAAATTTCAAATGCTTATCTGGATTTTTGAAATCTGACCCACATGACTAAATTAATGGGCACAGTTGTACTTTGATTTTAAATATATGTGTCAGCTGTACCACTGATTATAATTCATCTCACCTGACATCAACTATTCAATCACAGAATGGTCAGGGTTGGAAGGGACCTCTGCAGACCATCTAGTCCAATCCCCAACTCCAAGGTTCAAATGCCAATCTAAACTGCTCATTGAAGTTCCCTTTATCATCACTGGAGATCAAGACGTGTCACTCCACCAAAGATAGACAGCTGGTGTCAGTGAGATCAGTTGTCATCCAGAAGTGCCAATTTCTTTCCTTGACTATAGAGGGAGCCACGACAACTGTCTGGAACCAGAAGCCCAGGTTTTATTTAGGATTAAATTCAAAGCAGTCTACATAAGGTGAAGGAAAATGCCCATCCTCAGATAGTCACCACGTCTCACCTGGACTAGCTGGTTAAGCTGTTGCCTGCTGCACACTAGCAAGATCTGCTGGGTAAACTCCTGCATTAAACTAGAGGTGCCCCTGAGTGCAACTTTTCTGTTTCTTTTGTTGGCTCAGTGAGTTCCTTCTAGTGTGATATACAAAAATCATAGCCATATTTTCTGTAACGTGAAACCTGAAAAATGTATTTGTGAAGAGATCTAATAATCTTTTAGATTATTAAAGCTATGGATAATAAAAACAATGACAGTTAAAAAAATTCTTTCCTGCAGCAAACCATGAAACTCTACATCTTTTTTTTGTCTTGTGGTGAAACCAGAAAAAATATCTTTGTGATTTAATCTGATAGAACCTTCTCTCTAAAATACATGAAAATTGTTCTTACAAAAAAAAATGTTTTCCAGAAAGAAAAAACCCAAAACAATTCCCATATCACACTTCTTGGAACTAATTATCACTGTTCAGCCATTGTATCTTCCATTGTATCAGCTATTTTATTTTATTTTATTTTATTCCTGGTACTTTTGTAGTGTGTGGATCAAAGTTTTATATATTCTTCTGGTTTTTTGAACCCACAAGCAAAGTAGAAACACAGCCAAGTTTCAAAAGTTTGCAAATCATTAAGAAGCAGAGCAGACAAAACAGAATGCTCCCAAGAGACTTGAGACATGAAAGCATCTTCATTGTGGTGTACATACACAAAATTTGTTGGGATTAGATGTAGTTGTTCAGCAGGACTTGGAATGCACTATGATTCAGATATCCTGTTGTAACTTCAAGGAATCAGTCTATAACCCCACAAACACTGTGTGTGTTATGCAGTTGAACCTGTCCATTACTCTGGATGGAACTTCAGATTTTAGGACACTGATATCCATCCAGATTTTAAGTACATAATACATGCTCTACCCCAACACAAACTGCAGAAATTTCCTAGGGTTTGGTTTCTTTATAAACCTTACATGAAAATCTCTCCCTATTGAAGTTAGTAGGGCTTTGCCACTGCCTTCAGGATTCCTGTTTCTTGTTGTTTTCTTGTTGTGGTCCTCTGCTGATAGACTGTTTCTGGCCTCTTTCCATGTTTGCTTCAGCTGACAATGGTTTGCCTGATTTCACACTGTTAGCAAGAGCAATAGCAGGCAGGAAACTGGCATGTGCTACCATCTGCAGTTATTACCCTTATTCTCTACTCGTCCATAAACTACTATAGCCAGTGCTAATCAAGCTATAGTAAAGTACGAAGTGTCTTATCGCTACAGGAGTAAAGGAAAGTGGGAGACAGACTGTTCTTTAGGGAGTGTAGTGGTAGGACAAGGGGCAATGGCTTCAAGCTGAAAGAAGGCAGGTTTAGATTAGACATTAGGAGGAAATTCTTTACTATGAATGTGGTGAGGCACAGGCTACCAAGAAAAGCTGTGGCTGTCCACTCCCTAGAAGTGTTTAAGGACAGGTTGGATGGGGCTTTGGGCAACCTGGTCTAATGAAAGCATCCCTGCCCACAGCAGGGGATTGGATCTTGATGATCTTTAAGGTCCCTTCCAGCCTGAACCATTTTATGATTCTAAGTGTCTTATGCAAGTCTTACATCTGTGTAGTTACCTTCATCAAATTGTTTGACAGAACTTATTTTTCCATAAAGCTGTCTTGACTGTCACCAATTATACTCTCATCCTTTAATTTTATACTAATTGAATCCCTTATCAGCTTTTCCATTACTTTGCTTGGGACTGATGCCAGACTAACTGACCTGTAATTACTGTACTCATTCTGCTTCATGTCTCTGGCTTTTGGCAACATTATATATTTCTACTGTTCTCTAGCAACCTTTGGATTTATAGCTCACGGGCTCTTTGATATAAAAATATTAATCTTTAATAAAAGGATTTTAACAGTGACATCCTGGGCCATGTGATACATGGGAGTTTATTATCAGTGTGTTATATGAATGCATCATCTTTTTTCTCTTCAAATATTAAACAGCAGATTATGTCTGTACACATGTATATACAATATATATTATTTCTGTCTTATCTATAATATTAATATCACTCTTGATTTCAGCAATTCAGTAATGTGTTCATAACAATTTAAAGAATTGCAGCTGAGAGTATGGTCCTGAGAAACCTTGCTGTTCTTAGCAACAAGTATTTCCTTAGTTTTTCTTTATCATATTTCCATTTAATTGATAATTTACACAGACCACCGTCTAATTTGATAGATAGATAGATAGATAGATAGATAGATAGATAGATAGATAGATAGATAGATAGAGACACACACAGATATACAAGCAAGATAATGTTTTCCATGCTATACAATAATGTCATCTTATGTTTTGGTGTTTTCTGCCAAAATAAAGACACAAAATCACAAACAGCGTTCACATGTAATCAAATGATCAGGAAAGATGTTCTGATTGAATTTAATTCATTCTGTGCTTAATGGTGTTATTTTACAGCCCAGAGCATTTATTCTAGTATGTTCCAGAAAGGACCATAAGACACCGTCAAGTCAGGCTTCTCTTTGTTTCCTTTTCCATTGTCCTTTTTTTCCCATGTTTAAACATGAGCTGTTTGAAAATTCTCCTTATTCTCCTAAACTTACTCATTTTTCCCTTGAATGGTCAGTATACTTATGTCACTGCACCGATGCATACCAGCATAGCAGTCTGAAGCTTACCAATGACATCGAGACAGCTGAAGCCAGCATTTTTGATTTACTGGTTTTTGTATCTCTCCTGTTTACTGTAGCTTCACATGAGAATGATATTTTATAAACACCTGGTAATTTAGTTAAAATAAGGACTTGGACTTTTAACAAGAGATTGCTTTTTTCAAGTTTTGGCATTCAGATATAAAACAGATGTTTATTGTGCTTTTTAAGTGTCCAGGAGATCTTGTCAAAAGTGTCTGGCATGTAGAGCTATTTTTGTTATATGTAAGTGTATATTATTCTTTGTTTTCATGTATTAACACATGTATATTATTTCATAAATGAGTTTTGTTTTATTATGGAATAATCCTTTTGGTAATTGCCCACAGCTCTGCATATAAATGTGGTCTACAAAGGTGTTTGGATTAAAGATGTCTGGCTGCAGCTTTATTAAACAAGCTATTAATTAATCTCAAATATTATCTAGCATGCCAAAGGCTTTCCCTTTGTAGACAATATAGGTTTATCTATGGAATCTTCAGTCACTTAGGCTTTCTCACCTCTTACATGCCAAACCCATTACAGTTGTTTCCCTATGCGGAACGCTGGGTGTAATAATGCATGTGCAGCCAAGAGGTAAGGTCTTGATATGCAGGTAAGGTCTTGAAACTGCATTTTGTGTTGCCAAATCACATTACCCACAAAGACTGGACAGTAGGTTTCACATTGTGGAATGCAGATATCACCTTTAAAGTTGCATCACAGAAAAACACAAGATCAACTTTTTAATGACAATTTCTCTTAGGACATCAGTACTTTTCCAGTATTATTCTTAAGATGACAAACCTTTGCTAAGAAAGCAGCCCACAAAATGTTCCCACTAGATACTGCAGAGACCAATAGTTCTTGTCTCAGCTCTTTACTCCTGAATAAGGGCTGAAAAAAACAAGAGAGATTAGTTCTAAAATCCCCTCAGAAGATATAGTTTAGAACTAGACTAACTTATACAATGTACGAGTGTCAATCTTAGATTCTGTCCTTGTTTATGTCAATTTCAATTTAGTGCAAGACTGTTGACTACAATAATGTTCTCACCAAGGAAAGGAAATTCTGAATTTTGACCTACTCTTTTTTTATACCACCGTCTCTGTCCTCTGATATTACCCGTTTTGTCTCAGCCTACATCCTCTCCTTTTGCTTTAGCCAGTGAGTCCCCTCTTCAGCTTCATTTCAGCTTTTGTTTGCCTCTGATCTTTTTCTCTTTCTTCAAAAGGTGGTGAAAAGGTGTTTTTCCTGGACTAAGCATGAATATACATGAGAGAGGTATAATACTTCTCTCTCTGTCTTCCAATGAAAAAAAAGAATACTAATTATGGAGCAGTTAGTGGAGGAAAAAGGACAATTATAAATGAGCCTACATTTAGAATTATGAGTTTGAGTCAAGGCCTGCTGAAGACCATAAGAGTCTTTCCACCAGCTTCAAAAGAATGTGAAGCGCACCCAGTGTTACCTTACTACTTAACACAACTTTGGGTTAGAGCTCTATTAACAACCTAGGGAAATTGCCTTGAAGGTTAAGCCCGCCTTTATTTTCAAAGGGAAAGTTTGACAAATTTTGCCAGACTCTGTAACTTAATTAAACACTGGAAAATTTCAAAGTGACAACTACTTGAAGACTTTTTTCTTCTTCTCTATATTCCTTCTTGGGTGGATCAAGTAAAGTAAAAGAAAAAAGAGTGTCTTTCATTGCTGAGAAATTTTTCTTTCGTTCAGATGCTTATCCAAATTCCATTCACAGAGAAGAGAAGAAATTGCTTTGACCTTCTCAATATCTTTTGCAGAAATTAAGTTATGGGTTATTCAAACATGTTGTTATACCAAGAACATGACTACTGTATTAAAAAAAAATTACTAATCATTCTGTCCTGTAATGATCATGTGTATCAGAATTATATTTACAAGTACCTTTTGCTTTAACTGAATGTAGAATGAGTCTGTAATTACCGATTTTAAAGTTAATTTATTGAAAAAAATTTCATTACTCTGATCCATTCTAAAGATTTTAGGCTTCTCATGTTCCCATTTTGACACCATCAGCCATTGATTTGCCACACCACTTGTAGGGTGGAAATAGAGCTCCCACTGATGTTGTTGGGTCTCTGATATTGAACCAATTGGAATTCCCTGCTTGTATAAAATACCCTTTTGTTGGGTTTTTTGTTTTGTTTATTTGGGTTTTTTTTAACTTTGAGAGTAAACTTGCTCTAAAGCAGTAGCCATTTTCAATGTCTCTGAGGAAATGGAGATTGTGAAAAAATACTGGCTTGAGAGCAGTGCCATGGTACTTTGAAAGAGAGCACAGCATGCACACAAAGATCCAGAAAGCACCAAATCAGATGACGTGGATCATGTTGGCTGTGCAAATCTACCATAAACAGATTTCCTCACCGAAGTTATAAGTCTGTGTGTTGGGTTAGTGTGCACAGTATGTTTTAAATAGGCTGTGGTATGACGGGTCTTCTGGGAAGCTGTGGAGAGTTTTAGCTTCCAGCTTCTTCCTACTTTAGCAGTCAGCATGGGATGCTGTCCCATCTGTCTTTGAACTTTGCTGTAAGACACGTGTATGAATCTTGCATGTAGAAATGTGTGTAAAGATTTGTATTCAATTAAAAATAAAACAAAAAAAAACAAACGTGTGTATATAGAGATGTATTTAACTATGTTTAAAATTATTTTCTAGCTGGTCTAAATGTTCAAGCATTTTCTCTGTTTAGTTTCTCTTTGTCCCATGTGCAGATTCACTATTTTCTTGAATCAGGAAATAAAGAGACAAATCAAGAGTAAACTTATGTTTTCTCATCTCAGTTTATGGCATCATCTGATAAAATGTAGGTTTCTTCTCCAGATAAACTGTACAAAAAGTCAGCACTTTGCCAGAATCCCTAGAGCGCTTGTTAAATGCTTAACAAAAGGCTTGTTTTGACAAAGGAATATCACCCTTAATTGTCAAATCCATTCCAAACAAAACTTGAAGAAGATGTGTCGGTAATATTTTCAGTCAGCAGTCAGGCCTTTGAAAACTTAGTTGTGGACAGTCAGAGCTAACGCTGCATTTTTGTCTTATCAGTCACAGTTTCATGGATTTCATTATTTTCACAGGCTGCTTTGGTTCGATACTTTAAACGTAATGTTTGACATGTGGGGAAGATGGATGTAGCAGGATAGTGTTTGGAAAGAAAACTGCTGAGCTGATTTCCTCATGGTGTGTGCTGGTAGGTGCTGGTGCAGGCTGCAGGCTGCAGAGCTGCAGGAGCTGGGTGGCAGCGGCGTCCCTGACAGAAAGATCTGTGCCCAGGAGTCCAGGTACGAGGTTTCATGGGCTTTTTGGAGCAACATCTGTTGAGAACAAACTACATTCCTCCTGCATTTCTTGCTGTCCCAGAAGGGTAGCATCTTAGGCTCCCTTTGTCTCAATTCTTTTCACTTTGTTTCGTAATCCCTCTGAGGCCTGTTCCCCACCCTCTCTTCTTTTTCCAGTGCTGAATTGCTTAGAGGTATTGTCTTCCTTCCTCTAAGGTCTTTACACTTTTAGCTAGAATTAATGATATTTGGGTCAGACAGCCATGAGAAAACTGGATTCTTCCAGTCTAGAGATCAACTTTGTTGGCTTTGCGGAAGGGTTAGCCCTGGAAATAGCTGAAATAAAAGAAGGCTGCACACTCATCCCTGCCTGTATATTTTAAAGGCTTTATTTTCAAACAGGACTCTGTTTTTGGAGAAAAGAAAAACCACAGGAAACACTTATGAGGAAAATGATTTCTAAAGCCTTGCCAGATTCTCAGTTCTTTCCTCTTGCCCAGCACTGAGAAGCAATCTTTAAACGGCCTGCAGAGGACATCTGGTGATCCTGTGGTACAGGGGAGTCATCGTGCTGCTTAGCCACTTCAGGACATCTGCTCATTTTAGCTTTTGGCAAGTGACTGGACGCAGACAGAATTTGCAGTATTTCAAAATACATCTGTCAGTAAAATTGTCCCTTAAGAATTTTATTTCTGCTGGTGTGATCTCAGGTTGATTCTCTCTTTGCTATTTCTGAATCAAACAGAAAATAGACAGTGCATCTCCAGATGAGATATCAGAGAAGTGTTTTAAAGCAGCTTTTCCACTTCTGTGGTCTCTGCCCAAAAATTAGGTGTCCAGAGATAAGGGACCTGTTCTGAACCTTGAGTATAAGTTTTTTCCAGGAAATCTCTTAGTCAAGAACAAGAAGTGTGTATCTTTATTGAGTCAGCATGAATCAAGAGATAGGGATTGTGTTAAATCATTGAGAGCACAAGACAGTCGGTACATCTCTGAATTTCCCTGGGCATGTTCTCAACATGAGATGATGAGATGATTGCAAAAGTTTGCTGTGCTGGTGGTGTTTCTCTTCATCAGAAACGTTGAAACTATGTCAGCAATACCTCTCCGGACCCTTGTTACCACCTTCTTCTCTACTATTCCTGGATTCAAAACATGAAAGACTTGATTTGGTGTAGCTATGCTTCATATGCTACAAAACAAATGCACATAGACTTAGTCTTATTGTTCCTGCCTGAATAATAAGGTGGAGTAAAGTAATTCCATGCCTGACGGGTGCATGGAGCATGACTTATTCACCTTCTCCCACTATCTGCTGCTCTCTTTTTTGCTAAAGATGGCCCAATCTCTACCAAGAAAATAAGATAATAAAAAGATAACATAAGGTAAACTCATTTGGTATGAACTCAAAGAGGGTGATGTAGAAATTTCCATCCTCTCCCATGCTATATGTGGTAGCTGCATAATTAGGCAAAGTATTCTGTCACATTTCTAAAACTTTATTCTGTTTCATAAAGCAAGTTTCTTAAGTGCTTAAAATGTAATGTGCTTATCTGGATTTCTCCTCTGAAAATCTTGATGTGTTTGACCCCTAGGTAAATAAGCACTCATGGTGTGACATACTGCAACTTTGGCATGGCGAGATGGACTGGAACCTATGGAATGATGTCATCCTTCTCAGCACAAACCCGAGTTGGTATGTACTCAGTCAGTATGTTATTTCTATCCCCAAAATATTATAAGCACTTATTTTCATAGTTCTAGGTAGAAAGCAAATACTTAAATCTAGGTTTATATTTATATTGTAAAATCCCAGCCAGGAGACACAGGAAAATTTTTAGGAGGATTGTGCCTAATGTATGGGATATCCATGGAATGTAAAAAAAGTTTTAACTCTTTCATGAACAGATACTAATTCATTGGTTAAAAGAAAAAAAGTAACAAAACAAAACCACCAATAAACCTCCGTGTTTTTGTCATGCTGCAAAGAGTAAATTATTCCAATTAGATATCAAGGTGTCTGCCATGTTTGGATTTGTGAAAGTAAGACATTGAAATTACAAGGAACATCAAGGTTTATGTAAATGTGAATTCCTCTTCAAGCATCTTAAGCACTGAGAAATAAGCTGAGCTGTGGAATAAGGAGGTGTAAAGCCTATTGCCTTCAAGAAAATATTTGTCTTGTTTATGCTGTCACTGAATTTGGTGCAGGATCATTTAATCCAGTAGATCTGATGTCCTGAAATCATCTTGAGATTTAAGTCTCTCTGCAGATCTTCTAAAGACAGACATGTTTCCAGAGACATAAGCATTAGAATTGTAATCAGTTTTTAAGACTGCTGGCACCAGTGATATGCATAATTCACAAGTTTTGGATTGTAGGCATGTTAAGGCAAATGAACTATTGCAAACATGTAGCTACTTACTGTGTACATAAAAATCCAGAAGTAAATCTTGTTCATATTTCACTATGCGGGGCAAAATGTCTTTTTGCTATTGAAATATAAAGCAACATTTTATGGTTTCTATAGCCACAAAGAGATGTGAGGGTGAATAGGTGGATTTCAGTATTTGTCATGAGTGGTAACACATTTTCCTTTCCCCAAGTCATAACTCTTAAAATACATAAATCTTAAAAGCTTTAAGAATTTTTATTAGAAATGTACCTGTTAATTAATTTTTCTCATCCAATCTCATTCTTCAGAATCCCAGAGCCCTTTTTGAATTCAGTCGCAAATATAGTAGAGGGTTTTGGAGCTGTTTATTTGCAAATTTCACAAAAGAGAAGCAGTCACATCTAAGACACCTGAATCTCCTCAAGGAAAATGGCAGTGTACACCTTTACCAGTGTTGGCATGAATTCCATCAGGTCTGAGCATGAGAAGGCTCTTGCACATTTTCACTAAGACAACTCAAGACACCCTTCTCCTATATCTGCCGTACTCTACTGCCCCTGTCTAAACTAATCAGAAAAATTTACTTTCTGCATCTGGCATTATATACCATCAGTGATACCTTAACAGATCTGTGCTTTCTTATCTCTTTTATTATCTTTTTATATGTACTTTCTTCCCATTTAAAAAGGATGTAGGAAGGAAAAACTAAATGCCTTCAGTCATTCTGCTGGAACTGAAGATGGAAAAGTTTTCAGTTTTACATACCAATGGCATGAGAAGGATGCAGGGAGTGTGTAGTTCTCATGTCTTGAATATGAAGATATGAATGATTGGTATAAAGTACAAGTGTGTTGTATTTTATTGCTCAAGTGGAGCTCACTTTCAACAAGACTTAATGAGTGAGGAAGGGAATAATTGTCCTTTGTTTTTTTTTTCCAGTCAAAGTAGAAAAAGATGCAAATTAGAATCCTGTCAAACATAGGAGATCTGTCTCATGCAAGGTCTTGAAATATGGCTTTGTTCCAAATTGGATCAAGGATCTGAAATTTCAAAATGTTCAATGAAAAAAATGTCAGACAAAAGTAATTCACATTGGTTGTCTGAATCACTTTGTCAAAATTGAAATGTTCTATTTTGATTTTGATTACTTTATACTTTTGATATGATGCATCTAACCTGATGTAAAATAAAATACCTCAATCAAAACATTTAAGTCCAACAGTACTAACCATCATAGTGATGCCAAGAATCAGGGAGTCCACCCGGCATACACCAAACCCTCCCCACTAATGCCAACTGCAGTAGCCCCAGCAGTGCCAAGGGAAGCCCATGCAGATGTGTGGGCGAGTGTCTGCCTCCAGCAGAGCGCAGTCACCCACTGCTTCAGGTCACAAGCCTTCAGCTGATGGTGAACAACCCTGGTAGACAATGTTAACAAGCTTCCTTCATGATTTGAGTTACATTGGACTGCAGCTGGGTTTCCATTACCTTTGAAGATTCCTGTGAATGAGTCTTGATTTAGAACCAGCAGGACCAAAGTCAGCAGGTGTGCCCAGACCCCATAGAGGTGGGTTTTATGTATCCTAGTATAGCTATTGACCCTAATGAAATATTTAATAGCTGCATTCTCATTTTGTTAATCATTTCCAGTATCTGGCTAGACTACAACCTGGGTGTGTGACTGGAAATACATGTTTTGAAATGATCGAAGCCGATACTGGGAAAAGAGCTGTCCTGACCCTTCTCAGCTGCCACAATGTTGATCCTGTGGGACTTGTTTGTTTAGTTTGTTTAGTAATCAAGCAGGGACCTTTTTACTCATTCTTTAATCATCAGGGCATAATTTGTTCACATGTGGTCATGACACACAGCTCCATCACAATTCCTTCCTAGTAATTATATATAACAATGTATGAGCTCAAACCACGATGTTTCTCAGAAAAAAAATGTTGGTAGAGAGTAGACCCCTGAAATGAAAAGCATTAGGTTAGAGTTGCTTGATTCCTGCCATTCATTTATTTCCTTGCCGAACACTGATGCAGTGAAACTCATCACTAAGAGCTATCATTAACTAGTGCACATTTATTTGCTTAAGAAGTCTAATAATCAATCATCAAATTTCTCCACTTGTTTTGTGGCATTGTATTTCATCACTTGGTAGGGTATGAAACGTTATCATTCTTTACACAAGTTTGTTAATGGAATATTTATTTGAAGAAGTTTCAATATAAATAAAGATTTTCTACATACATTTCATTTAAAAGATTTATTTTTATTTCAACTATTTGCTTTCCTATGAAAAATTTATGTGAAAAAGTAATCCACAAATGTAAATGGCATGAAAATGGAATTATCCATCAGATGAAAGGGGTGATCACTACAACTCAGGTATGTGGGTTTGGGTGGGGTACAGCAGCAAATGGCTTCATTGTTTTATGTGTTTGGGGGATTTCTCTCCGTGCCCCTCACTACTGTAGAACATTTACCCTTTGAGAAAGAAAAGAAAGGCTGGTATAAATTAGAAATGGTAATGTAAAAGCTTGTACCACTGCATAGAAGTATTTCAAATTAATATAAGCATTAAATTTCCAAAGTTTTTTCCATATACTGCCAATATTAAACATGACATGCCTGCTAGGGTTGGTATAAAGTTTTGTCAACATTTTTGGCATACATGGTCTCAGCCTGGGGTCAATATTTTCTTGACCAAATTTTGTTGTTTCAGTTGCCTTTTTACATTCATATATTGTAACTCAAACATTTAAAAAAAAAAAAAAGAAATTTGGCAAGGTATTAGTCCATAATGTGGTCTAATGCCTTTGGGTATTTTTTTAAATGTAAATCATTGAGATATTTCAGGTTTGAGGTTTAAGAACTGTGCACACACTTTAACAACTTCTTTTAAAAATATTTAGTATGCATATTTACTACATATGTATCTTATAGAGACTAGAGATTAAACTGGAGATTACTTGCTAAAATATGCAAACTGCTGTCCATGAATAAACATCCTCATGAACTCCTATTGAAAGTTTTTTATTTAAAATATGTTTTTTAAAACTACAATAAAAGCAAAGGGAAGTAAGATGCGGGGAGTAAAAAGCAATGTTTAAGTAACATTAATGGTTTAACTTGGCCACAGAAAATAAAGAAGTTAATTTTTTTTCTCCTGGGATCTAATCCAAAGCCCACTGAGGTCAGAAGAAGGCTTTCCACCTATTCCCATGTGCGCTGGAACCTGTCTGCTCTGTTGCTCCCTTACTGTGCTATGCTGACAGCTGCAGCAGTAGCCCATGTAGTGCTGTAGCCCACTTGGCTGCCACAGGCATTACACAGGTTTGGGCTAAGGTACCTGTGGCAAAGGAACTCTCCTCTGGAGCGATCTTCCTTCCTCTGTAAGTTTGAATAAGATTTCTACTTTTGCTTTGATGTGACTGCTTACCAGTTATTCACTGTAGTCCTCACACACTAAAATACAGGAGAAGCATCATGCAAACATCCCATTGCACGTGTGCACATAACAGTGTTATGTACCACACAGCATCCCTCAGCCTGAGGGCTCTTCTAGATATTAACCTGTTTCAAAGTCATTTTTAACATCAGCCCAGGAACATGTTCTCTAACTTTTGATAGTTACAAACGACAGGATTTGTGTAATCAATGGGCACTGCCGCCATTGCATGCAATGCTCGTTAGAATGTAATTCCTGAAGTTCGTGGACAATCTGTTCCTTATGGTGATTTCTGGGAGCTTGTAAACTCTCACTAAGATGCTGGCAACATCAACCAAACATCTCAGACACATTGTCTTTCTGAACCTGAACTTTTTAAATGGTGGTTAAACATGTTGTCTGCTTTAGTTTCCTGTCTATCTTCATCATAAGCCAGCACCTGTTTCCAATAAATTATACACAGAGCTGTATCAGCAACACCTTGGCAGCAGCTGCCACCCTGAAAAGCAGAATGCCCTTGAGGACAATACACCTGTGAACACATACAGTGTTTATTTAGCTGAAAGGCAAAACTTTAAGTTACATAAAGCAATTATCTAAAGCCTAATGTATGCCCATTATTAACACAAAATAACCTTGTTCTTAAAAACCAATAAAAATCTATTTAAAGGCTTTTTCAAAATACCGGGGAAATGTGTACTAGCACTGTGGATCTGCTATTAACCTAGGACCTAAAGGTCTGATGGTGGGAAGACGTGTAGGGGAGGCTGAGTGTGCAAAGTTACAGAGTAATAGGGCACAGATTTGGAGTTCATAATAGACAGAGATGAGAGAAGAAGCCAAATCTTTTTTCAGAGAGACTGTTGAACAACAGACTTATTTTCTTTCTGGTTCAGCATTATAAAGTAGCGTTTTGTTGCTGAAGCATAGAACTATTGTGTTTAAGATGGTGTTTGATCTTTCCATCTTAGGAAACAGTAGGAATATATGGTCCCGAGAAAAAGGTTTTCTTATTACTAGAACAAACCTTTTATATCCACTTCCCTACCAGCACTATCCTTTCATGTAACAGCAAGCCTATTTTAGCAGCAGTGATTGGAGTTGGTTGTTTACAGCAGATGACAGGATAATGCAAATGACAAAAATTACAATTAAAATAGAGTACAAATCTGAGAGAAGTTCTCAAGTTCTGACAAAGCAAGATGTAACACTGGGAATTCTATAGTTCAAACAAACAGGAAAATGCTTTTTTAGTTCATCATACTTACTTTAAGGATTATTTGGCATGTGACTCTTATAGAACAGAAGTTTTCTATGTAGTGTTTCCACAACTGACACTAAATATTAAAAGCTTCTACACTTGTGTAGATGTACATATATATATTTCTGTATTAAATGCTTACATTTTAAAGTAGTATTTTGTGATACTTTAATGCCCTGTCTGATGCCTCATATTGCAATTTAAGCAAGCAACTTGACTCCTTTTCGGTTAAAATGTGTTTTAACACTTCTGTTTGGCCAGACCTGAAAGCTGCGGAAGGACTTGCTAATGAGTATTACAGATTATTTTTTTTTTAAACCCTTACAATGCTGAATGTAAATATGCACAGAGTGGTGATCCCAGCACACAGGTGTTCTCCCATCAATAGTTTTCTACAATTAGATCCAATGGGTGATGTTATATCTTATCAAGTAGAAAAAAAATTCCAAGAGAATGGTGATAGCATAACTTCATAATAATGCCTTGTCTTTCAAATCTTGCTAATAAACTAACATGTTTTCTTTCATGCTTTATTTTTCAGATAGCTTGAAGTTTAACATAGCTATTTTTTTTCCAGTTGACTTTCATAAAACTGCTCTATTTTCATCCTAGAACAAGTACATTTCAGAGATCCGACATATGGATTAAGTCAATGATTCAGTTTCTAAAACTCCAAATGACTGTTCTGATTACTCATGCAAATCTATAGTTTTGCCAGACTTTAATACAAGTAAAATTAACAGGAGTGTATTTTATTATCCTAATACATGAGAGAATATGACAGAATGATGGTCTCCATATACAAACCTGCTTCTTGATTTCAATTTTCTTGGCTGTGTTCAATTCTAATTGAATATAAATGCTAGGAGCACCCAGCTAAGATTCCAACCAAAAGGAAATTCAGCTATGGCTACAGAATAAAAACTATTTATTTTCCCCTGGAGTGTTTAGCTTTTATTAAATGTCAACAAATCTAAACCCATGCTTTACTAATCTATTGTGTATATGGGAAATAAGTCTCAAGCACAAGGCAGAAGATAATGTTGGCTTTGGTTTAAATAAACAGGTTTCAAAGAACTGAACTCTCTCACAAAACCTACGCCTTGTTTTCCTCTAACATTTGTCAGATCTCCCACTGGTGATCAAAGAATGCCAAGCTGTGATTAGCATGAGGACCGAAAGCAGAACTATGCTTGTGACTGTTCACTGCTCTCTGTGATAAGTGTATTGATTAGTTTTTTTCCTGTTGTCTTTCATACATGCTGTTATTCCAGGATGTTACATGTCCTCAAACAGAAAACATAATTGCAAGTGGAGGTCACTGCCGGGAAGGTCTGCTGCCATGCTGCGCATCAGAGGATCGTCTTGGGAATGAGGACCACAAAACCTGCTTGGTGTTGGGGCCTGCAGGGAGCTCCACCTTGATGTAGTGTAAGCTGTATTCCTCCTGATCTCACCTTTGTGTTCCCATGGGTTTTGCTGAAATTGGCACGTGTGAATGGAGGTAAGCACTGTACATAGGAGAAAAGTGTTGGTTATAAAAGAGACTACACAATCACCATGTGCCTCTGGCACAGCTTTTCATAGATTCAAGGAGGGTAACAGGAGTTCAGGGCCACATAGATCAGGCTAGTCTCACCCAAGGGGTCCTTAGTTTTGTTCAATTTGGTGCAGCCAATATATTCAGGACAGAAGTGCTGGGCCAAAAAAAAGAGGAGGGTAGAGCTGAAAAAACCTGTTCCCCTCCCAACAACGTCTTTAGTCCACTGTGGTTTCTTCTGTGAATTAGCTGTCAATGCTTGATTTCTCCTGGTATTGATGTCTGTGCCAGGCAAATGTAAGGCTTGGCTTTTGTCTCCAGTCAGATGACATCCAGAAATACGTATCAAAAGGCACCCACCTCTTTTTAAAAAAACAAACAGAAGAAAGTACAACTGCAAAATAGAATTTGGGTAGAGTAGCCAAACAAGTGCTAATAAGGATGGTTATGTATCTGATTGTCTCCTTGGAGAACATTTTATCTCAAGCACAATAAGGTGGGAAGAGAGGAAGAGAGCAAGTGATATGAGAGTTTCCCTTACTGCAATGCTTCATTAAATTCCTTTTCATTCATGGAGATATACAAAACAATAAGAGCTGTTTATATGAAAGTCTAGAGTCGGCAAGATTCATCTTGTATTCACAGGATTTGTGTAACCTATTTTAAACTGATGTTTGCTTAAGAACGCACACCTGCACATTACCACTTGTGGTAAATAAGTTTATTAGCCAAGGAATGTCTGAATACTTACTGGAAATCCTATGTAAATGCAGTTATGTTTTCTGTTAAGATCCCCCTTTAGAAAAAAATGCTATCCCACTGCTATACTTCGGGGGGGGGGGGGGGGGGGGGAGGCAAG